>OY978223.1:18331766-18561759 GCA_963854785.1 Vaccinium vitis-idaea | reverse complement strand
CAACAGAGGGTTTGAAGGTGGAGATTTCTAAAGCTGATTAGAAGGGGACCTTTCAGCGGCTTCAAAAGAGGATATGCCTAAAACAAAGCAGATTTCTGAAGCGAAGCCAGAGGACCTTTCAGCGGCTTCGAAAGAGGCTATTCCTAAAACAAAGCCAGGGGACCTTTCAGCGGCTTCGAAAGATGATATTCGTGAAACAAAGCAGATTTCTGAACAAGGGAAGGTGGAGATTTCTAAAGCGAAGCCAGGGGACCTTTCAGCGGCTTCAAAAGAGGATATGCCTAAAACAAAGCAGATTTCTGAAGCGAAGCCAGAGGACCTTTCAGCGGCTTCGAAAGAGGCTATTCCTAAAACAAAGCCAGGGGACCTTTCAGCGGCTTCGAAAGATGATATTCGTGAAACAAAGCAGATTTCTGAACAAGGGCATGGCCGAAAATCATGGGCTGCTATATTAGCTGACTTGAAGAGGATTTTTGATACCGCAACGTCTGCACTTAAAGTTGTATACTGGTGCATGTGGATTTGGATCTTGTTTCAAAACTTTGTGCTTGATTTGAAGGTGCCGAACTGGGTTGTTCAAGTGCTTATTGAAGTTTTGAACGGGCTGACGACTCTTTTGGAGAAGTTATTGGAGGGGAGGGACGACTAAAAGGTATTTTAGTTCCAGAGTTCCAGTGACTAGAAAAACAACGAAGCGGAGTTTTGGACATGTTTCTCACCACAATGCCTATAATACCCAAAAGCGGAGTTATGATATTGTTGACTTATGATATTGTTAAGGGCCTGTAACTCTTTTTCTATTTGGAGTGTTACAATTAATGTGTACATTTTAAGATGTGTTTGCCGTTGTCAATGTGAAAATAGCAGTGAGGAGAAGATGTGTTGGATATAGTTTCCTGATCAGCCTTATTGCAAAATGGCTGCATTACACAGTGCCAGCCCATAGCTAAGGCCGATAAGACGATGGACTTAAGCCCCTGAAATTTGGTCCAAAATTAAGGGCCCCAAATAGTTATACATAGATTGGTAATGGTATATAGTTAATTATTGCTTCTATTCATAATTGAGGTAGTTGGTTAAGTGGTAAGTTCAAATCTAGCTATCCAATAGGTTCAAAGTTTAATTCTCATCCCAAGCAGTTTACCTTTGCATTTTTCATACGATTTTGTTTACTTGTGGAGGTAAATATTTTTATTTTTGTTAAAAAGCTAGGGCCTCAGTTTTACAAGTTCGACTTAGGCTCCAAGAATCTCAGGGCCAGCCCTATGCATACTTGTTTTTTTTTTTTTTGTTTGAAAAAGGATCTTTTATAATTAAGTAGGATTACAATTAACCACATGACAATGGCACATACGTTTTCTAAAATTAACAACATGACAATTAAGTTGCATATGTGGCATTTTCTTTTTCTTGCTGAAATACGTACCCAATATGAGCAAAAAAAAAAAGAAAAAGAGAAATGGAGAAATAAAAAGAAATGCATATGTTTTAGGGCAGAATTAAATCATTCTGCTCCAAAAAAGAGAGGTGGATTTCCTCTTTTTTTTTTTATCATGGGAACGAGACTTATTATTATTATTTTTTTTGGGTAAAATAGCTTGAAATAAAAAGAGGCCTAACCGAATATACAGCCTACAAGGGGCATACCCCAGCAGGACAAAAAGAAAAGACAAGAAAACAACAGAAAAACAAAAGAAAAAGGTAATCTTACGCCAACTGGCTACAATGGACTATGGGTAAATCAATTGGATGTTTCCTAACCTTCTAGAAAGATGATAACATAATACTTACTTATCGGAAGTCCACAAGGCAGATGTAACAACCCAATACAAGTGCGAGATTGGCCAAAGCGAAGCTGGAAGAGAAATTTCAATTAGTAAAACCATTTTCATGAGCAATGGAATAATCTATTAATCGCGAATTGCTGCAGCATACCAGCAGTCCGATAGAGTTCTCGCAGCGGAACCATCAGGTCAGCAGATGTTGAAAATTGACAACTGGAAATAAGAAAAATATTTAAATTAGAAATCCCACAAAAGGCAATCATCAAATTCAGAAGATCTAAATGAAAACAACGGAGAGAGATGAACGGGAAGGTTGGATTTTACCCCACCCGGACGATGATTCTCGAATTCGCAGTCTCTTCTCCTCTCGATTTCGTGCCCTAAAATAAACCATGCCCTCGTTATCCTGCCTGATTTATAGTCCGTCTTTAAATTACTATAATGCATCCTCGTACTTGACACACAATGTTAATTCGCACCAGCTATTTCTATTGATACAGTATGACCCTCGCACTTTTATAGGCAGGGCGACTCTAGGATTTTCATCCAGCGCTGACAAAAATACACAGTGTCCATTATAAAAAGTTGTATAAAAAAAAAAGGCTGTCCGATTCCCTTTAATTTTTTAGTGTTTCAACATTGAATTAAATGTCAAACAACCATTATCCTTAAATATGTATTATATATTGGGCTCTCATAATTGGGCTAGGCTTATTTTGTTTTGTTGGGTTATAGCAATTTGATTAAATTTAGTTGGAAACATTTATTTTAATTTCGTATGAGTAACCCAGCGCTGACAATACTAAAAAACAATTAATTTATATCTAAATTGGGCTTGTTTTGTTTTGATCTTATGCAGGAGTCGTCAGTGTTTAGCGGTCCAGTGTTCGTATCTTCCTTTTTATTGATCGGGGGATATCAATATCGTCAGTTGTAATTAGTTAGCTTTAAATCCTAGTCCAATGCATGGGAGGCTCAAATGTCTATATCCTTTATATGGCTCTCGGAACGTGCCTTTTGACCTTCATGCGAGTTACTTTCAAGCGAAAATCCATAACATCGTCTCTCTTGTTTTTGTTGCAATTGAAATCATGATCTTTTTCAAGATTGAGTAAATTTCAATATAGAAAGCATTGGAACAAATGTAGCTTTTTGTTGAATACTACTATCACTAAAAATTACAAGGCTCCTATAATTGTCTATTCGTCTCTCTTTGGGTAGAAGGCTTATTATTGTTTGTCAAATGTTTATTTCTATTATGGCCATGCAGGAATTAGGTCATTAAGTTTGCGATAGATAGCGCTTGGAATGGTGAGTTTCTTAATGGGCATTTTTGCACTGGGTGGATTTGGATCAGGGTGTCATATACGGGGTTGACTTGGTAAAACTTGTGTTATCTCATCAGCTCTTTTGAAATCCTAATGGTACTGTAGTGGGCCAAGAAATAACATTCAAAGGGGTCTCGGGTCAAGAACCAAGGGAGTCAGGGCCTAACGGGCCTCCAAAGCTGGCTAAGGGGCAAAATGTTGTGGGCCGACCGAGGTAGGCCCACCCGAGACAATCCGGCGTCTCGGTGGGAATGAACTATGAACCGGACGAGTCATCCAAGACAGATCACATCCGAGATGGCTCGGAAGGATGATCCGAGATATCGGTGTCGTCCTTTGTGACGTCACCCGAGGCGGTTAAAGCTCATAACAAACTTGGGAAGGCACATATGCATGCTACAGCTGTCCCTGCGTCAGCATGACGGTACCCGAAGCGGTTACGCTACGTGCTTAATTCTCATTGAAGGACGCGTGCATGCGATGATTACAGATCTGGCTCGTGATGCTCGGTGACGTCATCCGAGCCAGAATGACTGATTTGCCCCTAATCTTGGCTCGAGAGGTTCCGTTGGATTTTTTATTACACCACAATTGGCGACTCTGCTGGGGATCCACCCAGAACCTCCGGTGCTCCTCCTTAGATCCACTTCTTTTTATCTCCTTTCTTCCTCTATTCTCCTGACTCGCAATGGGTGGTGAGCCAACTCAGCCACTAAACCCCAACAACCCACTCCACCCATCTTCCTCTAGAGATCCCAAAGGGACCTGTGGTGTCCTAAAAAGTCCAACGGAACCTCTCGAACGATTCTTGACCCGAGTGAGCAGCGAGTGGGTGGCGAGTTATCCTCTAAGAACACCTGCACACGTAGCACACGCCGTTAGCACCTAACCTGGCCGGAGTGTGGCCAGGTAAGGCACTCCGACGGTCTAGTGAGTTTTTGAAGAAGAATGTATCAGAGAAACCGTAAGAGTAGAGAGAGAAAGTGATGTGTGTACCCCTTTAGGTCTCCTTCGCTTCGTTTATATAGGCTCCCCAAGTACAGGGGCAAATCAGTCATTCTGGCTCGAATGACGTCACCGAACATCACGAGACAGATCTGTAATCATCGCATGCACGCGTTCTTCAATGAGAATTGAGCACATAGCGTAACCGCTTCGGGTACCGTTATGCTGACGCAGGGACAGCTGTAGCATGCACATGTGCCTTCCCAAGTTTGTTATGAGCTTTAACCGCCTCGGTCACCGATATCTCGGATCATCCTTCCGAGCCATCTCGGATGTGATCCGTTTTGGATGAGTCGTCCGGTTCATAGTTCATTCCCACCGAGATGCCGGATTGTCTCGGATGGGCCTACCTCGGTCGGCCCACAATATTTTGCCCCTTAACCAGCTTTGGAGGCCCGTTAGGCCTTGACTCCCTTGGTTCGTGACCTAAGACCCCTTTGAATGTTATTTCTTGGCCCACTACAATAGCCCCTCAACTCCTTCCGAGTCGCTTGATTCCGAGAAAGGAGATGACTTTTCCCGGTTGGGCCACCCTATTAATCCGAGGAGTACAAAAAAGTGCGCCCGAGAAGATAGGGCTCATTCCGTTGTGTTTCTTCTATCCGAGCCCCAGCCTCGATTGCTTCGTGGGTAGCTTCGGACTGTGACACTTGTCGATTGAAGGTTGGCCGAGGAGATAGCACGCGGATTACGGTTTAGGCACGAAAGGACGTGCCTATGCAAAACGGCAGAAGATAAATACGCACGTCTCAATCAATGCCACGTGTCACTACACCGGCCGTGCCGCTAGACGTGCCCTCGCTTCCCGCGCTGTCATTTTAACTCTTTATACCCCTATAAAAGGGGACGAACTAGAGAGAGAAACATTTTCTCTTGTTCTCTTTCTCTTTACATCTCAGAGCTTTTTGTGGCTTCATCTTTTCCGGCGAAATTAAGATCACGATTTCCAGCCCCTACGCCGCCGCTTTCCACCGCATCTCATCATCTTTTCAGCCGTTTCTTGTCAAGAGCCACCGCACCTGTTCATCTCCGTCGCCGCTGTTACCTTTCTCTGGCGTTACTCAGGTAACGATTCCTTCAATCTGTTTATAGATTCTTCTCTTTTCCCCCTTTGATTTTGTTGTTGTCTTGATGTTTTTTAATCGATTTCTTAAGTTTTTGTTTAGTAAGAAAGCGCTTTTCACGATCTATCAAAAAGTCCTCAGAAGTTGCGATGAACAGTGAAAAGCTGCGTTCAACTGTTCTTTGTGTTCTTCGTTAGAACTTCCATTGTGACCTTCCAAGTCACTTTTTTATCCTTCAACCCTTAGGGCTTAAGTTACAATGTTGTTTGTTAACCGAGACAAAGGATCCAGGCCTCTGCCAAGACGGATCTCGAGCCATCTATAGCCCCTCCTTTGCCTTGGATCTCCGAGACATAAAATTGTGCCTAGGTCGATTAGGTTTCTGACTCGGAATTCATTCGAGCCTAATTTGCCACTTAGTAATTCCGACAAAAACTTTAGATCACCATCAGTTATATGGCTAACTGTTTTTCACCCGTGCACCTTTGTCAGGTTCTACAACCCTGGAGCCAATAGTCCTATCCTCGGGGAGTTCTAACCGAACGAGCCGTTCCGAGTCCCCAATTCACAGCCGTGATTACTACAGCTTCCATCTCGGTCAAGCTGTTCTCGGTTCAGACGTCGGAATGGCGTCAGCAGACATCGGTCCGGTTGATGATGGATTCGCCCCCCTCAATCCTATAGATGTTAATCTGAACGCTCGCTCGGGAAGTGATGGTTCGGTGAACCAAGGGGAAATAAGCAGCGACCATACCGAATCTGCTAACCCTGCGGTCGGTTGAGATGGGAATGGCGCTCATGCCCGAGCCCCTGACGTTCAGATCATCGAGGTCCGTCAACCTGGTGCGGATAATATTGGGTCCCTTTACGAGCCTACAACCGAGAATCATACCTCCAACAACCAACAACAAGAGGCCCTCCCTTCTAAGGCTAAGGCCTCGGCAAAGGGGCCGAACGTGTATCTCGAATATTTTGACGGTAGTGCTAGGAGATACCAATCTTTTTGCCAGAGGTACAACATCCCGGCTGACGTGGAGATTCGGTTGGTGTGTGAAGAGGACATTACATTCTCTGATGATCACATAACCGTAACACTGCTCGCGATAACGGAGGGTGGGTTGCGCTTTCCCGTGAACGAGCTGCTCCGTCAGTTCCTTCACGAGTACCAAATTAACCCCAAGGATGCTCGGACGTACTTAATTGACCACCTTCCTGATTCGGACCCTTGAGCTAACGACTTCGTAGAGGTTAGGGGAAATTTTGAGTTCGGCCCTGATAACGATGGTTCTTATCGTATCCCGAGGCAAAACACTTTTATAGGTCTTTTGTTTTTTTTTTTTTGCATTCCTTCTTCTTTCGTATAAACTTGTGTCATAGAATTTTAACTAACCGAGCTCTTTGTTTTTCGTGCAGAGGTTACCCCAGTGTCCGCTCGGTTAATCAAGGCAAAAAGTGGTGATCACACCCGAGCAGCATACGCCGTGCCTTTGGAGGAACGATATGCACACGTCCTCTTAGATTACGAGCCGATTTATACATCTTTCCTCCAACAGAGGAAGAAGAAATCGAAAGAACAAGTTGCTGCTGAGCGAGCCGGGACAAGCAGAAAAAGAAAGAGAGGGACGACAAAAGGGAAAGAGGTAATTAACATTCCTTCTCGTAGCTCCTCTAGTGCCGAGCTCGATCTTCACCGAGAGAAGATTCAGAATCTAATCGGTAGAATCCGAGAGCCTAGGGAAATAGACTTTTCCGAAGAAGAAGACGAGAGCATGGGAGGGAATCTAGGTGTTCTTCCGAAGCTCGTGCCTGACAAAAAGAAACCAAGAATCAAGAAAAACACCCCTTCCGTCACACCCACAAATGCCGCCACCTGCAAGGATCCCCATCAGATAAAACGGTCTACAGCCGAGATCACCACGTCCGAGCAAAAGAAACAGAGGCTCTAACTCACACTGGATGCTGAAGACACTTCAAAGGGAAAAAAGAACGCTGAGAAGGACCAGCCCGAACAGCATGAAACCAATAAACATCTGCAAGTTAAAGAGACGACACCTCATGCCTCCTCCCCTGCTCCGTACGTCTTCTCCCCCATGGCTCAGCCTGGGAAGCCCGTGCTGCAGACAGATAGCATAAGAGCCAACCCGAGGCTAGGGTTTCCGGTGCTGCAGGGGATCTGTTTGCCCGAAGACATGAAGCAGGTGCCTTCCGACCTTGAGGGAAATATCATCGAGATGTTCTCTCATCTTGCTCTGTTGAGTTCTGAGTCCGAGATTAATGCATAGCCTCCTTCAGGCTAGTCATCGTTTTATTCATTGTTTTTATCCTCTTTCAGGCTAGTCAATCTATCTTGGGCTATCATTAGAAGGTTGTTTCCATGTCCAACTCGTACTCGGCGTTGAAGCAGAAACACCAGCAAGAGGTGCAAAAGAGGAAAAACACCGAGAACAACCTTGCTACTAAGCTTCAGCTGTCCGAACTGGATGAATTGAAGGGCAAGCTGAAGGATTTACAATTGAGCATGGAAGAGCAAAAAGAGCAACACAAGAAGGATCTATCCGAGGCCCACACCTATACTCTTAAGGCGATCGTGGCCGTCCTTCCACATAGCTCAGCATGAACCGTACGAGGCCCAATCCACACATGCCGAGCTGTTCCTAGTTGAATCAATGTAGTCCCATAATGCTATCCTAGCTGTATTCGTAGCTCAACTAGCTCGGCCATGTCTTAGGACATCCCCTCATGGTTACTTCTGAGCTGGTACACCTTTACTTGGTGCCCAGATTATTGCCTTGACCCTTACTCATGGTCAACACAACTCAACATAGGGTTAGGAACCCTTTCCCAGCAAGGCCGAGCTCTATACCCTCACGTGGTAGCAATTCTGAGTCACTTGATTTGTTCCTTCTACGGGTAATTGGATCTCTACTCCTGACCCCTTTCTCTGTGCAGACCCATCCACGTATAACCTCCATTCTTTAAAATCCTGCACAACAGATTCCCCTTTTCGGAGACCCGGACGATCGGCTCCTGCATGCCCTGAGATTGTGGTAGTGTCACTACCGAAGAGAATTATGCTCCCCATTATTTCCCTCTTCATGGGTCTCCTTGGCCGATCAATGTGAGGCCGTTGTTTTGCTCTGACGATCTCATCCTTCAATTGATCAAAGAATTTTCTTGGATTAACAACAAACACACTCTTTGAAGCGTTGAGTTTCAGCCAGTATTGCCTTCTTTGGATCTTTGCTCATGGTCCAAATCTGTTGTCTTCTCGTGGCCGTTCGATGATATCCTTGTTTTACGTCAAGGAAATTAATCCTCATGTTCTTTTTTATTTGGCTCAAATCCTTTTCTTCGTAGGATTTGTACTCGGTGTGCTCGGTATGAACCTCCACCGCCCTATATTCTCAAGGCGGTCCTGGCCGTGCTTCCACATAGCTCAGCAAGGTCCTTCCAAGGACAGCTCCACATATACCGAGCTATACCAAGCTGGACATGTAGTCCATAATGTAACTCTGGCTATATTCGTAGCTTGACTAGCTCGGCCGTGTCCTGAGACACCCCATCGTGGTTGATGCCGAGCTAGTTCACCTCCACTTAGTGTCCCTTCTAACACCTTGACCCTACTCGTGGTCAAATCTGTTTGGCATGGGTTTAAGGAACCCCTTCTTTCTAGGGCTTCTATGGCATGTTGTTGCATCCTCATGAATAATTCGGTAGGAGATTCTGTTTCCCACCATTAGTAGGCCTATTGCCATTGCATACTCGTTTCTGCAATTCCGTTGAAGGTTTCACAGTACCTCTTCTCGTCATCACGACATGGAGTGGCTGGTCTTTCCCTATCATAATGTTTTTGATCTTCTTTGTTGATCTTCTTTTCACGTTTGTTAACTTGTTGAGCAAGTTCTTCAACTTTGCACTTCATTCACTCGAGATTTTCTTCATAATCTCGATTTTCTCCTCCTTTATCGTAGAAGAATCTGGAGACTTATTCCTATTTTCTCTCGGAGATTTTAACCTTCTCCTACTGTTTCTTGGAGACTTCTTCCTCCCTTTTCGTGGGGAAGTTCTTGATCACACTATTCCATCACAGCGAGGAATTCTTGACATTCTTCCTCAATCATAACGAGGAGTTCTTGATCTCCCTCTTTGATCACGGCGAGGAGTTCTCAATCCTTTTTTATGGTCTTTGGGGCCTTGTCCTCCAATGATGGACTCCATATTTGATCTCTTCTTATCAGCGCTCTTCTCGTTATCACCATCATGTGGCGTTTGTGCGCTATGGCTCAACATTGTTGATCTCCTTTGAATTTCTCGTTTCCCACAGACGGTGCCAATTGTAGAGGGAAAAAATATGGGTATGCTATTTCTACGCCTCTATGAGATCAACAATATGCACTCTTCGTCGGAACCCTAGCCCTGCATGACAATAAACGGTTAGAGCACTTTTGCCTCTCGTCGGCAATGGCCCTCCGATGCTTAAGTCAGTATCACGTACTAGGAGGAAACCATAAAACACGTAAAGCATGTAAACACGAATTACCACATACCTTTCTTCATTGGTATTGCATCTTATTTATAGATGCGGGGTGCTTGTTCTTCAAAGATCCTATTCTCATTAGGAGTTCTTTCCTATACGGGACTCGTTCCATATAGAAACACAATCTTTATTCTACAAGGATTCTTTCCACGTTTGGAATCCTTGCTATTATCGGAATCCTCTTTATGTTAAGAGTCCTTTCTCTTATGGGATTCGTCCCATATGGCAATATAATCAGAATTCCCTTTTTGCCAGGGTTCTGTATCCATATTGGGTTTCTTACCAATATGGAAGCTTAATGATAATCCCTTAATTATCAGGATTTACCCCTTATCACGTAAGAGGCTATTCTGGATCCTTCTAGAATAACCCACCACCTTATCACGTAAGCAGTTAGCTCGGCAATATACTTTCCTATGTATATATGATGTTGCTCACCAGATACCTAGCTCGACATTGGCCTCGTGCACCTTCTCATAATGCTACCATCATCTCGTGGTGCTATCCTGGCTGCACACTTGGCCTACCTTGCTTGGCTTGGCCTACCCTACCCTGCTCGGCCATAACCTGGGTACCTTCTTGTGGTCCCCCCGAACTGAGCCACCCTCATGTGGTGTCCAGGCTAAGCATGTGGTTCGTACGTGTTTGGGTATTTTCCTATGAATTGGATTCTGCCCTCTCCAATTGCTCCCCAGCTTTGATCATCATTGTTGTTCGTCAATGATGGTCAAAGCTTACTGCTACCTTTCCAACAATTGTGTTTTTCCTTACTGTAATTCTTGCATTTTGGCATTTGTGATATTTATCACAGCTGCTCACTTGACTAGGCTTGCCCCTACGAATTTCCCCTTGGTATCCACGTTACCAAGCTCGCATAGTACATTTGCGCTAATATCCACACGTAGGGTTTGACGCAATTTCTCGAGTTTTCTCTTCTTACGTGGGAGACACGATTCCTGCATTAAATGTTGATTGATGTTTGCCTTTTTTTATCGAGCTGGAACAACTTTTAGGGTGACGTTTCACGTATGTTACTCCTAATTTCTGGGGCTTAAAAGACATTCTCACCCTTATTTCAAATTCTTCTGTTCTCCCCTAATACACTAATTATTGTACACCATGCACTCGTGCTCGGTAGTGTTTCGGTACACCTTCACTTGGTATAGCCAACCAAGCATGTGTCTCGTACGTGCTTGGGTCAATCCAAGTCTATTCAGCATCTGCAATATTCAGCATAGTACTCCGTCATACTGTCTGCCCGGTCCTCGTCTGGTTCATATACCTTGGGAGCTCATGGATTGAAAAAGAGGCTTCAATTTTCTCATTACGAGTGCCCGTAAGAATGCAAAATGTTTTGAGAACGTCCTATGCCATACTTCCAAGGACCTGGCCTATTCTGTTTTCGGCTCAAATAGTGTCTTAGGACATGTTTCAATTCTTAGCCTCTAGCTGTGTGCTGACCTACAGAAAGTAGGACATGGTTGCTCTATTTTGTATCGTCAGCTTGAAAATTACCCATTTCTTTGATTCTATCAAATGGAATTGAATACATCTCTATCAGATGGAAGATGTATTCAATAGTTTTCGACTTATGTTGGAGCATAAGTAATGAAAAGGATAAATTATTATTAGCAACTGGAATCTATCACAATTTTTCCTCAGCTTGAAGTAGGTATGCCCAAACCAGAAGTATCCTGGCAATTAAGTAAGGGTTTATTCAATGTAGTTCTTCTGGCGTTGTGTACTTCTGAAGCACATGTTTTTTGTACATAGAAATGAGAGCCTACATTTCCATGATAATGAGCATTGCCATGAGAAGCATATATGCATCTATGTGCGTGCGAGCGTGCGCGTGTGTTAGTTTTGGAAATTCTACGATGTTTTGAATTGCACCGTTGTTCCAAACGAGTAAATGCTTCTGTCTTGTTTATATATTTGACTGAATTTGACCTCAGATGAGCTGTTCCCTCTCTTTCTTTGATGCTTTTCTATCGTTTTTAGGTTGCCATTCTTGTCCATTGACTTATCTCTATACACTTGCATGGTGCTATAGGCACTCCTCTTTGGCGTAATGGGCCTCCGGAGAAGCCAGTACTGTGTAATCAGGGGCGCCGGCACATGCAAAGGTGGGGGTCAGCCGACCCCGCGGGAAAAAAAAAATTTACTATTATTATACTAAAAAACTTTTAAATTTCATATTTGAACCCCCCTATTTTTGGGGTTGAACCCACCAGATTATTTCCCAAATCCCAACAAACCCCACCCCTTTCCAAAATGTTACAGCGTACATATGAAGCCAAAGAAAAAAAAAACAAGAAAGGGGAAAAAAGAAAACGAAGCAGAAGGCAGAGAAGAGATTAAGAGAAGCCACTTGGTCGGTCCACTCCCCAGTTCCCAAACCCTAGTCTGCTTCGACACTTCCCAGTCGGCAAACCGAATAGCAAGAGCCATTCCCAGTCAGCAAACCGAAGAGGCGAAGAGCAGAAGCCATTTACCAGTGACCATTGTTGCTCTCTGTATTATTTTGGTGGTCAATTGAAAGCCCTAAACTACGAAGGAGAGAGAGACAGCCAGAGAGGTACATGTTCTCTTCTCCAAAGGACCAAATATGCTCTTATTTTATAAATCTATTCACCAATTTATTATATTCTAGGGTTTGACTTGCTCAAAAATTGTATAATATATTCTTGAGTTTGTTTGCCTCCTTGGGAATCTGTACTTGAACCAATGAACCGTATATAGTATATATATAATATATAGGCAGTGTTGTGTTGAGAATTGAGAATATAGATTAATTTGCCTCGCTCGTGGATGGTGGACCACAATATTGATTTGATTCCTACTGTCCTACATTTAGCATTGGATATAAAGTTAGCAATAATACTTGTTAAATATGTTGAGATATGCGTTGTGCTTATCTAGCATTGTTATTGTGTTGGATTCAGATAATATGGACAAGTTTGTGATAAGGAAGCCGTCAATGAGGCAAGATTCATTTTCCGCTAGTCCTATTGAGGAAAACTGTACGAAGAAAATGCGCATTGATTTGAGTAATCTTCCGCTACTACTGTGATTTTTTTTTTTAATTTATGATTGGTAAAAACATTTGATGTTTATGAATGACCCCACCCTTTCAAATTCCTGGAGTCGCCACTGTGTGTAATGCTTGTGGACCACGATGGAGAACAAAAGGAACACTTGTAAACTACACCCCGTTGCATGCGAGGGCCGAACCTGATGAATTTGAGGATCACAAGATTTCAAAAGCGAGGAGCGTATCTATTAAGAACAAAGAAACTAAGGTGCTAAAAAGAAAACAAAACCATAACAACGTAGTAGTTGGAGGTGTTGACCCAGATTATAATCTCCGTTTCCGGAAGGCTCTAGATGAAGATACCAGTAACCGGTCAAGTTCTGGCTCTGCTATATCTAGCTCTGATAGCTCATAGCTGTGTACAGTTTGGTAGCGCTGATGCAAGTGATTTGACAGGTTGGTTAGTCCCAATATCTGCATGGTTTATATTAGTTCTGTACAAAGTACAATATCATCGTGGCCTCTGCTGATATAGCTATTTTATAAATTGCAAATTTCCAATGAAGGTCATATTCCAGTTCAAATTGAAATGCCGTCAAAACCCAAATTCTATATGTAGTATTGAAGGAAAGTATAGGCGATAATGTGACTGCAGGACTAGAATACTGATCCTTTTGATAAGTTTCTATAGATTAGTCTTCTGATTCTCTTTTTATTATTGGCTTGCTGCTGCCTGTTGCGTCATTTTTTATCGCACTATAATCCGTCTCACCAATATCTGGCATTACGTCAAAACTTGTTTTGCAATGAAACGGAACATATAAACCTAGATTTTATCTTCTAAGTATCTCAACCACACGTTTAGTTTCACAAATCGGGTGCCTTCATTTCTTTTAGCGTTATTCACTAGGCAATTTTTTTTTTCCACATGTTCGGAACACCCTCAAGTATTTTCAATCCCCCTTTCGAATTTGACAAATTTTTCATGATATGCTTCCATTAACGCATTTCATGCATCTGCAGATCCAGCTCATTCCGTTGTATGGGACACAATGGTACCATCAAGAAAGAGGACATGTGTCGGTCGTCCAAAGCCATCTTCAGTGGAGAAGCTTACTAAAGATTTATACACGATCTTACATGAACAAAGGTCCTCTCATTTCTCTGTATCTTTTGAAGAGGATTTGCTTTTTGAGAGCAACACACCTATGGTCTCTGTTGAGATAGGACACGGAAGTATTCTTATTCGACATCCGAGATCTATAGCTAGGGAAGAGGAATCTGAAGCTAGCTCTCTTTCAGTTGAGAACAAAAAACACCCACCAAACGAAGCTTATTCACATTTGGATGCCCTTCCTGTTGATATTTACAAGAAAAAGAGTACCAACTTTTCAAGTTTGGGGACCGAAAAATGCAAGAAACCTAATGGACAAGGGCTGCAACATCTGCAGATTAAAAGGTACCACCTGTCTTCTAAGTGAACCGTGAATAAGTAAAACTCCTCATCAAATATGAAGCTCATGGTACTGGTTTTTTTAGTGTGAGGCATGACTCAAGGATCAAAGTTTTATTTTGGTATGTTGTTTCGGCTAACACTCAACAGCGCTCGATGGAGGCAACGGATTCATGTTGCCATTGACTGGGACTTATGGCTAAGTTTGGTTTGGTTTGGTTATGTTATTTTGGCTAAGTAGGGAAAGAAAGGTTTCAGAAACATCTTGAAAATGTAGCCGGAACGTAGTGGAATTGGCTAAAGGATTTAGGAATGTATGGAGAGGTCATTGTTGGATATTTCTAATAGGTTTGGAAACAACTCAATGATCTAGCATGCTTTGCAGAATTTTGACATCTTTCGGTGCATTCCGTATGTGTTAGCTAGTGGAGACATTGGTATTTTGGGGATTCCACTTATGTCTTGTTTCAGTCTCCTTAAGAGAAATATTTTTTCCATTTCAATGTAAACAAAACAGTTTTTCTTTTCTTTGCCTAACAGGTCTCTGTCACAATGACCTCCAATTAATTCAAGATGTGCTGCTGTCAATATTGTTTAGTTGCCCAACGGGATTATAAGGTCTTAAATATAGCTACAAAAAGTGAATAGCGTGTGTTATACTGCTCCCCATCGACACTCCATTTTATTTTATTTTATTTTTTTGTGAGTAATTGTGACTTGATTTGTGAAGTCAGTATAATGAGGGCAGAGTACCACTTTACCTGGGTTACTAATTGCATAACTGGTCAATCCAATCTTTTTGCTACCTGAAAATATAACTCACGTGTTACCTTTTCCTTCATCACTTAAATAAATGTATTATATATTAGCTTAGCTTTTTGTTGGAGTTGTAGGGACAAGGCTTAGCACGAAAATCTACAGAATCATAACTCTCCACTTCGTTCTGTTGATCTGAAAGTAATAAGTTGTTCTCTACATTTTTTGTAACATTATGTTTAGAAACCCATCTGAATGAAAATATGGTGGCTGTGTTCGGTTAGGGGGTTTGCCCCAGTTTTGACACTATTCCAGTTTTGATTACATCATCACTTTTTTCACTTTTCTCTCTACCTCTCTCCACTTATTACACCTGCTTACATCATCAAAACTAAAACTAAACAAAACTAAACCTACTAACCGAACACAGCCGGTATCATCTAGTTTTGCATTAAAGGGCTTAATGTGGCCTCATTTGTCAAGGTTATTGAAGCGAAGATCTCGAACCTGTGGAATGGTTGTTCCTTTGATATTATCAACTTTCCAGCTTTTATCGTTGAATTCAAATTGCAAACGCGTACCCTACTAATACATTGTGGTTTCTTGGAAACACTAGGCTCTCAACTCCTCTGGAAATAATTTTTCCCAACCTTTTACTTTCTACTTGGATAACTTTATTTTTATCCTTTGTTTATCACTAAGTTGCACAAAGCGGGAGCGGGGACGGGGGCGGGAGCGGGTGTGGGGGAGCGGGGGTATGTAGAAGCTCCCTAGGTTGGGAGCGGCTAGGTAATATTTAATGAATAAAATTTATACATATTTATATATATTGTACATATGTTTTACAGTTGCAAAAGGAGTATCCATACAAACATTATATATAAACATGAGTGAGAAATGACATCCCAATAGAATTTTTTAAGCCAAATATACGTACTAAATATGTAGATTAGTAAGTAGAATACAAGACGAGAAAGAGAGTCTTAAATTTCTCTTACTTCTTTTTTCTTTTTTTTTCTTCGTCCTTGCATATGGAGTATTTAAAAAGAGAAGTAAGAATTTCGTCTTTAAGATTAGTGTGGAAGCTCCCATCCTATTTAGGAGCGGGTTCCCGTTTGGATGGGAGCGAGCTCCTGTCGTCTTTAAGATTAGTGTGGAAGCTCCCATCCTATTTAGCCCAACCCATTTTATTTGTGCCGTGCCGGCCCATTTTTAAATATGCTCAGCCCGGCCTGGTCCACTGCACGCCTAACTCCATGCATGTGCTAAATCTTGCGTCATGCCTTGCCTGTGCTCAATTGGGCTTTTTTTTTATCAGCATTGTAATGAAGGAAAAAAAATCTTTTAGACAGAAAAATTTGCAAATAGTTATAATAAAATAAAACAACAAAATTAATAGAAATACAAACATTTCATTGATAATTGCAATTTCGTAATACACTGAATGTAAATAAGTAAGAGTTGCATCGTTACAGTTTATGTACATTTCAACTAAGTTGGCACCTACTCAACTATCAATCATGTGCATTTCTTAAAAATGATAAGCACAAAATTGAGTTTGGGTGGGAGAGGCACTTAAGTGGTCACGTAGTTGAAGTTTAGTACTATAAATTAAGTAGCACCACTTAGCAAAAAATCCAAAACATTTGACATTTTTAAAGGGAAGGATAAGGAATTTTTGCAATCGAACATAAAAACAAAAAATATTTGACATTTTTAAAGGGAAGGACAAGGAATTTTTGCAATCTAACATAAAAACAAAAAATATTTGACATTTTTAAAAGGAAGGACAATGAACTTTTGCAATCAACAATAAAAAAATTAGTGAGATGTCACTAATTTTTAAAAATTCTAATTTCGAACATAAAATTCGAAAAAATCTCCACCCCACGTTCGGCCGAACACCACCCCATCTTTAGCCTACCACATCCGGCAACCAAAAAAATTAGTGAGATGTCACTAATTTTTAAAAATTCTAATTTCGAACATAAAATTCAAAAAAATCACCACCCCATCTCTGGCTGACCACCACCCCACCACTAAACGACCACTTCCGGCGTCCAAAAAAATTAGTGAGATGTCACTAATTTTGAAAAATTCTAATTTCGAACATAAAATTCAAAAAAATCACCACCCCACCTCCGGCCGACCACAACCCCACCTCTGGTCAACCACTTCCGACTCTTAAAAAAATTAGTGAGATGTCACTAATTTTTAAAAATTATAATTTCGAACATAAAATTCAAAAAAATCACCACCCCATCTCCGGCTGACCACCACCCCACCACTAAACGACCACTTCCGGCATCCAAAAAAATTAGTGAGATGTCACTAATTTTGAAAAATTCTAATTTCGAACATAAAATTCAAAAAAATCACCACCCCACCTCCGGCCGACCACAACCCCACCTCTGGTCGACCTCTTTCAGCTCTTAAAAAAATTAGTGAGATGTCACTAATTTTTAAAAATTCTAATTTCGAACATTAAATTCAAAAAAATCACCACCCCACCTCCGGCCGACCACCACCCCACTTCTGGCCGATTACTTCCGGCGCTTAAAAAAATTAGTGAGATGTCACTAATTTTAAAAAATTCTAATGTCAATAATAAAATTCAAAAAATCACCACCCACACCTCCGGCCGACCACCACCCCACCTTTGGCTGACCACTTCCGGCGACCAAAAAAATTACTAACGACGAGGCCAAATTTCAAATTTATCGTATTTGTTTATTTTGTAAACCTCATACTATAATAAATTCATCATATGCCAGCCCTTACGAAGAGGTCAAGTTCTTTAGGATAAATTTACAATAATCGTAGAGAGAAGCCAATATGAGATAAATTTACAGATTTTGACACTGATCATCTATTTATCTATATCTTGTGACAATTATTTTTCATTCATGTTGATATTCGATCAATCTAATTTTTGAGTGAATTGACAGAGAGCCTACAAAATAAACAAATAAGAACATGGATAAATAACCCAAACTAAACAGGGTCTATAGAATCCCGTGGTCCGGCTGGATTTCTTAGGGGGTGTTCCACTAACAAAAAACTATTTTTTTCAAACATCGAGATATGTCATTCTCTCACAATACGTCACATAAAAAACCGTGAAAACCCAGTTTTTTTGAAAAAACCACCTTAGTGGAACACCCCCTTAGGCTCGGGATAACACGAACTCTCCTACCAATTTCCAGACGAATAGACTATTATATGCCATTTTATCAACGAAACTTTATTCTTCACTCTCTGTCTCTCCCTCCGTACTCCGTCTCTATCTGTCATTTTCTCCAAATTCAACAAATTCGGACTTCAGGCTCTGCACCCAAAAAATGAAAGCCTCCTCTCTACCAAATCTCAACTGTGAAACCCCCTCCTTCCCCAATTTTTTCACCTTATTCCAAGGCCCAAACCACCATTACGTCACCACCCTCAACAAGCACCCAAAGATTGACCACAGCGAGGACACCCAAGCCTCTGAAACGTCGCCGTTCAAAGGCACCCAATTTTTTCAACCTATCTCCGCCGTCTTCCGCCGCAACTTTTTCGCCTTCTCTTCTGTGAAGCAGCCCAGGCCAAAACGGGACTTGGCCCGACCCGGATCTGAATCGGATGATTGAGAAGTTTCAACGACGAACAGACTAAGGGCGGATTTGACGGTATCGCTGTCGCATCATCAGCTTCAGTCCGATTCTCCTCCGCCGTTGCCACCGCCGCCGACGGCTCCGGTGACGGCTCCACTCATCTCAGCAGCGGCAGAGGTGGTAGAAGGGGTGGGAAAAGGTCAAAGCATGGCTAATGACGCTGTACAGAAAACTAGTAAATACTTACTAATTTTTGGGTGTCCTTCCCTTGAATCTGAAAAAACGCGTGTTCTTCCCTTGAATTTGAAAAAAAGCACGTCCTATCTTTGAAACGGGTAAAAAATGTTGTATTTTTGACTAATTTTTCCTAAAAAGAATGGATGAAAGAGCCAATTTGCTCAAAGACAGCACATTGAAGGGTCTCACAAGCCCACATAAAATTCTTGTAAGGGACATCTTCTTCCAAAATCCCCATATCCAAAAAAGCAAAAACAACCAAAATTTCTTTGGCTTTGGTAGCATCTGAATGGGGGAAAATAGTATAAGAGTAGTCAACATGAGAGGTTGTGGGATCAAATTTGATGTTTTTCAACTCTTTGAACCAATCAGGATTTTCTGGAAGGGCTCGAAGGGGAGGTGAAGTAGGATCAATGAAGTTTTCAAAATGAGGCCTCGAAACTCATTTAACCAGTAGATATAATGTTTAGTAACTCTCTTTTTGAGCTCAGCGTAACCAGCAAAGCCTGACCTCTCTGGCTCTTCAACCTTAAAGAATTGAGGAGTAAGACAAGAGGCAATAAGGTTGTCAAGCAGTGCCATGTTTGGATCGTCTCTAATGAAGGGAGAAAAATACCTACTCATGGCCACTGAGCGATATTTACTCTAACCTTTCACAGCAGTAGGGTCATCTATTTTGACCACTACTATTTCAGAAGGCAAACCCCATAGTGATGGTTCTGGGGTAGGAGTAGGAGGATCCCATGGATTGATGGGAGTGTGTTCTTCCATTGGAGTCACAATGTAAGAACGATTGCTTCGAATTTCACCAGCAATGGGTGAAACAAAGTTTTCAGTTTCAAAAGGGGTGTAACCATTAAGATCCATGTTTTCGAAGGCGTTTTGGGTATTGGTAAAATCACCCATTTGCACTAGTTTGAAGAGAAAATTGGTGTTGAATGTTAACCAGTAATTGGATATATTTATAGATGAAACGATTCAAATTTTGTAAGTGGAGAACGTGCAAATTAACTGCCCATTTCCCATAAATTCCTCATTGGAAATGGAGGAACTGCTCGTAAATCTCACATTGGAAGTGGAAAAAATTGCCAATAACTTCCACATTAAAAGTATGTATGAATTCGAAGCGGCAAAGACACATTAACACGTATTCAAATTCCTTGAATATCGATGTTAATGCGGGAGGTATGTTTACATATAAAATTAACACATCCAATAATTAAATGACACGTAATTAAGCATGCAAAACGTTGGCGGCTTGTCATTAATAAAAAAAAAAGCACCGGATTAATGGTTTATAAATGGATCAATATGATGTCGTATTAATATCCAATTTGAAAGGTAGTTATTGGCAGTTGTAAGCCAAAAAATAAATAGAGAAATTGGTTTCGAAGCCACACTTTTAACTATTAAAAGGCATGAGTTACACGTGTAAACGTATAAAATAAGACAATTGACAGCTGAGACACGTGGAACAAGTCGTGTGTGGACGGTCGACCTCCACGCCGGTTTTATTCGTTTGAAAAATAGAGTCGCCACCCGGGTTTTTGGAAAATGGTTTAGGACCCGAGAAACCGTTTTAAAAATGATTTGAGAAAATGATTTAGAAAATGATTTGGAAAACAATTTGAAAACCAGAGATTCGTTTTTGGATTCGGGAGCCAGATTACGAACGGGGAAGGGTTTTAATGCACCCCGCTCGCCCGATTGGAAATTGGTCTTTACTAAACATTTGTGGGATTTTTTAGAAAATATTTTTAATGCTGAACTTTATTCAAATAAACAATTTATCAAGCAAAACAGACGATAATAATGAAAATAAATAATAATACAAGTTATGACAATAATTAAACAACCGATCAAGGATTTAAACTGTTCGTGCAAGGCATTTATTAAAGTTTCAAATTTTACAAAAAAAAGTGTGTCGTACGGCACACTAGGTGTATCGTGCGATACAGAAAGTGTGTTGTGCGGCACTGTTCATCATTCCAACGGTCAAATTTTCAAAAGAGTGCCGTACAGCACTCCAAGTGTACTGTGCGGTACAGGAGAAGTGCCGTGCGGCACTGTTTCTTTCACAAACAGTTCAAAACTTTGATTTTCGAAAAGAATGAAATAAAAGCATATACAAGGCATGAAACTTAATTGAAAACAGATTATTTTGGATAGGAAATGGATGTGTTCAAATGGGGAATGTTCCTCATTGAATCACCCCGTACGAGGCGATATTTTTCACCGTACGACGCAACCGGGAGATATGAAATCAAATTGATTTTGATGTAACATGGGCATACCAAGTATGGAGATGATATAGGAGATCATTCCACACTTGGTACACCTCCCCTCAGGGTACCAAAGCTAAGAGTTTTGGCGAAACGGGATTATACCTTCAGTTTGAAACTTTCGGATTGAACTTCTTTCTTGACTCCTTGAGCACAGCTTGGACTTCTTCTGGACTCCAACTCCTCCTTGGTGCAGCAATAAGGGTGATAGTTTGATAAGGGGAAGTGATTCTGGTGTAATGGGTTCACGGGTTGAAACCGAAGAACAGGGGATTGGGTTTTTGGTTGGGTTTTTCTTTGGCAGGGATTGAGGGATTAATTTCTGGAGATTATAGGTGGCTATGAAGATGGTTTACAATAGAAATGGTGTTTTAACAGAGCTCAAGGGTGAGGTTTCATGGTTCTTCTTCACAATTTTCCAATCTCTCCTCCGTTGGAATCGATCGGCATTTATAGGGGATGAGTGAACTTGATCTCCAAGTTTACTTGATGTTTACACAAGATGATGATGCCTCTATAGTAGCCTTCCATCCTTACACGAAACCATGATAAGCCGAAGAAGCGTTTCGTCAACATTTTGAGCTGCTGGAACTCTGCAAAAGCTGTTTGACAAATGACAGTGTCGTACGGCACACAAACTGTGTCGTGCGGCACACCAACTGTGTCGTGCGGCACACTTCCACCGCCAAAATTCAAAAGAATGCTGTACGTGACTTGGGCTGTGCCGTGCGTGAGAAATGAGTACCGTACGGTACTGTTGACTGAGTTAACTTGAAGAGTTTCAATCCGAGAGGTCTCTCGGGTATTTCTTTTCATCATCGGGGATTAAAATGTGTACGAGAGTCTCATTTTGGGGTGTCTACATCGTGCAAGGTAGTTACTCTTTGGAACTAACTATATGATGTGAATGAATAATCATGCATGTTCAAATTTAAAACTTCTAGACAAAGATCAAAATAATTTAAGTTCAGATGCTTTTGGAGGGAAGAAACTGCCTGTTTGAAATGAAATGATGGAGTTCGAAGCAAGCCAAGTTCAAATGCTTTGAGCGGGAAGTTCAAACTGCAAACAAGGCCTATAAATAGAAGAAGTAGAAGAGTGAAAAGCCCCCGGATAAATCTTCAACAAACAGCAAAAATGATGCTTGGTTTGTTCTTCGGCAGTTAGATTTGTAGATTTAGGAATTCGACTCAGCTTGAAGTAGTTTTAGGAAGTAGATGTTAGTAGTTCTTGTAACAATCAAGTGTTCGAAGTTCTTGTTGTCTTTCTATTTGAAGTTAAAGACGATTTCGAAGTAAGTCTACCTTAGATTTATTAATCAAAGTATCTTGTTTTTTTATTGTTCTTTAATTTCCTAAGTAAATTGGTTTATATTTCTTCACTTTGAAGGAAAAATCCTCTTAGTTGAGGTAATTGAACCACTCAAACACAATCGTCTGATTAGATTTGGTTTTTAAAAGTTAATCTGAGAGAGAAGACTTAAAGGCTTTTTCTGGCACGCTCGCATACAATCATTTTCCGTAACAAAGAAGTAAAAGAACCAAATAGGTACTGAAACTGTGCCGCGTGGCACTTTCCACCACCATTGCAAGAAAAGGACGCCGTATGTGACTGAGGGAGCACCATGCGTGAGAGTTGAGTGTTGTGCAGCATTGTTGACTTCCTTCGACTTGGTGGGTATCGTTCCGAGAGGCTTTCAGGGCGTTTCTTTTCATCATCGGGGATTTAAAAAGTGTACAAGAGTTTAATTTTGGGTGTCTACATTGATGCTTGTTGTTGAATCGCACAAATGATAACTTTCTTTAAATCTTTAAGTTGAATGAACTGAAGAACAAAGTTTGAAGATGACTTTGATTTCTTGAATTGGATGATGAACTTATGAAGAAATCGGCACGTTCTTGGTACTTGATGATTCTTTGTAAGTTATTGCTGTTTGTGTTCTTGTATTTGAATATGGCTTTGATTTGTTGAAGGATTTGAGTTATTGGGTGATGAAATTGTGAAGAAATCGGCACGTTATTCTTGGTGCTTGATGATTCTTCGCAAGTTGTTGAGGAATTGCTTGAGAGCTCTGGTTGAATGTCAAGAAAAGGGTGAAAAGTTGTTCTCTTCTTCATATGAGCCCTATTTATAGACTCAAAAAGAGGGGTTTAAGTTTGGTATGATTTTGTGATTGATTTGACTTGATTACTAATAAGGATGATTTGATTACAAATCAAGATGATTTGATTATCAATCAGGATAATTTGACATCAATCAAGATTACTGATTATCTATCAGGAAGATTGATTTGACTTTATTTCCTAAAAGAAGATTTTGACTTCTTTTATTATTTTTTTAGGAAATTACATTAACCCGAAAAGATAAATAATATATTTATTATTTAACTTTTGTATAGGGTTATTTTGAATGGGTCTGCACGTTTGAGTTAGCCCAATTTCTTGACTCATTTGGCAAATCAATTCAGCCCGACGTATTTTTTAGTCTTCCACGAATATCAAATGGACTAAGCCTATAAATTTGACGGACCCAATATTCATTTGAAAGTGTTGACCAAGGTTTGACTTTTAATTAATAAAGATTATTTATGGGTAGTGATAATGCCAAAACTATTTTTGATTTTGCCAAAACTCAAATGCATAAAGAGCTTGTACTTTACACATGAGTACAAGCAATTATGCACTTGAGTTTTGGCACAATCAAAAATAGTTTTGGCATTAGCACTATCCTTATTTATTTATCTAGATTAATCAAGTGGTGATTAAGCAATGCCGAAATTTTAGTGTCTACAAATGGATAGAGGTGGAGGATACTTTTGGAAAGTGAGTAAAAATTGATGTGAAAATTGTAAAGTGGAGGTAAAAGTTAATGTGAAAGAAATAATGATGATGTTTCTTTAATAAGTTGGATTTATGAAAAAACACACTTAAAAATGGATGGAGGGAGAAGTGTTCTGAAGGAAAATGAAAATAAGGGCGTATGGAGCCGCAAGCGCAGTGGGGGTGACAAAGGAAGATAAAGGCAAAGGATAGATCATGGTAAAAACAAAAGTGGAGTAATTGATCTTGACACTTTATTTTTTGATAATCACACTTCAATATTTATCTTTTAGTGTTTTAAAAAAAATTGAAAACTAAATGTCAAAATATTGGAGTGCAATTTTCAAAATCTGGAGTGCTAAAATCATTTCCCTAACAAATAATAAATACACTGTGCGCATATGATATATGGGACCCATCTCGAGGAGGGGTACTATAAAGATGATCTAAGTCATTCATTTTTTGTAAAATAAGTTTTTTAAGAGTTTACAAAAAAAAAAAAAAAAATCTCAATTTAATAGCAGTAAGCGTATTATTTGATAATACAATTGTGGTCCCTAAATTAGTAGGGACTAAAAGTTGAATGAATTTATCGAGTCCTTAAAGATTTTTGATTGAGCTGATTTTTTAGGGGAACTTTAAAACTTGTTTTTTATGGAGTAGTTCTCAGCAATAGCCATCGAGCCGTATGGGTGAAAGAAGTTCTTTAGTTGAAGAGCCAGTACAGTCAGTTCCAAACATCTGTGCATTGTGCACAGATTACCCATGAGTCTGCCACCTAGTACATCTAAAAAATACTACTCCCTTTTGTCCCATAAAGTTAAGCCCTTATTCTTTTTTTGGCTGTCCCAAAATACGGACACGAGGTGGGTGCTGTCCCTTCGGGAACATCATGGATGTTGGCCGATCATGATATGTGGCAGAGGAAATTCATCCTTCGGGCAGGCTTTGCTGAGATCGCAGAAATCGACACACGCACGTATCTAGCCGTTCTTCTTTTTCACTGGTACGATGTTCGCAAGCCATAGCGGGTATTGTATAGGCTGAATGAATCCGGCTTTCCTTAATTTCTCAACTTCCTCTTTAATCTTCTCTTCCAACTCCGGCTGGTACTTGCGCGCACCCTGTTTGACCAGCTTAGAATTTGGGAAGACATTCAGATGGTGCGCCACCAACTCGGTGTCTAGCCCTGGCATTTCTTCATAGTGCTAAGCAAATACATCACTGTACTACTGCAATAATTGAATGAGCCTTTTTTTCATGCTACTCTCAAGTGCCGCGCTGACGAAGACGAGCCTCGGAGTACCCTCTCCTTCTCTGAGGTTGACTTCCTCCAAAACTTTCGGTTGTGGCTTGGGACCGTCCTGCATACATTCTGGAGATGGCTCGTGTTTTACTACCTCGTCTTCTTCTGCTCCTATTGCCTCTAGGTACCGCGGGTTAGACGCATCTGTCGAGACATTTGGCCCGCCTTCCCGTCACAAGCAATACATGGTCTTTCCACCTTCTTTGACTTTGGTAATCTTCCTTGGCCCTGAAGCATTTTCTGTAAATGGCTCCCGCTTGCTCGCGGAGACCTCTCCTCCATCTTTGATATCCTCTCATTTAGGCAATTTAACTCCAAATGGCTTTGCGACCGCCGCACTCAGTGTTTCCTCCATCTCGGTGAAGTACACCGAATCAGATAGGTGAGCTTCGTTCACTTCGAATGGCCTTTCAGACGCCGCAACAGTGACTTTCTTTCCAGCCCAAATCGCCTTCAGGCACTGATGATAGCTGGATGGGATGACCGCGAAGCGGTGCATCCAACTACGGCCTAATATTATGTGGTAGTTTGTTTGTGCGTCAATGATGTGGAATTTAGTAGCAGTGCGGATAGGCCCGACTGCGAGATCAACGATAACATACCCTAGAGATTCCTTCTTATCTCCTTGGAACTCAGTGATTCCTATCAGCGACTTCACGATCCGGTCCTCCGGGATTCCCACCTTTTGCAAGGTGGACATTGGCATGATATTGATGGACGTTCTTCCATCCATGAAAGCTCGCTTCAGTTCCACGCCATTGACTCGTGTCGTGACGTATATGGGCATGTTGTGTGGGTGCAAAATCCTTCTATCAAAGTCAGAAAATGAGATCGCATTCGACTCATCTTTGATGGTTTTAGAGAGGGACCCTCCTTGCGCGGCGCACGCCTCGTGGCCTTCTTGCGCGATAGCCAAAATGGCCTTCGTCATTAGGAGTCTTGCGTTGGGCATGAACCCCATTCCATCATAGAACTGTCTGAGTTTTGTGCTATTTTGCAAGAATTTGACCCCACTCTCTAGATCGGGAGTGGCCACCATTGGAGTATCATATATTGCAATATCATCAAGCTCATCGTAGAAAGATGTCATATACACTTCCTTGTAATCGTAATCATGGTCATAATCATAATCTTAATCATAGCCATAACCATCTTCCTCTATTTCACGTATGAATTCAAAACATTCAGCCATGTTGGCTGTCCCATGCTCAGGATAGGGATGCGTGCGCACGTCTTGTGCCTTAGTAGTGATTCTTAACTCGTTGTTATCTAACTTCTACTTGAAAATCCTTCTCAAGGTCCAGCATTCACTAGTGGGATGTTTGGTGTGTCGGTGGAACATGCAATAGTTAGGGTTTCTCTTTCTGCGTGTGAGGGTGCGACCTCAATAACTGGTAGTGTGAGACCACCATCCGCGATCCATTCTTTTACCAATGCCTTCACCTCCTCAATAATGCAGGGGTATTCTGGGGCCCCTGCGCTTTCTTGTACGCTTTTTGTTTCTTCCAATCGCCGCGCCCATTACTGTTGCCACTCCATCCACCACATCCATTGCCATTTCCGCCGTTGCCTCTTCCCCCCTGCGACTTGCGTGAAGATGAAGCGGAAGTTGTAGCTGCGGCAACAGAGTGAGACTTTCTAGGCTTCCAGCCGTCGCGCGCGGGTGATTTTACAGTATGGCGCAGCTTGTATGTTGCCTCTAATAAAGCAACGAATGTTTGGATCTTGACATTAACCAAGAATGGCTGATATTCGCGCAAGAGTCCAGTTGTACAGATTTCCACCAAATACTCTTCCTTTATTGGCTCGATGCAATCGACCGCGCGGTCTTGAAACCTTTTGATGTAGTCAATGATATCCTCACTAGGGCCTTGAGTTTCTTTCACCAAGGATAACTGGTGAAAGAAACGACTGACCATGTCTTCCCATGACATTACAGAGTATGGAGTGAGGTTGACGTACCACCTGTACGCCCTATTAGTCAGGGACTTGGAAAATTCCTTTAGCCTGAGGTTTGTGTCACCAGAAAAGGCCCCTAGGGTTTCAATGAACCGCACCACGTGCTCCTGTGCGTTACCCTTTTTGCCATTGAATTTGGTGAACTTTGGTGGAGTGTACCCTTCTGGATATGGCATCTGAAGTAAAGCCACAGGGTATGGTGGTTGAATATCTGGGCTGGGTAGGGAAGGAAACGTTGTTTTCGTCTTTTCTCTTTGTAATAGAGCCTGCACTTCTGCCAAGGTCACCGCCTGTGGCCCCGCGTTCTCTCCAAGTGCTGCCCTCTGGTGTACGGAACCAGTTCCTGTGGTTTGGTGACCAGGGTTCTCTGGCAAGGCAGGATGAACAGGAATCGCCGGCTGAATAGGGGCTTGGGTACCAGAGCCACTAGCTAAGGGTGCCACCCCCCGAGTTCCATGAGCCTGTTCAGCCCGTGGAAGCACAGGTAGTTGGACTCCCCCTTCAGCATGAATCTGCTGAGTCACCGTTGCTGGTGGCACTCTAGGTAAGGCAACTATGATGACCTCTATGAGGCCAGCGATGGCGGCGAGTAACTGCGTCTGAGTGGTTTGAATCTGGATGATCCCGGCCTGCACAGTGTGGATTATCTCCATGGATAGAGCTCCCTGGTTTCCGGCACCTTGTTCCTTGTCTGACTGAACGTGGCGTCCTCTATTAATGGTGGACCATCGAGAACAAGGCTGGCGTGGTTTACTGGTGCTGCCATGCCTGAAGTTTATAGACCACTTCTCGTGTTTACCATCAACTAAACAACCTCCCCAACAGAGTCGCCTGAATGTAGGTGTGCGATCCTTGCTTTAGCCAAATGTGATGAGCTGAAGAGGTATAAATAGTCAATAGTAAAGACACAGTAAGAAGGAGAATAGGGTGGTCTAGAAGAAGGGTGAAGAACAGAGCAGGTGTGCACAGAAAGAACTAAGGCAGTGGATTGCTCTCAGTCTAATCTGTGATACCCTTGGTGACCTAGGAGATAGGGCAAGAATTCACTGGAAAGAATGTTCTTCCCTCACTCAGTGATTACCCTTTTCTCTCTCTAGAATGACATGTGCTCTACCAAGATCTCACCAACCTCTGGGCATTGAAAGGGAATGTCCCATATTTATAGACACCTTGGACCAATGATCAGGTGACAGGTTGTCCCCCTATAATATGATAACACGTGTCCTTTCCGTATAACCTGACCATACGGGTGACGTCATCACTGCGCAACTGACCCGCGCGGTGACAAGCCATTCCCCCGCGTAGCGATCCCCTTGTTCTTTATAGCCACCAAGCCACTAAATCTCCCTTATTCCTGTTAGGGCAAGGTCGTGACTTGTTCGGTCGCGCCTATACCGCAGCTAAGCCTCAGGGGGCCCCGGGGTCCTGCCTTCAAACCGCAGCAGGTATAATTACCTGGGCTAAGTTGGACTAGCTTCTCGCGTTCTCGCTCATGTTCTGAGCCGCACTAGTCATCTGGGCCATGGGTTGTTCTCCTGTTCGGATGGCCCATGGTTGTCTAAGCACCGCCCTTGTTGGGTCTAGGATGCGCACCGCGGAGGCGCCTTGCACAAGAGGGTCCCGCGCCAGTGGCCCCCCTGCGTGGAGACTTGTGCCCGCGCCAGTGGCCCCCGCGCGGAGACTTGTGCGGGGCGTGCCACATGTCGCGCGGATGGCGTGCCACCTGGGTGACACGTGTCATGATCCCAATGGTGGGTCAACGTTGACTCTAGTCAAAGGGGGGTCTCGCGCTGACCTCCCCTACAGCAGTTAATTACAGGCAAGTAAGATACTTTTGTCCTTAAGGTCCTGTTTGCTTAATTAAATGACAGAAGCCAAGCCTTGATGTATTATTTTACATCATACCTCATTTTAAGGATCAACTCTTGGCTTTTTAAACAGAAAGTTGCCAAAAAATAGATCCAATGATTGACTACTAAAGAAACAAATGAGCTAACCTGGAGAATTTTGAATTTGACCATCACGCAATCTCTTTACATTTGTTGAATTACCATCGGCAATTGTATTAGGGCCTTCTTCAACTGATGACCCTTCATTAATACTTTTACATTTCCCGTCATGCAGCCAGACTAGAACATTGTAGGTAAAGTGAAAATCTCACTCTTTGCAGGGTTCAAAATCAAAGCCCTAAATTTGTAAGCTAGGAGAGGTAAAGAATGGTTAGTGTTTAGAACAAGAGAATGGAAGATGGATTTTGTGGGGTGAAGGAGAAGGCAAACAATAGGGAAGAGATTTAGGCAGTATCTCTTGGGGTGCCCTCACTCTTGGACTCTCTCTCTCTCTAAGGAGGAGGTGTCTCTTTAGTATTATGAGGAGTGTCTTATATTTATAGCCAACTTGGGCCAACAATACTTGACACATGTCCCTTCCCTATTGCAAGGCCACAAGGGTAGCAGTCCGCGACACTCTCGTGCCGCGTCCCTACCCTCACGGCGATCCCATCTCCTCAATCCACCGAGCCACTAAATCCCCCTTCATTCCCGCGCGGACTAGGTCACGACTTAATGAGTCATGCCTGGATTGTAGACCAAGCCTCAAAGGACCCCTCAAGTCCTGTCTCGCGACTTGAGCAGACGCGGATGTCTGGGTTATAATAATATTACTGATTAATCGCGATAATTACCTGTATAGTCTACGGGTCGCGTCAGTCCATTAAGCTGTTCCGGGCCCTTATAAAAGAGGCCCATAGCCAAGATCCACATGTTCTGTGGGTCAGCAAGATGCTGCGAGTCTTTCTCTTATAGTGCTGACGTGTAGCGTACTTATTCGTACATTACGTGATATGTGTATTGCAAGACTTTATTGCCACGCGTCACCTCCGGATAGGTCAGTCAACTGTTGACTCTGGTCAACTTTCCTTTAGACAAAGACCACACCTACATATGCCCCTCGCGCGTGCGTGGAGCTCGTCTTCGCGCACGTGCGAAAGTTTAAGACAGGTTTTTGTCGGCTACTCTTTTCCCAATCACCTGGGTGCTACGCCACCTGAATACATAAGACAGGTTCATGACCCGATTACATTTTAAAGAGACAACCAAGCTTATTGTGCCCCTGTTTGGGTGCTAGGCTTTTTCTCATGCTTGGTAGCTATCGCGTGGGCGAATAATTATACTTTCACACTTTCCCTTTTGTAAGGTGCTGCCCCGCGTGGCCTACGCGCATTGCGCATGACCTCAATATTGGCGATGGTCGCGACCCATTTTTCCCACTTTAAATCCCTTTGTCGTTTCAGGCTTTTCGGAGATTCTCCGCCCGCGACATATTTAGGGTCATGCCACTCTAATGGTGGACTGTGTAAAGGCCGCAACCCATTTTTTTATCACTTTAAATAGCGAACTTTAAATCAGCGAAGGTCGCGACCCATTTTTTCCACTTTAAATAGCGGGCTTTAAATCAGCGAAGGTCGCGACCCATTTTTCCCACTTTAAATAGCGGGCTTTAAATCAGCGAAGGTCGCGACCCATTCTTCCCACTTCAAATAGCGGGCTTTAAATCCCTTTGTCGTTTCAGGCTTTTCGGAGATTCTCCGCCCGCGACATATTTAGGGTCATTCCAACTTTAAAGTCGGTCATTCCAAAGATAAGCTTACTTTGGTTCCCATTCATTTGTGGGGAATGGCCGTCGCGAGGGTATTCCAACATTTAAGTTAGCATTCCAAAGGGAGTGACTCCTTCGGTCCCTATTTATTTCGCAACATACAAAGGCCTTGAGCGTGAGTGAGCACAATATTTTGTACCCTTTTTTCTCTTCGCGAATGGTGAATTTTCCCCTTGTGCTAACATAAATTTATGCCGCGAGGTCACCATTTTATTCTACCGTTTTCCTTTGCCATATTCCCAGTATGTTCCAATGAATATCTTTTAAAAAGAAAACATCATTTATAGAACATATTTCCGAGATAAAAGGGGGTAGTATTCTCGAAGGGTGAAATTTCCCCCTGTGCTGACACAATTTTGTGTCGCGAGGTCACCACCGTGGGTGCCTAATTCATTCTACCATTTTCCTTTCACATATTCCCAGTATGTTCCAATGAATATCTTTTAAAAAGAAAACATCATTTATAGAACATATTTCCGAGATGAAAGGGGTAGTATTCTCATTCATAATTTCAACCATATAATTTCTTCCAAAGGGGTATTGCATGAGTGTAAACAATCTGATCTTCTTACTTCAAAGAACATGTGGAACTTTGCGAACATCCCCACTGTAGTGGATGCATATAGGTGTTAGAAGTGGGCCAAAAATAATCAATATCATGCCCCTTTCACCGTCCATATCCTTTAGGGAGAGAAATGTATGTAGCAACCACTTGTTCAAAGTAAAAATAAAATAAAGGCAGGCATTGTACTACAATACTAGCTGTTGCTTGTAGTTGTGAAGAAAACATACAAACTCTTCTTCATCAAGAACACACGCGTAAGATGGAAGAGATTAAACATATGGCACATCTTCATAATAGCCCAATAGCATTATTTAGAGGTTAATATTGGGGGTTCCTTTTCAAATAAGGTTAAATCCAAAACCCAGGAAGAGACACACCAGCAGCAACATGCCAAAAATGTTTTCTCTTTTTTTTTTTTTTTTCAACATGCTAAAAATGTTTAGCAAAGATGTTTAGTAAGGGCTAAAAATGTTTTAGCACTAGCTCAGAAGGCCCCTCTTTGCTCATGCCCAAGCTTGTTTAGCAAAAGGCTAAAAAAAGGAATTGCTCTTCAAACAAATTAATGTAAGTTTCAATAAGAAGCCTACTTATGAAAATACGTGTGACTTGAAGATATTCGCCACCGTAGCGGATGAATGAAATCAATGAAGTTGGGCCAAAGTCAACGTGTTCAAAGTGTATCTCAACACTAATTTTCAGATTATTATTTGAAATAGCGACGGTTGCAACCCATTTTTTTTTTTTTTTTACCCATCAAGGTTATGTAATTATATTTGGGAAGACAATTGAAATTTCATCAATAAGCATTTAAATATCACAGACCTTATACGACGATTCCGTGGTATATATGGTCTCTTGCACTTATCTTGCGCGGGCCCTCATCGCTTTGCTTCGAACTGAGTTGAGTTGGTTGAGTTGATTCGCGGCGGTGGTTCTTGCCAATCCATCTCACCAATCGCGTGGCACATGCATACACCACACATATTGTCATTAGATTAAAATCCAAAGGATAGAGAAATATTAGCTACATGGAAAGAATTAATGAAATATAATTAAGAGATTCTTCTATTCTCTCTTCTCTTTTTTTTTTTTTTTTGGGCCAAATTCTAGCCCTTAATGGCGACGGTCGCGACCCAACAAGATCATGTAATTGCCGGTTTGCCAAGTCAAAGAAATAAGTTTCTAAGTATCAAACATGATTTTCTAATTTGTAAAAGAATATGGGTGCGCTAAGGGAAATATTGGACCCATATAATAACAATAAACGCACAAAATAAATGTACGAAGTCCTTCATAAGTGGAAAGGGATAGACTTGACCTTGTTAATGGAGATTTTTTGCAAATCCTTCCAGCAGAATCTTGTTTGCGCAAGAGGCCTTCTCGAGATGTTGCCTCCAGATTTTTTTTGGTGATAGAATCATCACATAAAAATTCTATAAACAACGGCCGTTTCTTGATCCTTCCACCCTTTTTACAAGTGAACCCAGCAAAACAAATCTATGTTGGTGATTCCTGTGACCGATGAGGTCCCGCGCGTATCAACCGACTCTCGCAGCTAGGAGAGACCATCGCGTGTGTGATTCCAGCTGCTTGGTCTATGTCTCGCGGCACTTTTGCCATCGCGGTGGTCGACTTTATGGGCCAAACTTTGTTTCTTTCTCGTTGACGAAGCCATCATAAAAATCTATTAGCAAAGGCCATCTTCCGCAACTCGGACTGACTCTTCACCTCTGCGATTGTTCTCGCGACATGGGTTAGAGATGATTTCGCAAGCATCGTCGAACTTGCGATGTATTTCTCGCAAAAAAGATCATGACAAATACATGGGTTAGAAATCGAAATGTTCACAATCGCGATCCCAATACATCAGACATGAGTAAATAGATCTAGCTTTAAAAAGCAAATTTCATAAAAATGAGTTTGTTCTCGTAATCTCAGGGAGAGAATTGATGAACAATAGATTAAAACAATAATTTGTTTTTTTTTTTTTTTTTTAAATTTAATTAATTTATTTATTTTTTTTACAACATCTAACCTCCGCGGAGTAACCCTCGCGCAGATGAACCGACTCCCGCAGTTGTGAGTGACCTTCGTGCATATAAATGGACTCCACGTATATGAATCAATCGGCTCCGCGGTGGCTCCCGCGATAAACTCCTCGCGCTCCCATCACCCAGTTTCGAGTAAGCAAGTTTGATCCTCACGGCTTTGAATGATTCCGGCAGCGGTGACTCATTCTTCCGTATAGTCCGCTTCGTAACTAGGCACGAATCTCGCAGCGTGTTCGCTGCGATTATACTCCGGCATCTCGGACTGGCTCGCAATCGGGGTTACTTCCTCCGCCTGTCCGCCTCCGCGATGACTCTCGCGGCATACACCTCCTTTTCCTTTATTTCCTTCTTTTTGTACTGAGTTGACTCAGTTGACATTTTAATACCCGCGCCACATATGTGTACTTCGCGCGAGGAGAGTAGTTCACCAGGGACAGAGGTGAAATCTGTGCTGTTTTTTCTTGACCACAAAATCCTTTTGGAGAGAGTGGACGTGGCAAGTGATTTGTAGCAGGTGAATGAGGACCACATGAATAAGCCTCCACTTGAAATTATGGAGAAAGAGAGACACCTCTTGACTTCTACATCAATGGTGTACGTGTAAGATGGATAAGTATTGCATGTGTGCCACATTTTTATTACCCAAAGGACTTATTCCAGCAAATAACAAGAGCCCATGTGCCTCTAAATGTTGATGAAAGAAAATATTAGCAATAAGCTTCTTTTGCCCCCCAGTTTTGTATTTGCAGTACTCAAGGCATCTTCCCCCCTAGATTTTTGTCGTTGACAGAGTCATCACAAAATTCTATAAGCAAACACTCTTCACCTCCGCGATATTTCGCCGCCACGAACTCTAGTCTGCGGTGGCTCCCACAGTAAACTCTTCGCACATACGTGTTCGATTGCTCGCCTTGGCGATGGTCCGGTTGGTAATCTCGTTGCCAACAAAAGCAACTTAAGTTCTCTTCTCCGCGGTGGTTCCCGCGACATAGATGAAATATGGTTTCGCGGAGGCAAAACATAGAGGGTGTCGTACTGCGTTGTCTACAATACTGGTGGCGCGGAGATGACTCGCGCGAGGAGGACGCTTCACTGAGGATATATGTGAGATTTTTTTTTTTTTTTGATGACGTGGCCAGCTGGCGGACTGACTCCCGCATGAACTAATCCCGCACAGATGAACCAACTCCGCGAACTGACTTCCGCGACAGATCGGCTCCGCGGTGGAGCCAGATACAAGCTCATCCGCTCGCGGCAATTCGCTTGATGCAGGCTGACTCCCATTCTCTCTGCTCCTCTCCGCCGCGAGTGCTTTTGCAGTAAACGGAGCTGTTCTCTTGCGAACAAAGATGGGCTCATACCGGTGGCTCACCTTCGCGACGGTCCGCAGTGGCGGAGCCAGGATTTCATGTGAGTGAGGGCACCGTGGCATAATATTTTAAAACGCTTCTAAACATAAGCGGAAAAAAAAAACTAAATATTTGTTGGTGCTTTTATTTACAATTGACCTCGACAAGTTTTAATTCATCTGATAATTGTTTCATTACTAATCCTATAAAAACATCTTACTTTGTGTATATTGTCAGCGCTAGCTTAAAGACTCTACCTAAGTTCATTTTTTTGAAGAAATTATAGAATTATGATAACTCGCTTAACTATTAGATTCTTAATCTTTATGACAAAAAAATTAAATTAATTATAGTAACGATCCTTAAGATTTTTTTCAATTTTTTATTTCAAAATTAGTAAAATGGTGATCAATAAATTTACTCATTTTCTTGTCCCATTTGGAAATAGAAGGAAAAAGAAAAGCATAATAGAAGGAAAGGAAAAAACATGATAAAAACCACCACCAGGACTCGAACCCTGGCGTTTAAGGAGGGAGGCCAGCGCTTGGCCAACTAGACCAAGCATACCAACTGTCGGAAATCAGATAATTTTATTATATATAGTAAACTTTAAGGAAGGACGGATCTAGGAATTCTCCACAGCGGCGGCACCAATGCTAAAGTCAAGAGCAAGCAAACTAAATGATACTCCAAAATTTAGGAAGCTGATTTTGGGACTCCATTTTTCTATGCACACTCCAAAATTTAACATTCCTCAACAAGTCACCGGCGATGTGTTCAACAGTTCGATTTTTGAGGAAATCGATCCCCATTCTTGGAGAATCATAATCGATTCCTTCATCATCGTCTCTCATTCGAGACTCGAATGGTATCAGTTGTGTCACCATCGGGTCGCCTCTTGATCGAGGCACCCCTGTCTGTCACTCGAAAATCTGGCTAAGTATGGAAAAATATCTTTTTTCGAAAAGTTTCGATTTGGCCAATAAAAAGTCCCGGTATTTGTTCCTTGGATTTTTCTAAGCATAATGGTATAATCGGATGATCTTTTCAAGTACGGGAAGGTTGTCTTTTGCCCATTTTCTTCGGAGAAAAACGTGTCGTTTTTCGCCTTTGTACTAAAAATGGGGGGATGAGATTTTGATAAGATTGGAATATCAAAATTCTGGAAATGCCATTGTTTCCTAAAGGGGGGTACTTCCTTATTTTCATAAATAAATTAAAGTAAAGAAAACTCATCTTTACTTAATTTTGGTTTATGAAAATAAGTGTTCCGAAAGGGGTACATCCTTATTTGTAAAAAAAAAAAAAAAAACAGTGGGTAAAAATCCAGTGTGGGCACGTGCCCACCCTGGTCCTATGGTGGCTCCGCCACTGACGGTCCGTGTTTTGCTAATTTCATTTCCAGCAATAGCAAACCAAATTTTCTCCTCCGCGGTGGCTCCCGCGTTATGGCTAAAGATTGTTCCTCGAGCTTCGTCGAACCCACGTTGTATTTCTCGCAAACGAAAACATGACAAATGTGGGTTACAATTTGCAATTAACATTCAATCCGAAAGCTGGAGCAGTGAGAGAGAAAGACATGCTCCTAAGGAGACCCAGTTTTAGAAATTATAAAGCAACTTTCATAGAAATGGGTTTGTTCAGAGGAAATCGTTGTGCCGCATGGCCATTATAAGCATTTAAGCGATGTAAAACCCAAAAGAAGTGGGTCCGAAATTTTTTTTTTTTTTAGATATACATTCTCTGCGGGCCAAGCTGTAGCCAAATGGGTGTGGTTATAGCCATGATAGAGAAATAAGCTTCCAGAAGGGATAGAGCACAAAATTTATGCGTAAAAAACATGGTTGTGCCAAGTGGATTTTTGCAACAAGTCATTTGGATCCAAATAATGGAAAACTCAGTAACAAATTAAAGTGGATCCTCTTGAAAAATATTTGCAAAAGGAAATAGGAAAGGATGATCATCTGAATCACCGTAACAAGCTTTAAGAGATTCTGGTGATAAAGGAATAGATCTGACCTCTTGGTAGATAAAATTTCAAAATAGATCTGACTTTTACTCCTTCATAGGAGATTTTGAATGTGCTAAACCCACACGTCAGCTTCAACAAGAAGAAATTTTTTGTATGACTTTCAGGGAGTAGATTCACCAACTTCCAATGTTCCTTGGATATTGCCCCTTGGATTTTTTTTCATTTTGGCAGAGTCAAAATCGAAAAAATTCAATACGAGCCCTCTACCCCAAAAAGTAAATCTGATCCATTTTTTTTTTACCGATGAATCTGAAAGCTAAACAGCCAACCAATCCACCTCCCCAGCAGAGTCGCCTATGTAGGTAAAGTGAAAATCTCACTCTTTGCAGGGTTCAAAATAAAAGCCCTAAATTTGTAAGCTAGGAGAGGTAAAGAATGGTTAGTGTTTAGAACAAGAGAATGGAAGATGGATTTTGTGGGGTGAAGGAGAAGGCAAACAATAGGGAAGAGATTTAGGCAGTATCTCTTGGGGTGCCCTCACTCTTGGACTTTCTCTCTCTAAGGAGGAGGTGTCTCTTTAGTAATATGAGGAGTGTCTTATATTTATAGCCAACTTGGGCCAACAATACTTGACACATGTCCCTTCCCTATTGCAAGGCCACAAGGGTAGCAGTCCGCGACACTCTCGTGCCGCGTCCCTACCCTCACGGCGATCCCATCTCCTCAATCCACCGAGCCACTAAATCCCCCTTCATTCCCGCGCGGACTAGGTCACGACTTAATGAGTCATGCCTGGATTGTAGACCGAGCCTCAAAGGACCCCTCAAGTCCTGCCTCGCGACTTGAGCAGACGCGGATGTCTGGGTTATAATAATATTACTGATTAATCGCGATAATTACCCGTATAGTCTACGGGTCGCGTCAGTTCATTAAGCTGTTCCGGACCCTTATAAAAGAGGCCCATAGCCAAGATCCACATGTTCTGTGGGTCAGCAAGATGCTGCGAGTCTTTCTCTTATAGTGCTGACGTGTAGCGTACTTATTCGTACATTACGTGATATGTGTATTGCAAGACTTTATTGCCACGCGTCACCTCCGGATAGGTCAGTCAACTGTTGACTCTGGTCAACTTTCCTTTAGACAAAGACCACACCTACAAACATTAACACCATACACTTGAACTCTCATTTCCAATAATAGACAATGACATTAATGACGTAATATGCATTCTCCTCAGAAGAATTTCAAACCTTCAGCAGATTATATTGTTCCACCCACTTCGACTTTCTCAAATTGCCCAATGTAAGCCTCTTCAATGTCCTACAGTCTTCAGGCTTCACCTCTGACAAAGAGAGATCAAAATCCCCATCGCATGCTGCTTCTGGAATGAGGATACGTTCTCCTTGAACTGAGGGCTAGCAAACATGGTTTTAAGGCTGTGGATATTACCAACAGAAATCTCAGTTTTTGGAAATTTCCATGAAGTATTCAAATGATTTCCTTGCATGATCAGTCTTGCATTACTACTCAGAAAAGACACTACCTCCTTCCCATATTCTTGGTTCTTCAATATTCTGCGGACATCTAAAAAAAATTATCTTCCTATTTGATTACATTTTAGATGATCTAAAAAATCCTCAGGAAAACTAGTGAGATCTTTTGGTAGGTGGAAAATAAATCAAGTTTTTTTTTCCCACCAAAGACAGTATATTTTAATCCGATATAAAAGGCACGACTGCCGAGAAAAGACCAAAATACAGGATGGAGGGAGTACTAGTAACTCGAGAGCTGATCAAAACTTGAACACTCTTTTTGATGGGTAAAATAAGAACGCTATATCCACAGAACGGAACTCGAGTCAAAATTAGGTATTCAGGACCAAGCTATAAACCTATCAGGAACTCTGGCAGTATCAACAGAAGGGAGATACTTCGACAACTGTTGCTGCTCTTCATTTGTTAGGTTACTGGAAAACTTATCAAAGTTGAGAACATCCTGCAACAGACATGGAAAGTGATCAAGACTACTCTACACCAGTACACAATCGTAGAGAGAACGTATTTTGACAGTAGCAACTAGAGGTCAAACGGGATGGGCTAGCACAGGTATGGCAAGTTTAAGAGCGGCGCGGCGTGGCTCGACACGGCATGATCCCTATAGGTGGGCTAGGCTGGGCCAGTTTTTGTGGCACGTGACACATGGCACGGGCACGAGTAAAAATCAGGAATCCTTAACTGTCATGAAAGACTTAATTGCTACCAAAAAGACAAAAAAAAAGTTTCGCGAAATCATGATGCGTAATACTTAATTGGAAAAATTAGTAAAAAATACAACATTTTTCTACCCGTTTTAAAGATAGGACGTGCGCTTTTTCAAATTCAAGGGAAGGACACGCGTTTTTTCAGATTCAAGAGATGGACACCCAAAAACTAGTAAGTATTTACTAGTTTTCTGTTTTCTGTACAGCGTCGTTAGCCATGCTTCGACCTTTTCCCACCCCTTCTACCACCTCTGCCGCTGCTGAGATGAGTGGAGCCGTCGGCGGCGGTGGGAACGGCGGAGGAGAATTGGACTGAAGCTGATGATGCGACAACAATACCGTCAAATCTGCCCTCAGTCTGTTCGTCGATGAAACTCCTCAATCATCCGATTCAAATCCGGGTCGGGCCAGGTCCCGTTTTGGCCTGGGCTGCTTCACAGAAAAGAAGGGGAAAAAGCTGCGGCGGAAGACGGCGGAGATAGGTTGAAAAAATTGAGTGCCTTTGAACGGCGACGTTTCGGAGGCCTGGGTGTCCTCGCTGTGGTCAATCTTTGGGTGCTTGTTGAGGGTGGTGACGTAATGGTGGTTTGGGCCTTGGAATAAGGTGAAAAAATTGGGGAAGGAGGGGGTTTCGCAGTTGAGATTTGGTAGAGAGGAGGCTTTCATTTTTGGGCAACTTGTTCAAAAGTCCTAGGCAAAGAATTTGTAACCTCATTAATCCACCAAATAAGTTTATAACCTATCCAGTCCTAACGCTGGCATCTTTTTTTTTTTTTTTTTTTCCAAAAAAAAGTTTGTATCGTATGAAAATGCCAAAAGAGTTTGTACCCTATGAAAGTGCCTAAAATTCTAGGGTACCCTATGAAAGTGCCTAAACCCCTAGGGTACCCTATGAAAGTGCCTAAACCCCTAGGGTACCCTATGAAAGTGCCTAAACCACTAAAACCCTATAATAGAAAAGTGCACCTTAAAACCTAAACCCTAGAGTACCCTATGAAAGTGTCTAAAACCCTAGGGTACCTTATGAAACTGCCTAAAATCCTAGGGTACCCTATGAAAGTGCCTAAAACCTAAATAGTGGGGTACCCTTTGAAAATGCCTAAATTCTAAAAAAAAACCTATGAAAGTGCCTAAAACCTAAATAGTGGGGTACCCTTTGAAAGTGCCTAAATTCTAAATAAAAAATAAAAAAAAAAAGGCACTGAATACAATTTGTAAAGAGTAAAGTGACAGCTTGGGCTAGAGAGTAGCGAGAGGCTCCCACGCGAAGATCATCGACGGGACATTTTTGTCCTTTATAGGACTTTAGACGGCAACATTTTTAAAACAGTGGACACGAGACATTATTAGAACTTAGCTTGGATTAATGACCCAATAAGTCCCTACCTTTGGACTTTAGACTAATTTCCCCTTCATTCATTTTTTGGGTGCAGAGCCTGAAGTCCGAATTTGTTGAATTTGGAGAAAATGACAGATAGAGACGGAGTACGGACGGAGAGACAGAGAGTGAAGAATAAAGTTTCGTTGATAAAATGGCATATAATAGTCTATTCGTCTGGAAATTGGTAGGAGAGTTCGTGTTATCCCGAGCCTAGGGGGTGTTCCACTATGGTGGTTTTTTCAAAAAATTGGTTTTTCACGATTTTTTATGTGATGTATTGTGAGAGAATGACATATCTCGGTGTTTGAAAAAAACAGTTTTTTGTTAGTGGAACACCCCCTAAGAAATCCAGCCGGACCACGGGATTCTATAGACCCTGTTTAGTTTGGGTTATTTATCCATGTTCTTATTTGTTTATTTTGTAGGCTCTCTGTCAATTCACTCAAAAATTAGATTGATCGAATATCAACATGAATGAAAAATAATTGTCACAAGATATAGATAAATAGATGATCAGTGTCAAAATCCGTAAATTTATCTCATATTGGCTTCTCTCTACGATTATTGTAAATTTATCCTAAAGAACTTGGCCTCTTCGTAAGGGCTGGCATATGATGAATTTATTATAGTATGAGGTTTACAAAATAAACAAATACGATAAATTTGAAATTTGGCCTCGTCGTTAGTAATTTTTTTGGTCGCCGGAAGTGGTCAGCCAAAGGTGGGGTGGTGGTCGGCCGGAGGTGTGGGTGGTGATTTTTTGAATTTTATTATTGAAATTAAAATTTTTAAAAATTAGTGACATCTCACTAATTTTTTTAAGCGCCGGAAGTAATCGGCCAGATGTGGGGTGGTGGTCAGCCGGAGGTGGGGTGGTGATTTTTTTGAATTTAATGTTCGAAATTAGAATTTTTAAAAATTAGTGACATCTCACTAATTTTTTTAAGAGCTGAAAGTGGTCGACCAAAGGTGGGGTTGTGGTCGGCCAGAGGTGGGGTGGTGATTTTTTTTGAATTTTATGTTCAAAATTAGAATTTTTCAAAATTAGTGACATCTCACTAATTTTTTTGGTTGCCGGAAGTGGTCGGCTAAAGATGGGGTGGTGTTCGGCCGAACGTGGGGGGGAGATTTTTTCGAATTTTATGTTCGAAATTAGAATTTTTAAAAATTAGTGACATCTCACTAATTTTTTTATTGTCGATTGCAAAAGTTCATTGTCCTTCCTTTTAAAAATGTCAAATATTTTTGTTTTTATGTTAGATTGCAAAAATTCCTTGTCCTTCCCTTTAAAAATGTCAAATATTTTTTGTTTTTATGTTCGATTGCAAAAATTCCTTATCCTTCCCTTTAAAAATGTCCAACCTTGTTGGATTTTTGGCTAAGTGGCCCAAAAAATAATTAATTTCCTTTCCTTCTTATTTGGCTCCTTGACTTTTAAAAATGTAAAAAATATTCCTGGGAAAACAAGCGGAAGGCTATTTCCCTTCTCTTTTCTTTTTCTTTCCTTTGGTGTATCGTTAAGCTTGGAAAATATTAGCTTTAAAATCCAACAAGGAACTTCTACTATAATTCTATTTTTTTTAAAGGGACACTTAGCCAAAAATCTAAAACATTTGGCTTTTTTAAAGGGAAGGCCAAGAAACTTTTGCAATCAAATATAAAAACAAAAAACATTTGCATTTTTAAAAAGAAAGACAAGAAACTTTTGCAATCGAACATAAAGACAAAAAAATTAGTCAAGTGTCACTAATTTTTAAAAATTCTAATTTCGAACATAAAAATAAGAAAAAATACCACCACACCTTCAGCGACTACCACCACACCTCTGGCCGACCACTTCCGGCGACAAAAAAATTAGTGAAGTGTCACTAATTTTTAAAGATTCTATTATGCCCAAACACGCACCACACGCACAAAAGCAATATAAATCAAGAGAAAAACGACACACAAATTTACGTGGTTCGGCCAATCAGACCTACATCCACGGGGAGGGAGGGGTTTCACTATAATCCGGAGAAATCCGTGCTATTGTGTTACACACTCACACTCACTCTCACAATAGTTGAAACCTCACCAATGATCTCTCGTGTATCTCTCTCAAACTCACTGCCTCTCTCTCTCTTTTGGTCACACCAATAAATAAAGGCTACAACTTGTTTAAATAGAGATACATAAAAAACCCTAACTACTCCCACTGGGCCCAAGCCCAATGGCCCACACGGGGTGGACTCTCAACAATCACCCCCTCCAACCCGAGTGGGCAACGTTATCCGCAGCACCCCCATGTTGCCATCTCCAATCAGCTGTCTCTAGCAAGCGCCTGTGTCACTAACCTATCGAACATCCATGCACCCCCAATCCAGAGTACAATAGCCCGAACGAGTGTATCCTTGCAAAACTAGACTCCGCAGCCAATCAGAAAATTCGAAAAACCAAGCACCGCACCCCCTCAACTGGAATGCCTTCGCTCACACACCTCCAACCCGAGGTGTTCGCGCTCCTCCAACCGAAGCGCCCGCACCCCCCCCCCCCCCCCCCCCACTGGGGTGCTGCCGAGACTCACTGGCTCAGTGAACTCGGTGATAGTATCTCTCCCTCCGTGTCGACAACTCTAGAGAGACCACTACCACTAAGTGTATCAAGGGCGAAAGAAACTCCTTTTGGTATCGTCGGAGCTCCCAAATCCTCCGTTTCTTTCCCCTGGGCTTCTACGTGGACAACCTGCAACCATTGCTTCTCTTCCTTCAGGCCTTTATCCCGCACAACACTTGAGCAATCTGGCTCACTCCGTGTGCGTAACTGCAACTGGTGCATCTCTTGCCCAACCAAACTCCCCATACAGCTTGCCCCTTGTCTAACAGTAGCCCCACATGTCACGACAGATCCCACAAGCCTGTATAGCCCACCAAATTTCTTCCCCAACAGTATCTCACGCTCTCCAACAGAAACCCGAATTACTCCGCTATTCGCCGAAAAACTACATCCTCTCTCATCAAGCATCCCGAGAGATATCAAGTTTTTCCTCACCCCTGGCACGTGTCGTACTCCCGCCACCTTCACAATTTTTCCACTCGGCACCCGAAACTTCACTGTCCCCTTGCCAATAACCCGATTCGCTGTACCATTTGCCATGCGGACACGACCACCATCGAATGCCTCGTACTCCCAAAACTGTGATCTATCCCCGCAGATATGATATGAGCACCCCGAATCTAGCACCCAACCCAATTCCTCTGCATCTGTAGCGTCTAATACTGCCAACGAATACTCATCATCAGATTTCTGATAAGCCACTGCTACCTCCTTTGGTGGGATTTTCAAGACCTCAGCCATGTATTTTGGACAATTCCGCTTTATATGCCCCTCTTCCTGGCAATGATAGCCAGTGAATGTACGCCCCCTCGACTGTGAACTGTTACCGCCACCCTTCTTCTTTCCGTTTCCCCTCGATTGGTCCCTGCCCCTGTTACTGCCCGAAAAGAGCGCCTGTGACTCATCAACCCGCGCAGCCCCCATCTCATTCCTCCTCGCCTCTTCGTTGAAAATAGCATCCTTTACCATAGCCATAGACAACTTACCATCCGGCGCTGAGTTACTTAGGGAAACCACCAATGTCTCCCAATTATCCGGTAGAGAACTGAGCAACAACAAAGCCTGCAACTCATCATCGAACTCTAACCCAACATTGGACAGCTGATTTACCAAATTCTGAAACTCACTGGAATGCACGGCAACTGTCTCACCAACCCGGAGCTTCAAATTCACAAGCCTCCTCATCAGTAGCGCCTTATTCCGGGATGTTTTTGACTGATACATACCCTCCAACTTTGTCCACAAAGCGTAAGCATCTGTCTCCTGTGCTACATGATGAATAACCTCCTGTCCAACACACTGGCGGATCAACGCAACTGCTTTCCTGTTAACCCTCTTCCAATCTTCTTCCTTTGTCTCCGTCGGTTTGGTCCCTTTCTGTTCCAAAGGCTCATATAGCTCTCTCAAAATGAGCATATCCTCCATCCGAGGCTTCCATATCGCATAATTGGTCGCCGTCAATAGCACCATAGCGTTCATATTAACCTCCGACATCTCAGCAACCAAGATTGTCTCCCAAAACACCCTTTGGAAACTCCCACAAGTGATTTGAAACACTACGGAACGTATAAAAGCAGTAAAATTACACGTACCGTCAATATCCGTAACAAATCTCCGCAAACCGAGCCCGGGATTGGATCCAGGACGTCAAACAGAGTTGGGAACCGGTCCGAACCGGTCAAAATACCCCTGAACCGGTCAAAATACCCCTGAACCGGTCAATAAACACAATCCGGTCCGGTCTTACTGAACCCGGTCTGACTCCTTCTCTGAACCGCCGGTCTGACCCGGTTTGAACCCTTTGACCTCCGGTCTGACCCATTTGACCTCTTTGACCCTGAACCCTGACCCTTCTGAACCTCCGCCTGAACCGTTTGAACCCAGGTGACGTCAGCCCTAGAGCTGCTGACGTCAGCCCTACCACTGTTCACAACCGCCGCCGCGTGTGTACAGTACGCGCGCGAGTAGATCTCACTCGCCAAACTTCGACCGGCGCGTGCGGGGGCGTGGAGCACTTTCCGGTGACGAGGTTGGTACCACCGTGATCGTCTCGAAAAACCCCACACAACTGTGGTCTCAAACTTTAAATCCGATCACTTTTTGTCCGGCCCCAACACACACCACCACTCGCCTCCGTCCGCCTCTGTTCAAACTGTTCGTGCTCCGTCCTTCGGTGACCAAATCCGACCGCCCCTACACCGTTGCGATCGTCTCTGAGAGCCGCACGTAACCCACTGATCAAAAATAATTTTCGTCAATTATTTATCCGACCAGAACTCCAAACAGTGCTGCAAAGGCCTTCGAGTGATCGTCCAACTGCTCTGCGCTCTCCGGTGCTTCAACCCAAGCTCTGATACCACTTTGTTATGCCCAAACACGCACCACACGCACAAAAGCAATATAAATCAAGAGAAAAACGACACACAAATTTACGTGGTTCGGCCAATCAGACCTACATCCACGGGGAGGGAGGGGTTTCACTATAATCCGGAGAAATCCGTGCTGTTGTGTTACTCACTCTCACAATAGTTGAAACTTCACCAATGATCTCTCGTGTATCTCTCTCAAACTCACTGCCTCTCTCTCTCTTTTGGTCACACCAATAAACAAAGGCTACAACTTGTTTAAATAGAGATACATAAAAAACCCTAACTACTCCCACTGGGCCCAAGCCCAATGGCCCACACGGGGTGGACTCTCAACAGATTCAAATTTTGAACATAAAATTCAAAAAAATCACTACCCCACCTCCGACCGACCACCACCCCACCTCTCGCCGAGCACTTCCGGCGACAAAAAAATTAGTGAAGTGTCACTAATTTTTAAAAATTCAAATTTTGAACATAAAATTCAAAAAAATCACCACCTCACCTTAGGCCGACCACCACCATACCTTTGGCTGAGCACTTCCAGCGACCAAAAAAATTAGTGAAGTGTAACTAATTTTTAAAAATTCAAATAAATCACCACTCCACCTCCGGCCAACCACCACCCCACCTCTCGCCGAGCACTTCCGGCGACCAAAAATATTAGTTAAGTGTCACTAATTTTTAAAAATTCAAATTTTGAACATAAAATTCAAAAAAATCACCACCTCACCTCAGGCCGACTACCACCCTACCTTTGGCCGAGCACTTCCGCGACCAAAAAAATTAGTGAAGTGTAACTAATTTTTAAAAATTCAAAGTTCGAACATAAAATTCAAAAAAATCACCCCCCACCTTCGGCCGACCACCACCCCACCTCTAGCCGAGCACTTCCGGCAACCAAAAAAATTAGTGAAGTGTCATTAATTTTTAAAAATTCAAATTTCAAACATAAAATTCAAAAAAATCACCACCCTACCTCCGGCTGACCACCACTCCACCTTTGGTTGAGCACTTCCAGCGACCAAAAAAATTATTGAAGTGTCACTAATTTTAAAAAATTCAAATTTCGAACATAAAATTCAAAAAAATCACCACCCCACCACTGGCCAAGCACTTTCGGAAGTATCACTAATTTTTTAAAATTCAAATTTCGAATATAAAATTCAAAAAAATCACCACCCCACCTCTGACTGACCACTTTCGGCGACAAAAAAAAATTAGTGAAGTGTCACTAATTTTTAAAAATTCAAATTTCGAACATAAAATTTAAAAAAAATAGTAAAATATTACTAATTTTAAAAGAATTCTTAGGCCCAGTTTTTGAAAAGATTTTAGCACCCAGGTGCTAAAATCATGATATTTTAAATAAAAAATGAAGTAGTTCCGTGTATCATTTTTCGATTTTTTTCGCACCAAATTAAAGTACTCCTCGTGTACTTTAATTTGGTGCGAAAAAAATCGAAAAACGATACACGGAATCACTTCATTTTTTTATTTAAAATATCATAATTTTAGCACCTGGGTGCTAAAATCTTTTGAAAAACTGGGCCTAATTATTAAGTGGCCGGCACGGTCCAGAACACGGTAACCTGTTTATATTGAGAAAGAGGAAGCAGCTGTTCTATGATGAATTTGCGTGTAAAGACATACAAATTCTACAATATCACAATAAAGGAATAATTCCTACAAGCACGTCAGATACACGGTAACAAATACATGCCCCAACAAAACTTATTTAACAAAGTCATGATTTTCGTCTGTATTATCTATGAAATGTCAAATCCACTTTGGTTTAGTCGATTATTATACTGTACATTGGTGATCAATAAAGAAGAGTGGGTGTGTTTTATCCTTTTATTAAATTATAATTACACACTATGTCTTTATGTTTAATTGCAAAAATTCCTTGTTCTTCTCTTCAAATAGGCAAAATATTGTGTATTTATGACTAATTATTCCTTTTTTAAATCAAAACCGAATAATGTCAATGACATAGACAAAAAAAGAAGAAGAAGTAATATCATTAGAATTTCTTTTTTGCTTCAGAAATTTGCAGAGTCGTATCTTTTTTCCTTAACGGGTGCAATGTTAAGGGTGCAATATTGCACCTGTTAGCATTTCCCAAATTAAATGATCAAAAGTTGTCATACCACTTTTTGATTATCCATTTAAGAGATGGTAAGATTAACAATATAGAGGTTCACAATCAAAATTGGATAATCAAAACTTCCCAGATCACGTTTTCAAATTACAAAAAACTAAAAACTGTGAATATAGAAAATATTTTTTAAAAATAGTTTTCAAACTTATAAAAACTCTTTATTAGAAATAGAGAATGTCTTTTCAAAAACCGTTTTACAAAACAGTTTGTTGAAATCAGTTTTTGGAAAAAATAAAAGTTTTCATATTTTTAGAAAAACAGCTTTTTTTTTAACACAAACAGTTTTTTTTAAAATAAATTTTTTTTTTGTGTAAATACAGCTTTTAGAGAAAAAAAAAAGTTATTAAAATTTATTTTTAAAATACACTTTTTGTGTAAAAAAATTCTAAAACAATTTTAAAATTTTTTTGTGTAAAAACAATTTTTTTAAATAGTTTTAAAAAAAACAGTTTTTAAAATTAATTTTTTGAAAACATTGTTGAGAGAGAGAGAGAGAGAGAGAGAGAGAGAGAAGGTTTTTGTATAATGATGGTGTTCTTGATTAAGATCCACTAAATTTTGGTTATTAGCAAAATATTGTTGGTTTATTTATTAAATGGCTAAAATTTGTTAGTGGCTAAGATGTTAAGTTTGTTTATTTCAATGTCAGCACTTTCTTAAACAAACATTGTCAACCTTAAAAACCTTTTAAATTTGATTAGACCATTCTCGTTACTCTCTATTTTTGTTTTCAATACCAAACCAAAAACCAATAGTGCTACGAGTGAGTTTTCCGTTTGCTATCCAAACTCTCATTTACTAAAAGCACCAAGGAAACATGCTAGTCTGTTCAGTACATTCTGGGCTTTTTCAAGGAGCGTCCAGGACCAAGTCTGCAGTATTAGGCCATCTCCAGCAGCCTCTTCAAAACTCCGGCAACAACAAATGGCGAGGCAAAACGCCATTTCTGGCGCCCAGTAGCATCTCTATCTTCCTCACCAAGAAGATTTCCGCTACAGTGACTCGCTTGGGTGGGCGAGTCACTGTACACCTCGCGTTCTCTTTCTCCTCGCCGGCCAAATCGCGGCCAAGAAGCTACGTCTCCGGCGAAGACAAATCGTTGATCCTAAAATCGTTTTGATACCAGAGGGATGTTCCCCTTGTCGAGACGATTCTACTGGTGCAAACCACGTCGCCGGCGGCTTACGGTGGTGGCCGCACGCGCCGGAGAAAGGAGGCGCGTGCCGCGTGAGTTAGATCTACTCCCGACGCGTGAGATGCACGCGCCCGTGCGATGAAGAAAAAGATGACGCGTGTTTTTTTTTTACTCAAATGGCTAGGCTGCTGCGTTCCACCATTTCTCAAAGCTAGCCAAAGCTCCTTTTTCTTGCCAAAATGAAGATAGAGATGGATAAACTGCTGGAGATGCTAAAGCCTCTCTCTCTAGAAACTAGAGAGAGAATGCACTCCCCATATTCCCCCATCAAATTTTTACAAAATCTACCAAACTAGTAATATATGTTTGGTCTATCTTGGGTTGTGATGCCTGGTCTCATCAGCCATCCGGGATCATTGAAGCTTCCTGTGGCTTCTTTCACTATTGGATCTGAGTTCGTTTCTCATGAGGAACTATGGGTTCAACCCCAGTTTCTACAAACCCACTGCTGGGTCATCTTAAAAAGGGAGTTATTCCACCAGATGGGTTATTCCCAATATTAGTTGGAGTTCGGTTTAAAGGGGTGCGTTTTCCCCTGATAAGCTCCCGATAGTGTAAATAAAGGGGCTTATCTACCTCATTTTTGTCACACACACGTGCATAACATGTTTTATTTGACTGATATTGCGCGTAGGTTGTGTTTTTGTCGTTCATAGGTTTTTCGGAAGAATGAAGTATCTTTTTGGTGCCATGACTCGAACACGAGTCAATCCGTGACCCAGGGCCCGAGGCCACGTGGCACGCCGCTACGGTGCCGAGGAATTCATGAGGAAAGTCAAGGAAGAAGGCCAAGAACGCCCGAGCAAAGGCCCAAGCCAAGACGAGGTCGAACAGGCGAAGTACATGTTTTGAACAAGTCCTATGGATAGGAGAATTTGTCCTATGGATAGGACCATGATCAGATTGGCCATCATTTGCAAGCAACAAAGTCCTATGGGTAGGAGAATTGGCCCTATGGATAGGACAAGGATCAGTCTGGCCAATTCTTGTGAAGCAATGAAGTCCTATGGATAGAAGAATCAGTCCTATGGATAGGACAGTGACCAGATTGGCCAGTCGCGCGAGCAAGAGTTCTCCTATGGATAGGAGAATAAGTCCTATCCATAGGACCTGGGATTTTAAGCAACTTTTTGTACCCGACCAAGTCAAGACTTGGGGGCTTTTTGGACATTTCAATTGTAACCTTGGGACTATAAAAGGTCCTAAACATCATAATTTTGGGGCATCTTACGTTTTTACTTTCTCTCTCTACCTCCCTTCTTCTTCCTCACTCATTTTCTCTACCTTCTCTCTAGAAATTAGTCTTCAATCTTCAAGAACCAAGGTTTTCTCCTTCATTAATGTTGTAAGCACTTCTCTAAGCTTTATAAATCCGTAGTTTATTTTCATTTTCATTATGTTTCACGTTTCTATGCCATTTTCACGTAGTATTTCCATTTCTCCTTTGAGTATGTGAGAGTAGTGTAGCAAGGCTTGGTCATGGGGTGATTAGCACCCCATGACTTGGGTTATTTTTGTTCTTCTCTCAAAATGAGCATTCAAAGTTGTTTGTTTAAGAGTAGGATTCGATTTTATGTATCAAAATTTAGTCTTGTTAATCTCTTTGATCTTGTGTAGGCAAGGGCTTGACTACTTGCCACACATGATGCTTTGAGCTATGACACTCTAAGTGTTTGTAAAAATGCCTCAATGAACCCTACTCTTGATCAAACTCATTTTCGAGAATCCAAATGTGCTAAAATGTTAAATTTTCCGGTTAAGCGTGTTTAACTACGTGACTTAATTGTGTATTCTTGAGAGGAACAATTTAATTCAAGTCATGGGTGTTTTGAACCCCTTGACTTTGCCTTTAGTTTTAATTAGCGAAACCTTCATTTTCTAGCATTTTCGAGGTAGAGAGAGAACCACCCAACAAAACCACCTTATAAGTTGGCCGTCTTAACGCCAAAACTCTCATCGCAAGTCAATCTCATGCCGGTCGCATTTGGTCCCTGTGGAAATCGACCCCGGTCTTGCCGGGTTACTATGCTGACGACGACCTAGCCCTACGCTTGGGGCGACGCTAACTACAACAACGCTAGGTCGCAAGCACCCCCATTCATCCAGATGATCCGTTGGTCTTCAACCAATTGATCCAGTACCATTATCATCATGAACTTCAAGCAGAAGCATTCAGGACTTGGGGGACCACATGCAACGATTGTTCTTCCCATTAGGTGTCGTTGGTGTCACGGCGGTGGAGATAATGGTTGTATTTGGTTAGATAGTTTAGTTTAGTTTTGATGATGTCAGCAGGTGTAATGAGTGGAGAGAGATAGAGAGAGAAATAAGGAAAATGATGATGTCATCAAAACAAAAACTAAAACTAAAAAAGGAAACGAACAGAGCCAATACCACTAAGGGTTCTAGTTTTGTATGTTAGAAAAAGCTTTTAAAATCTCTTTAAAATAATTTATTGTGTCTAATTATATTTGATTAATAAAATGGTGGTTATTGGATATAAATATTGTAACTCCCACACATATAATCATGGGATTTTATGCCCTATATTAGATGGTATTTATAGGGTTTTATATTATATAATTATTGGAGTATTAACTTTTGACCTATATATATGGGTGTTGGAAACCACAAGGAAGACAGAGTTTTTCACTTCACAAAATTATGAAGTATTGCTTGTGTGTTATTTTACAAGCTAAGTGAGATATAGTTTTAAGCATACGGGCGATTTTTAATTCGTATGGAAAGCTTTAGCTGCACACAAAGCTTCCGTGGATGATCGTTGTATCTTGAGAGTGGAATGTCACACAACTCGGTGCAAGCGGGGACATATCTTCTCTTAGGAGAGCGTTTAACGCGTGCCTTGATTACAATAAGTTTTCCAATCTCTCTTACTTTATATTTGTAGTATAGTTATATTATTTGTTTGTTATGTCATTATCTCCAAATATATAAGTTTACAGAAATTCTAAAGAATATTTCCAACATTGCATAGGTCCAAGCCGCTTTGTATTTGGTCCTTAGGTTTTAATCGTGTTTGGCTCTGTTCATTATTATGCAATGGGGAACGGCAGCGAAGGAAGGTTAGGTTATACAGATGGACTGTATATAAGGCGGCTCGACGGGTTCGATGGATGAAGAGGAAGGGTCTAAAGATTCATCGAAATTGTGTGCATCACAGTAGGAATTTGAGCACCAATTCCCTTGCCTTTAGACCTTTTTTAAGGAATAGTGATATAGCTTCCAAGAAAAGGAGGGGTAGACTACTGTTGAGAGAGGTTGGAGCTTTGAAGCGACGGTCGGTGTCCTTTTCTAGATCCAGTTCTACCTCCCCGGTTTTGTCCACCAGTTCTGAATCGGATTATTCTTCTGTGGAGGTCCGTAATGGGAGATTTTTTAGCTCGGCTAAGATGGCTTCTGGCGCTGAGTCAGAGAATTCTAACTCCTCGCCATGCAAGCGGCTTGCTTCTCTAGCCCTCTCAGCAGGGGATGGCTATGCTCTGGAGGATGAGGATTGTCATCTAGCTGCAGTGAGACAAAGGATCACTGTGGAACTCCACCAGGTGGCATGGGAACGAGCCATTTCTTTGTTGTCAAAACAGTTGCAAGACACTCCGGTGGGTGAGGAGCCTCAAGTTAGTGGGTCTCAACAATCGGTCTGGGATGAACAAGTGGAAAGTTTAGAGTTCCAACGCACACTAGCGGAGGAATTACGAAAGTATGTTTGGGGTTGGTGTACTGATTTTGCTAGGAATGGAGGTCGTGTTCCAAAAAACGGGGTTTCGGAGGAGGTTGTCCCACAACAACCTCCTCAGGACCCATGAAGATTCTTTGCTGGAATTGTAGGGGGTTGGGCCAAGCCCTTACAGTTCGAACAGCAAGTAACTTGGCCCGGCAACACGGTGCTAATCTTATTTTTCTCATGGAAACTAGGTGTTGTCATGGCAAGCTGCAGGATCTGGGTTTAAATTTAGGCTATAAATTCTATACTGGTGTGGACTCAATGGGTTCAAGCGGAGGTTTATGGGCGGCATGGGATGAAAGGTACAAGCTGACCCTTGTATACAAGTGTAGCAATTTCATCATTTTGCTAGTTGTGGATGAAAGAGGTTTGGAATGGGTGCTATGCCTGCTATATGGTCATCCTAGACTTGGAGAGAGGAAAAGAATTTGGGAGGAGTTGGGCTGTCGATTGATAGCTCTTAATCGTCCTCTGCTAGTAGCGGGAGACTTCAACCAAGTTATGGGCATTGAAGAAAAATACAGCCGAAATCGCAGAAGTATTGGAGGGGTGGATTGGTTGCGTGCGTTCATCAACAATCTAAATTTACGTGAAGTTCGTAGTTTTGGTGTCTTTTATACATGGACCAATAATAGGTCAGATGAGGAGGTCACGTTTGAAAAACTTGATAGAGCCATGGCAAATCATGACTGGGCGAAATTTTTCCCGAAGTCGGCTGTTTCTGTTTTGCCCATTCAAAGGTCCGATCATAGTCCGATGGTGATAGATACTCATTGGGAGGATAGCCCAAGGCATAGACCAAAGAGGTTCGAAGAGGTTTGGCTAAGAAATGGGGATGTTCAACAAATAATTCAAGGGTTTGGAGTATGTCCTTCAGTGGGTCCCAGAGTTTTCAACTCATCCAACGGCAAAATGTTCTCATGAGGCACTTGAGGAATTGGGGTACTCTCTCCTATAAGGCGCTGAGAGTAAAAATAAAAGCAACAAGGGATAAGCTGGGCAATATGCAAAATGAGATCGCATGGCAGCATAGGATGTCAGGACAGCGGCAGCGTGCAGATATGATGGGCATTGTGAGGAAAGAAAGAGCCTTGAGGGAAGAGCTGGATAATCTATTAGCTGAAGAGGAGATTTACTGGGCTCAACGGGCAAAGCAGCGGTGGCTCGATTTGGGTAATCGGAATTCCAGGTATTTTCATAAAGCTGCCACCATTAAAAGCTGTAAAAACCATATTGTTTGCCTTAAAAATGAGGAGGGGCAATATGTGGCTGGGTCTCATGATATTAGAGCTTTATTTGTTAAGCATTTTTGTCGCCTTTTTAGTGGGGTTAGTGAGGATTCTGGTAGTCCTGCAGTTGGTTCTGGTGCTAGTGGCTTATCCAATCCACTGGGCTTTGATCTTCTAAACTCCTTAGATGTCCGCATTTCAGACCAGGATAGGGAGAATTTGGATAAGCCTTTTGTAGAAAAAGAGGTGGAGGAGGCTGTTTTTCAAATGGGGGGTTTGAAAGCTCCTGGGCCTGATGGTTTTATTGCAGCATTTTACCAGAAAAACTGGAATGTGGTGGGAAGGGAGGTTTCAAAAGTTGTTTTATCGTTTTTACACTCGGGTGTTATGTTAAAGGAAATTAATCAAACCTATATCACACTCATTCCTAAAACTCGCAACCCGGTGTCGGTCAATGATTTTAGACCTATCAGTCTCTGTAATGTCCTCTATAAAATTATTGCTCGAGTTTTGGTGAACCGGTTGCGAGGCGTGTTAGGGGGTTTGATTTCTAACTTTCATAATGCTTTTGTTCCGGGTAGACAGATTTCGGATAATATTTTACTGGCTCATGAGCTCATTGAATGCATAAAGCGTAAAAGGAAGGGTAAGAAAGCCATGTTTGCCCTAAAGTTGGACATGAGCAAAGCATATGATAGAGTTAATTGGGATTTTTTGGTAAAAGTTTTGGACAGAATGGGTTTCAGTCCAAAGTGGGTTAATTTAATCTATCAATGTATTTCAACGGTATCCTTTTCGGTTTTGGTGAATGGTGGAAGATCGGAGACGTTTTGGCCAAAATGTGGGCTAAGGCAAGGGGATCCTTTGTCACCTTATTTATTCATTTTGGTCAGTCAAGTCTTATCCTCTGCCCTCTCTTTCATTAATTCGAATCAAATTTGTAGGGGGGTGGCGGCAGGTCGGGGATCTCCTAGAGTTTCTCATTTGTTCTTCGCAGATGATAGTTTTTTCTTCATGGATCTTGATACTTCTCATGTGGTGTATTTTAAATGGTTGTTGGATGAGTACTGTCGGCTAGCTGGCCAAAAGGTGAATTTTAACAAATCGGAAGTATTTTTAAGTCCCAATGCGAAGCCTGAAATGAGGGAGTTTTTATTTGAGGTTTTAAGGGTTAAGGTTGTAGACAAGCCTGGCGTATATTTGGGGGCGGAATTGGGCTGTGTTAAAAGGAAAGGGGGTCTCTTTCAAAAGGTTTTGGATCGTATTGGAAGTCGTTTGGCGTGTTGGAGGAAAAATTACCTTGCGTTTGCAGGAAGGGTGACTTTAGTCAAACATGTTTTGTCTACAGTTCCCATTTACTTGTTTTCAGTTTTTAGAGCCCCGAATTACTTTATTGCCAAGGTCCGCAGTATAATTATCAGATTTTTATGGGGAAAAGGGGATGGTGGGGGATTACCTTGGATGAAATGGGCTAACTTATGTAAACCTTTAAGTCAGGGAGGACTGGGCTTGCGCGATCTAGGTTCTTTTAATCAAGCTTTGTTGGCAAAGGTGGCTTGGAGATTATATGGTAAGAAAGATACCTTGTTAGCTAAAGTTTTACTGGGGAAATATTGTACCAAGGGAGATTTTTTAACAGTTCAAGCTAAGTCTGGTTGTTCCTGGGGCTGGCGGAGTATTTTATGGGGAAGAGATCTGTTAAGAAAGGGGCTCAAATGGGTGGTGGGTAGTGGGCAAGAGATTAAGGTGTTCAAAGATGAATGGATCAGTGAGGCTAAGAATCCTTATGCAGGGCAAGAAGTTATGAGTTCTCTTAGCGAGATGAAGGTGGGATCATTAATTGATTGGAGATTGTATAAGTGGCATGAGCCGCTCGTTAGGGCGTTATTTCCTTCGGAGATTGCTACGAAAATCCTAGCCACGTATATACCGGACAGGGGTAGAAAAGATTGCATGTATTGGGCTCATGCAAGGAACGGGTGTTTCACAGTGAAATCGGCTTATTTTGTGGCGGTTTATAGCAAGTATCCAGGTGGGGTGGGCAATTTACCTTCAGAGTTGTGGAAAAAATTATGGGCTTTCAATTTGCCTCCAAAATATCCCATGTTTTTATGGAAAGTACTTCATCGAATTATTGCTGTTAAAGATTCGTTGAGAAGGAGACATATGCTAGAAGAGGCTCTATGCCCATTATGTGGTTTGACGGATGAGACGGTAGATCATTTATTCCTTCAATGTGAGTTCGCGGTCAAACTTTGGGAGGAGGCGGGCTTGGGGTCTGATTTAGAAGGGGTAGAGGATGGTTTTCCTGGGTGGTTCCTTAGGCATTTTAAGGATGCGGGAATGGTGGAAAAATGTTGTAAGTTTGTGTGTACTGCTTGGGAGATTTGGCGATCTCGCAATAAGGCATTTTTTGATCTTTATGTTCCTACCATGAATAGTTGTACTAATAATATAGCTCATAATTTGTCCATGTTATTGAAGTCAAGGGGAAGGGGTGACGTTGAAGGGATGCATGGCAGAATATGTAACTCGGGGAGCAGTTCATTCAGTATGGGGAGCTTGGAGCAAGCTGGTCATGTCTAGCGGGTGATCGTTGATGGAGCGTGGAAAAAAGACGTTTGCAAGGGAGTTGCGGCTTGGTGCTACGAGCAGGCGGCTTATGGATCTACTTGTGTCTATGCGTTATCATCTTCTGTTGTGGAAGCTCTTGCGGTCTTGGAAGCAGTTAAATGGGCAGTGTCGGCAGGTTTCAAAAGCTTGCAAATTTTGACGGATAGCGTAGAAATCGTCAATGCTCTATGTGATACTGCTAGTGCTAATGTAAAAATTAGAAACATTATCATGGATATTCTGGATATTAGTAGGATTTCGTTTTGTTATGTAAATGTACTCAAGGTCACCCGTCAAGATGTGAGATCAGCTCACAATCTTGCACGGAGTCGCCTTTGTAATTTTATTGCTAATTAATATATGAATATGTTTATGGTTCAAAAAAAAAAAAAAAAAAAATCGTGGGGTTCAATACCCATCCTAATCTGTGCACAGTTTTTTAACGGCCATTGAGCTACCATTGAGATACTGTTGCTGAGTTTACTGCAGGCGGAAGAAGAGAGTGAGATGCAAGTTTATTCATGTGTCTGGCTTTCAATCTTTCCAGTTAAATCAATTATTTCAGATCGAATTCTGTAGATTTGGCGTTAAAATGGGTTCTTCTGAGGAAGAAGGTTACTGGGTCCCACGCAGGGATTAGGTGTAGCTCACGCACAGTCTTTGAAGGTGGTACTGTGGGTACACAATGACCCAAAAATCTGATGGATCCAAGGGATAAACAGCTGTCCTATTTCTTGGGGCATTACACGCAAGAGCAATTTTTTGTACGTGGTGTTTTTGGACCATAATTTTTCCCACAAATTGAAAATCTGATGGAAAAGAGAGGACCAGAGTCCTTTTTCTTGGACATTAGACGTAACAATGATGTTGGGAGCATAAAGGCTATTATCCGGTCCAAAGTAGAGGCACTGCTGTTGGTTCTCTCACAGCAGTAGCTTGGAGACAGAGCTATGGGCAATCTACCGGGGTTGACTATCATTTTTGAGAAAAACATGCCCAAGGTCGTTATTGAATTTGACTCGAGTATTGCTGTGAAGTTGGTGAATGAAGGTGCTCCGGAGAATCACCCTCAACGCAATATCATCAACGATGCAAAAGTTCTTCTGACCCGTACGGAGACGACTTTAACTCATATTTTCAAAGGACGAAATGAGTGTGCGGACCACTTGGCCAAGTTTGGAGCAGAGCAAGACGAGAATTTAATTCTCATGATACTATGCCTACTTCTATTAGAAAGTATATAAATAGGGATAGCCTTAATCTTAGGCAAGTGCTTGACTAAAGTTTCAACTTGTTTTTGTGTTTTTTTTTTCTTCGGGGTCTGTTGCTCTTTTATGACCGCTCGTATGTGGCGTAACAATCTTTCGTCTACTTAGTTTATGAAATTCCGAATTATCCAAAAAAAAAAAAAGTCTTTTCGGTCAAAAGTCAAACTTTTGTTAAAGTGAAGACAACTATACCACACTGCCTTGCTGCCAATATAGTTCAATTGGAAGTTGGAACTTTTGCTCAAAAGGTTCATTAGTTCTTTTACTGGCGCATAATGGCTCTTGTGGACCCTTTTATCACTTTTTTGTGTGGGCCTTTGTGCCCTTATAACATCAGTTGTCCTTGTGCCATTTTATCATGTGGGACCACATTTTACACAAATTAATTTTTGTCCATTTTAGTCCTATCTTAGCGGGCTGTGCTAGGACCTCCAAATTGTCCACCCCGGCGGGTTATGCCGGGGAGTACACACTTTCTTTTTTTTTTTTCCGTTTGTCCTTCCTGGGGTATGCCTCTTGTAGGCTGTACATTCATTTAACCCCTTTTAATTTCAAACTAAATTATCCACCAAAAAAAAAGCACAAAGGTAATTTTAGCAACTTAGTTTTAGCAAAGAATATTATGTGAGAGAAAATTGACTTTTAACAACTTAACTTTTATTTAATGAGAACCAATAGTGATTTTAGCAACTTAACTAAAAATCATTTTTGGTGTAACACCTATAGAGGAGAAGTTAAGGGAAAATAGGCTAAGGTGGTTTGGGTATGTCTACCATAGACCAGAGGATGCAGTATTTAAAATAGTGGATATGATAGTTTTGGGTAGAAACGCACAAGGGAGGGAAATACCCAAATTGACATTAGATGCGATAATACGCAAAGATTGAGGGGAGTTCCACTAACCCAGTTTTTTTTAAAACACTGGTTTTTCACAGTTTTTTATGTGATGTGTTGTGAGAGAATGACATGTCTCGATGTTTGAAAAAAATAGTTTTTTGTTAGTAGAACACCCCCTGAGTATACTAGGTTTAAGCGATGAAGCAGCACTTGACAGAGCTCAATGGAGAAAAATGATTCATGTAACCGACCCCAATTGATTGAGACATAAAGCTTGATTTGATTTAGTTTGGTAACTAAAAATCAATTTTTATGGAATTTTTCATTTTAGCAAATGGAAAACAGCATGACTAGGGGTGAAACCGGTCCGGTTCTTGGCGATTTTTGAGAGAACCGGGAACACTAGAGAACCGAAACCGAGTTTTCAAGGTCGGTTCGGTTCGGTTGGATGGGCTACAATTTGGGCCAAGCCCAACAGCATTCACAGCCCATTAAAAGGCATTTTAAGCCCATTCAAACATAATATATGCTGCATGACTTCTTCTTAAAGGATTTATTTCTATTATTCCCCTTCGGGTCCAGCTACGGTACACACCCCTATTTTGAGATGTACCATATGCACCCTTCCTTTTAACCCTTAGATGTTAATTATTCAATCTCAACCCTTCAAAATTTAGAGGCATAATACTGGTCACCTGTACAACCAGTCATCCAAAAACCTCTCCCTCCATTCTCTCTTCTCTCTCCACGATCTGTAAAAACCTCTCCCTCCAATCTCTCTCCACGATCTGTATCGATTGTTTCTTCCTCCCACGCAATATTCTCTCTGTAAACCGCATAAGCAGTTCCCTTCCGTCTCCCTCCCTGTGCTTCTGATGGTTGTAGATTTTCCCCCTTCTCAATGAATCTTGGAGTGGAAGGGAGTTTCAAACTTTTAAGTGTTTCCTGGAAATCCATCGACCATTTCAAGAGTGCAGTAAGTAATCAAGTTGTTTGTTCAATTCCTTTCTATTTTTTCCTTCTTTTTTTTTTTTTTTTCTCTTTCTCCAGTTTGTGGGTTTAATCATCTGTAATCAATTTTGCGAACCCAGCGCCAGTAAATGAACACAACATTCAAGCTTTGAATTTGCCGGTTTGCAAGACTCGCCTGAACACAACATTCAAGCTTCGAATTTGTACTGTTTGCAAGACCCACCTGCAATACGTTCCTATTGCAATACGTTCCTATTGCAATACGTTCCTATTGCGCCACACCAGTTAAAATTACTGTAAGCACATCTCTGAAATCTGTAGTTACATCGCGTGGTAACTGTTTGATAGAATGCATGAACTAAATCTCAGTTTGAATGCTAGAAAAAATGTGCTTTCCTATTCTGGGATTCACCACAGTTGTGGTTTCCGGTTATGTTTGGGTTTTATGATTTTTGAGATATCTTAACTTCTGTCACTGAAAAATGCTCATTCTCTACTTTGTCATTGAAAAAATGCTTCATGAAAAATTTGTTTCACCATTTCTCTGTGAGTTCGGTAATTTCGGCCATGTTTTTCGGTTTCTCCACGACATCGTATCAAAAGGAGGATACTATAGAGCAGCTTGAGCTTCTTTTTTCATTTAACTTTCATCACTGGACAATGCTAATCCAACCAATTAAAAATGCCGTGTGATATTCCTGAAAAATTAACTGTGGCTAAGGTAGTAAGAGATGCAATGCCAAAGTAATTGAGACAAGTGCAAACACTTAATGTGTACAATATTGACTGTAAAACACAAGTTAATGGATCATCACCAACAAACAAGACAAGTATCATCTGGTTTTATGTGTCTTTTCTCTCCGTCTCCCTGCGTCTGTCAGTTTTTTCTCTTCTACTTTGTTACCCTGGCCCCTTCATTCAGATAGAAGGCGAGCAGAATCGAAACGCAGCTGTGGTTCTGAACATAACATCCAATCTTGGAATCTGCCGAAGCATTCAGAAAGCCGTGACAGAGTATTCAGAAAGCCGCACCAGTTTTCCTTGCGAAATTTGGTAAGTATATTAGCTTTGAAAACTTCCTTCAATTTGTAGATTGAAACAGATTTAAGGATGAGATAGCTTCCCTAGAACCATAATAATTGTGATTATTTGTGCCTTTTTGAATGTCCATATGCTCCCATTTTCACTTGTATTTTGCGTATTCGACGAAATGCCTGAGAGATGCTTGTATGGATAGTCCAAATAGCAATAATCGTTTCATCCTCAACTAGTTAAGTTAGTACCCTTTCCTGTGTATATAAAACCACCTCTCCACTAAATAGCACTTTTTGTAGCTTCTACAAGTTCAAAATCTGTTATTGGACTACAAAAAGTACAATGGTGCCTCCAGCCTTGTAGAAGAAATTTAGAAAAGTGTCTTGGTTGAAAGGGGCAGTAGGCAACATGTGTTATTCTGGATATAAAACAAAGGTCTATCTATATAGGGTTAACAAAAGCCAAGCCTCTCATAAAGTACACATCAATCAGGCAGGAGCTACACTAAGTTTCCTTCGGACTAAAAAGTGAAACAATTCAAGAATATAGATTTGAGTCTACGAGTTCCAAAATTTACTCAACAATAAAACTACTCTGCTCCATCTTTGCGGTATGCACTACATCAAGCATATGGTGCAGCCGTTTAAGCCTTTTTTATGAGTTATGAACGAAACAATAGAACATTGCTAAACAAGCAAGATAGGTTTTTGATGACGACAATAGAAAAATGAAAGGATTACTCCAAATAAAGCATGGCTACGTAAATATGTTTGAAGGAGGTCCATTCAGTAGCCACAGGAAATTTTTTGACAAGATTCCGCTTCTTTACTCCTCTTTTAAATTCGAGTAAACCACTCAAGGGATCATGTTAAGTTGTCAACTGCTGAAGGGAAGTTTTGGAAAGTTGAAGGCTTACATTATTTAGTATATCTGCAATATTTCTCAGATTTTCTTTTCAATTTTTTTTTTTTAAAGTTTCCTCGTTTCAATTCTTTAATAAAAAAATTCGCAGTTCTACTTTTTCGATGGAAAAAGTATTTTCAGTGCATAACTGTAGAGTCAGGATATGAAGTTATGAACCAAATGGAGCAGAAGTTTTTAAAGTGCAACAATTATGGCTCCGTCAAAAGTCTGATTTCACAAACATGGGCCAACAACAAGGGACATAGGGCGTAGAATTAATAAGCAAGACATGAGGATAACCTGAATAAGTGAGCATTGTGGCTGACTTTTGCTCTGTCTTGTAGTTTAAATTCAATCCACTTATCTGGATTGAGCGCTGAAAACACATAAAAAGAATCGCTTGAGCAAGTGATGATGTAGTGCATTAAAAAAACATGAGTATTTAATCACCTAATTTTTGTTTTTAGTCGAACTTCAACTTAGAGTAGAATTCTACTATGATTTATGGCCTTTAGTTGTTGTGATAAAAAGCTAATTTCTATCACTTTTGTTTGCTCCACATTGCATCATCCCCCTTAAAGAAGACCACCTAACAAATGATTCGGCTCTTACCTAATTAAGGAACCTGTACAAGAATCTAAGTCTATCTGGAAATTCTAGTTCAATAATACAATATGGAAAATTTATGGGGGGTCATTCTTTACCTAGTTATACTATAGCATCAAGCTACTCAAAGCTCAAAAAGACTAACGATATCAGACTACTACTTATCACTGGATGATTCTTGCTCAGGAAAAACACTCTGTCTTGTACTCCAACCACCAGAAGCTTCTATGATAGGACTCTGTCCGCTGTTCCAACCACCAAAAGCTTTTTCGTTGTTTAACAATTGCAAGTGATTTGCTTTACTAAATTGCACGGGCATTTGAGGATCACATTTGCATATGATTTTTTTTTTTTTTGAAGCTCAACCTTAACTTAAGAACAATCATTGGTCAATGACTCCTTTGTGACTGCCTCATTGTTACACATTATCATGCTTAGGAACCCTATTCATTTTCTCCTTTAACCCTATTTGCAATATTGTATTTGTAGGTTTTATGGAACGAGTGCATTCTCCATCAAGAAAGAAAGTTAGCAATGTTGAAGGTGAAGAACAGGAAGTGAAAAATGAGGCCGATTTTGAAACTTTTAACCCCATCGTCATCTAGGGGTGTGCCACCAAAAGCAAGGACATGTGGGCGTTGCAAGTGAGTTATTCTTCACTTAATGCATTATATGAGTATAGGTTGCTTAAATTTTTCTAAACAAAATGCCATTTGCCTTATGCAGGGGCATTGGACATACAAAACGAACGTGTGAAAATTTGGATGTGCGTAATCAAAAAGAGGGTAGTGAAAACGACATGCAAAAAGCGACCAATGCAGAGTTTATCTCCTCGTACCAGAATGATAACCATCATTTGGCAAGTGAACCCTGACTTTACAAGCCAAATCGTGAGGCCACGGTGTCAACCGATGGGATGTGGCTTCAGTCCTAAATGACATAGATTAGTAGGAGATCAGATTTCATGTTTCTTTTATGTTAGTTTTGGTTTTTAGAGACCGCTTTTGATTTCACTTGATGTTATGTTTGGTTTACGCTTATGATGGTTGCTTTAGCTATGTCATATATTTGATTGGTTTTGGTTCTGTATGGATTGTAGCTGTAACCAGGCTTTCTAGTTGTGTTAAATTGACAAATGAAACTGCTAGGTTACCTGTGGGATGTGGTGCAACTCTTTATTTTTTAATGTTGAAACTACGAGTTTTAGTATTGGCACGATGAGTTTTTTCAGCTGAAATTCTGAGTTAGTTAGAGGATTTGGATGAAGAATGTTCGCCTCGACTTCAAGGGCTAAATATAAGTAACTTAGTTGTCTTGTTCTTAAGCTGACTTTGGTTTCTCCTTTTTTGTCCTTTTAAATCGATTCTAGTTTTATCTTATTGCTGACCTATTCTTGCTTTTCTAATGTTCTCATGATAGGATTACTGGCTCACTTTGCTCTGTAAGTTGATCCTTATCTCAAGGTTTCTTTGGATTTTTGCGTGAACATGCAGATCTATAGAAGGTACCTTGATTTATTTTGTATCCATGTTAGAACCCTATTTATGATTATGATCTTTTGATTTTAGTATAGTTGTTTCGATCTCTATTCTTATTAATACCAGTTCTCGCCTTCTCTTGATTCGAACAAGTTTGTGTATTCTGCAGTCATTTGTATATTTTTCGTGGTCTATCCATGTGTTTTTTGATCTGAATGGATGCTGTCTTAAATCTCTCTCTCTCTCTCTCTCTCTCTCTCTCTCTCTCTCTCTCTCTCTCTCTCTCTCTCTCTCTCTCTCTCATTCATTACAAAATGCGTAACAAATGTACATTTGAGGCTAAATGTGCATGTTATGACACTTATCAAAAATAAAAAATTCATTAGGTTAACCAAATTCATTTTTGTTTGTGTTAAATTCTCTGAGTTACTAGAAGAAACTTGCAAATGATATGGGCCATAACCAAGCTGCTATTTCATTTAGTCAATTTTGTAGAAGAGAAGCAGTTTCTATTGATTTTGCAGTTATCTTTCCAGGTACAAAAATCGGTTCCAGAATATCATTAGGTATCTATGAGAAATGGGAGATGAGGTACATTCCTTTCTTTTTTGGTTTATAAAATTCAATTTTAGTGCTGATTTCTACGAGAAGAGCTTTTAGTTCTTCACCATGTTTGCTGTGTTCTGAGCCTTTTGGTTCTTCCACCCCGGTGAGATGAGTTGGACATTTCAACTCAGTCATCATACAAGCTTTACTGGCCTGCGTGATAAAATTGGCTGCTTGTCTAATGACATGTTTTGTTAAAGAAGTTAAAAGCCATTCAATCATATTAATTCCTGGGTTCCTGTGATGTACTACTGCAAGAGAGAGGCATGTGTTTTTTTTATATCTTCTGGCAGTGAATTACCTTGTTCTTGCCAAATAGAGTACTCTAAGTAAGAAAAAAGTTTGTGTCAGTTATTCATCCTGCCTGGAGGAATATATTTAATATCAAGATCAGTTTGATGGTGTTTTTGTGCTCACACCTGAGCTTTCCACCATTAGTTTTTGTTTTATCCTTTTTGCAAACTATCCTTCTGAAGGGAATTACCAAATTGGTTTGTGGTTTGATATTTCTACTTACATATGGCAGCACCCTGAGGGACTTGCAAACCTTTACGAACCCAATCCTGCATTAATGGGTTTGGCTTTGTTTTTCAGTTGAATCCAACCCTTTTGCCACACTCTAAGGTTCTAGCAGCCCTCTTTGAGAATTAGCATCCACTGTTGTTCCTCTGGGAAGTTACGATTTATTGTCATCCTTGTCATCATGCTTAACTGCTTCAATTCGACCAATTGACCTATCTGACCGCATGCGAGTCCCAATTTGACTTATTTCCTCCCATGGTCCTGTACTGTGCTTCAATCGATTGTTGTGGGCATGTGGCCGGTTTTTCGATCTCTAAGTTGTTTAATCTGTTTCAGAGTTCAATATTTAAGTGTTGGGCCTCTCAATTTGGATCTACTTGTATGTGTCAGATGAATTCTCTTAGCTCGCTCCTGAAAGTGTGTCACCAATAGTCGATTTCATGGTGCAATAGATGGAAAGTTCGTGCTCAGAAACCTCAATGAAAGTTGCAGCTGGTGATAGCTTGGTGATTGTGTTGTTAATAAGATAACAATAAGATTTTCAAGCTTTGAGAGGTTTAGAAGCTCTATTTGTCTTATGGTCTGGTGTTTCCTGTCTGTGCATAATATGAGATCAGGAACAATGTTTCATCCTTTTGTTTTCTATTTCTTTATATTTCCTTTGAGTGAAACCTAATATAGTTCATTTATTCTTTTCTCATGCAGCTTGGAGACGACATTGAGGAACTTTTCTTGCTTAACCACAGGAGATAGTATTATGGTGGCATACAATAACTACTCTATACTGCCACTCTCTCTCTCTCTCTCTCAAACTGCCCTAAGCTCTCTCCTCCACCTCCGGTGTTCTTGAGCACCATACTAGTGCTTGTCATATCCTCAGAGGGATACCTTAGGTACTCTTCCCAGACCTTACACCCTCACATGTTATTTTTGGTATATGGGAGTGTCACTAATCTGACGTATCTTTTCTTGGATTGTCTTTATATGATATCTACGTAATTGCATGATTATGATCTCAATGTATTCTTTTCATGTATGCCAAATGGCTTGGTGTTTCTGGTAGGTCTTTTGCAGATGTAGGGGTACATGTTATTTTTGTGGAAATTATGTGGTGCTTGTATTTTTGAAGCTCTCATGATTGTGGATCCTTTGTGTGGGTAACAGTATGTGACTTGGCTGTTCTCTATTCTGCATTTATTGGGAATAGTGGTTCACAATATTTAAAAGAGCAGCCTCCAAAGAAAGAACCAAAATTCCAGCCTTTTTCAGGGAAGAAGTACTCACTAAAGGGTTGATTAGTTTTCCTGCCCACAAATTTGAACCTGTTTCTTTGCTGGTGCTTGTTATGTCGGGAACTTCAAGGATCATATTCAGCCGGCATGTTGTACTATCCTACATGGCACTGTGGGTTCTTGTTTCAAAATGAAGAACATGTCAATTTTACTCAGAGTACCTTTTATTTATAGGGCCATGTGAATTTGGCGATAACAACCCTATATCACAGGTTTGTGCCTAATGCTGTGTCCTTGATCTCAATGGGTGCAAATTTCCTGAACTCAATATCCTGTTGCTATCATCCTGCAACGTGCTCTCTCTCAAATAGCAGAAGCAAAATTTGTGGAACAAACTGACACAATTTTTGATCCGTCAGACATGTCTACATACTCATTCATTGGAATTCAGCTGATTTTGTCTCGGTTATTCGGATTTCATTTGCAGGCAACAAAAAGATTACCTGACAAACTCATCCATCAGATTCTTGATAAATGTAGGAACGGAAGGCCAATCTCATATAGCTAAGCGGAGCTGCTCTTTTGTGCTGCTCAAGTGTCGTAGCAACAAAATATGTGCTCCTACTTTGATGTGATTCTGTCATGCCCCAGAGAAGGCCTTCAAGACATTTTCGTTATATTAACTTATATAGGAAGATTTAGTATACTCAGTTACTCGTTGTACTCTCTCTGTATCGGCTTGGCAATTGATTTTATTTTTTCAACAATTTTGGTGATTTACTTGTTTAGTTAGTTTCACATTTTCGTAGAAAGGCAATTATGTCATACTTAGTTACAAATTGTACGGTCTTCGACTTCCAGTATCCTCTCCGGATATACTTGTAATATTTGCTGGAATTGCTACTGGGTCTATTCAGCACATTTTCATTAGATTCATAATGTGGGAGAAAAATAATTTGCGATGAATATACAGAAGGATGGTATTGTGATTTCATTTTACACTTAGGTTCCGTTTGTTTGGACGTGAAAATATTTTTTTGATATTTGGGTGCACAAATTATACACAAAAATATTTTACATGTAAAATATTTTCTCCCAATTGAAGGAAAATGACTTTTCTTGAGAACTCCCGGTAAGTCATTTTCCAGAGTTGATCCCGCCTCCCAATGCTCTTCACGACTAATGCACTCACCATTGTCTATATATCCCCAAATTTGTTTCCGTCTCTCTCATCCTCTACGTTGTTCCCAACTCTCTCTCTCTCTCTCTCTCTCTCTCTTAATTCATATGTTAGTGCTAGGTATACTCTCTATGTTAACTCTCAGTATGCATATATACAAAATTGTGTTTTACGTTAAACAAAACTTCCAATTTTCTGGTTGACCATATCGTCCTGTTAACAGCAATTACATAATTACAAATACCCAAAGGTAAGTCAAAGTACCCAACATACAGGGCTATTAAGGCATGGTACAGCCCCAGAAAGCAAAAAACTGACAGAGAGAAGGCATACTACAATTTTTACAGCAGCCTATTAAAGTCTACAACAGCAGAAAACTACAACCCAAATATAATACACATTTGGATAAGCACATGAATTACATGGATTAGGAACAGAACCGCAAGCTAATTTCAAAAACTGGAGGTAGCAGAAGCAGCAATAACTTGATCTAGATTTGTCTACAAGCATCACTTGAACAGCAAATGTAGCAAAGAAGCCCAGACAGTGGAACAAATCTATGATTTTACTGGACTCGAAGTAGCTGGCCCAAATCTATGAGACGAGTCTTCCAAAAGCATACGACTGGTTTTTAGATGTTGAAATTGTGTACCTGTGATTTTGTATGAACAATATGGTGGACTTATGGAGTTAAGGGATATATATCTAAGCTTTTGCTTTCACATTTTTTGGTAAAAGAAGGCTGCAGCAGCAAGCTCTGAAATATGGCAGTTAAACGTATCACGTCGTGTCCGTATTGTGTCTTGAAATATGTATTATGTTTTCAGGAAAATTCGACAGAGTTTCCTTTGTTTTCTGTCTAACCCGACGTCACAACGTCTCAATCAATAGCAGTCACAACAGTAAAAAAGAACAAAACAGCTGTTCAATATGTAATTTAGATTCATGCCGAGTCGCACATTGCAATTGAAACGAAATTTTTTACATAATGTTTACAAACCAAAACAAGCAGAACAAGAAATATGGCATCTGCTAGTTTGGCAGACATGAATGCATAATATTTTACAAAAGAGGTATGAACCGAACATAATCATCACTGTCTACCCTAAGTTCTATGTACAAGCAAAATGGGAAAAAAATAAAAAAATAAAAAATCCTAACTGTTAGTGGCATCTCTTTTTGCCTTTCTTGACGCTCCATAGTCGTATCCTCCATCACCTCTACCTCTTCCTCCCAAGTGTAATTTGTTGCCTTCATTATGTATGTGTTGTCCTCAAAAAAATAGCTAGACTCTTGGAAATGAAGCGGTTCATTCCCCATGATGTCCATCCAGCTAACATTTCTTCGGCAAGTTAGATGGGCGGGCTTGGATCCTGGATGCAAGCCCTACTGCACGGCATAGGATAACCAAAGCGAAACACAGCTGGAGGCTAGTTGTCCAAGTTCGATGAAACCAAAAAGGGTACTCTCCTACCCGATAAGCATCCACAGTAACGTAGTTTGTTATCTCACCAGCTGAGCGCATCATCTTAGCAGCATTGGATAGTTTTAATTGCTTCTTATGAATGGCTGCTGTTAATAAAGACCTCACTATTAAACCCACAAGTCTGCCTTTGTGCTGACGACTCTATGCTCTTTGAAAAGAAAAGTGAGATGGCTAACACATAACCCTCGTATTTAAAATATTCTTTTCCTTCAGCAACCTCAATAAAGGATTAAGAAGCAGTGGACCAGCAGATAGAGTAACTATCGTTAGCAGAGCAAAGAGTCCAGACACCAAAATCTCCTTCCAATGGCATAAAATAAGTGTCTTCAATAAATACGGTTGGGATGGGGGATTTTGTCGTTTTTGCTTATTGAATTGCTCCATGAATACCAGGTAACAAGCTTCGGCTCGATCTTCCTCTCGCAATTTGGGTATATCTTCATCCTCAAGAGTTTTCTCCTTGCCCCTTGTCATCAATGGATTCAACCACCAAAAGGAGATTTTACTTTAAAAGTTGGCTTTTGAGAAAGGAGTAACGCTGACCACAAACTCAGCTCTACTGCTGCCATTGACCTCACCGTTCAATGGGGCATATAAAACATCATCAGTTGGTTCAAAGGTGTAGCCATTGTAAGTGCATAGCAACAACAAGCTTGCTCCAAGAAATGACAATACATCCAAAGCAACCTTAAAAGACACTTCGGGGGTGCTTAAGGCAGAAAAGAGGGATAAACCACAAGCGATTCCAGCAAATAAGAAGGCCAGAATAGATAAAAGCTGCAATGAAGCTTTTGGAAAATGTTTCCCCTGAAGGCTTATGGTTAAGCCCACTGACAACCATGTTAAGCCCTGAAACAAAACTAGTAACAACCAATGCAAAGGCAAAACATTGTTAGTCAACCTTAACATCTTCACCAGCACCCAAATACCGAAGGACCAGTATATCACTCCCAAAACACCATTGAAAATGGCAGATATAATCTGCAAGCGCGTACTGCGGCTACTGCCATGAAAGTGGGTTCGCATGTATCCAGATTTTGATGATTTCTTTTGAATGACATTGAATAAGAACATGACCATGATCAGTATATCAAAACCAACAATCATCGCATGGTTCATACATGATGAAGGTAGTGTTACAAGCTTAAAGTCAGTGCTGCAAGATACTTGCTCTTCTCGATTGATAGCTTGTGGCCATCAGCAGCACTACATGTAATTTATACAATAACGATAAGAATATATAGCTCATGAAAAATAAGTGATCATTGAACCAGTAATAAACATAAGAGAATTGGAAGTTGGTACCTCACAGAAGATCCACCGTCCCAGGAGGAGCCCAATTCAGAAGCTTCATAATCTGGATTCTGATCTTCTCTACGTTCTTTAGCTCTGTCTCGATATTTTGGTAGCTCCGGTTCTACCGGTTGTTCCTTCCTGCACAAATTTTACCTTTTTCAGTCCCATCGTTGGCTATTTTCACTCACGAAACGAATAAAAATAAAAAATAAAAACTTCTAGAGCCAACCTGAGTGATAGAATTCCAGATCCTCCGAACTTACTCGGACAAAAACATAATTTGAAGACTCAAATTTCATAGGTAATTAGATGAAAACTATGCTGAGAAATTCCAAAAAGGAATTATACGCGCAATTATTAGCATTGGAATAGAAAACAAGAGCTTCAAGTTCGAACACTGCTTGCAGTGTCCTTTGCTGGCCAAGATTCTCAAGCAATATATTGTCCAAGTCATGGCTGAAACATTTAAAACAAAAACAAATGAAATACAATATACTACAGACTACAAAGATACATGTATGCTACTAAAAATGTGTTTTTTACAGTGTCTACAATGTCTGCATAATAGGTTTTCAACTTCTCAGCTTTTGTCTTTACCTTTTCAGACTTGTTTTCGGCATCCCTAAGCTCATTAAATATCTGAGGTTGTCCCATTGCAACTTGATCCGCTGCAGCAACTCTCACCTTCGGGATTGTTCTTGAAATTGCCAGATACTTGACCTCAGCTTCAATTTTTTGCTTGAAAGAACCCTCCAACTCAGCCTCCATCTCTCTATATTTTTCCTGCTGTGACTCGATGGTGCTCCCCGTTTCTTCCTTCGGGGACTCATTACTCTTTTGGGCATATTCAAGTCCAATAACCTTGGCGTCTTTTGCTTTGAGCGAAGCATTTGCCTCTTCAATCTTCCTTCCCAAAAATAACCTATTTACCATGACGCAATGAGAAAAAAATAGCAATGCTAGGAACACAACTCCGGATGCACCTATATCCACAGCTTTCGAATGGCTCCGAACACAACTGTGTTCTAAAGTTGTGTTCATAAGACTTTTTTGAGAAAAACTAGTAGAATGTCTTTCTTTTTCTTTTTATATCTAAGCTCCTTAGAGGGAAAGGGAACGGTGTAGCTCAATCTGCTATGCTGGCTGCCACCAAACATTAAGATTGTATATCCTCACACCATGATAGCTTAAGTTGTCAATTAAAGAGAAAGTTCTTTTCGGCCTCAAGGCAAACCCCCACAGAAATGAAAATTGAAAGAAGTATTTTGATGCAACCGACACAAAATTTGGGAATTCTGATGCCTTTTTTCTGGTTGGAAAAGGAACTTGATGCCTCTTTTGCACACGTAAAATGCAAGTATTGATGCCTCTCTCTCTCTCGCACATTTTATCGAACACATAAAATGCAAGTGTGAAATCGGATTTAAAAAGGAACACATGGCTGAACTACAGATTGAACATGTGGGTGTTCATACTCATAACAGAAGAGAAAGAGAGAGAGGGACAGAAAGCCAAACATAACATGGATCAAATAACAGTAGTCTGAACCAGTTAAGGGTAACTCTTTTAGCAATTGGAACAGAAGTAACAGCAGAGTTGCCTTACCAATGATTTTCCGATGGGTGGCTGTGGACGACGACGAGAGAATCGCCGGAAAGCACAGAGTTCTATCGCCGCCGAGAGAAAAGCACAGAGTTCGTCTCTCGCCGGAAATCACAGAGTTCTATCGTCGCCGGAAAGCACAGAGTTCGTCTCTGTAAGATAACACCGTTCCGTGGGCAAATAGTCTCCATGAACCATCACGGACTCCATTGAAACCCCATTTGCAGAGATGTACGGCTACAGAAACACAAACCGCAATGTGAGAGAGAGAGAGAGAGAGTTAGGATCTGGTTTTGGGTGGAGAGAGTTAGGGATTTGGGGGTTTGATTTTGGGTTTGGGGGAATTTCTGGCGGGAGAAAAAATTCATCCCATTTTGGACAGAAAATTAGTGTGCGTGATTGTGTGTGTGCAGTGCATTGCATTAACATGTATGGAAAATCCTCGTAAAGTTACGATACATCACTCGATGGCCTTTCAAGCATTTTTAGAAAATCGGAACCGTCTATCTTTTTTCTAGGAGGGATTATCTCATTCGTGTAAAAAATTAAGTAAATTAATTATCTCTACATGCTCGATCGGAGTTAACAAATTTTTTCCTACTAATGATTCTCACGTCCCGAATCTCCCGATGAAGGGGCTTTTAAAATCATATTGACCCAAAATTTGGTGAGACGTATTAAAACACCGAGAGAAACAAAATGATAGGTGTGGATCATCATGATTGTGTTGCGATCGTGTGGCTAACGTTCATTAAAATATAGCACAAGACTTGGTCCCTAACCAACTATATTCAACGTATAGATTTCAAAGGTTGTTACCAAGTCAGAATTTATAATGGTCGATCTGAACCGTTAGGATTTCACGCCTCGTTGATTCCATCGTCGACACCAATTTTAGAGATCATCGGATATCAATAGCCATGATATCGGATCATGTTTAATGCTTCCCGAGGCCTGAAAGTCTTATTATAAACCATAACAGCCCCACCAAAGTTTTTTTTCTCCGATCGGAACCGTCTATCTTTCACATATTACAGAGTGCATCATTTGTACAAAAAGTTAAGTTCATCGTGTTTCAACTTACATTTAATCGGATAATAACTCTCTTGTAAAATTCATCTAAATAACACATTCATACCACAATTAAGGGGTTTTCTAAATCTGATCGATATGTAACTTTCCGTGATTGATTTAATCAACAAAAACTATCATATTAACGCTCTCGATTGTTCATCTGAATATATTTGTGCGGAACCTTGTCGTAACTTTTTTAACCTATTTTTTTTAAAAACAATTTGTATTTTTTTTATTTTTTGTCCAACTCTCTCTCTCTCTCTCTCTCTAAAAAATATATAATTTTTATTTTTAATTTTTTTGTTCATGACTTCATGTTTTTTTTCTTTACCTTGATATAATTCAATGATTCACGAACAAAAAAAAAAAAATTCACCCAAAGAAATTGAATTTTTTTTTTTTCAAAATCTTTATGTGTGGTATACATTTTTTTTCAAGATTGAATTTTGATTCAAAATTTATTAATCATATAAAATATTTTAAAAGCTTATTTTCTTTTTTTAAAAGCTTATTTTCTTTGTGACTTATGAATTGCTACTTACGAGGATTTGTGGTTCGTTTGCTTTTTCTTATGAATATTTGTGGTTTTGTTTATGAACGTTGTGGCATTCTTATAAATGGGTTATGACCCATAAAAATAGGTTATGAATTGCTTTATGAATTTTGTGGTTCAGCTTATGAATGTTTGTGGTTAGATACGATGACCTGTTACATGACCTGTTCTTCAGGTCACATTTTGCTGATGTGGCACAATTTGAGCCCTTCGTTGGGTGCATATTATATGTCCTAAAAAGGGGTGTGTATTGAAGCATTTCCCTTTGCGGTTTTATGAAATTTCTCATTATAGCGAGTCGCTTTCTACTTCACCAATTCATCACGTACCGTTGATTCAGAAAGGCGGGAACATCCCACAGAGAGAGAGAGAGAGAGCGCGCGCGGAAACATAGACGGAACCCTAAGCACAAACAAACCCCAGAAATAGAAACTCGTCGAAACCCATATCATAAACCTCAAAACCTCCAAATCCAAACCCAACCCATTTCAGCAAATGGAAGAGCAAGACGACCCATTTGCCTTTCTCACCGAAAGATGCAAACCCATGGCTTCCCACCAAGAAATCCTCCGTACCTGCCCTTTCTCCCGTCAATCGGAAATCTTCCCTGGCGACTCCGACGCTGATTCTCAGCCACCGGAGACCTTCTCCGGAATTCCAGGCGACCCCACCGGCATCGTCATGGTCTCTCCCCCTGACGAGTTCCAGACCCCTCCAGAGGACTTTCTCCCTGCCGCCAGCTCTCAAGACCAGAGACCGCCAACCGCCATCCACGTCGCCGGAGAGGAGAATGTATTCTCAACGGACGCCGAGAATTTATCCTGTGCGGACGCCGAGAGAGCGGTTGATTTGGGTAAGGATTCTGATAATATAGGGTTTTCCGAGGTGAACTTGACGGCCTTAATTCCTCTAACGGCGTTCACGGACTTGCTGATGCTTGTGAGGCGTTCCAGTCTGAATTGGAGGAATTTACTGTTTTACCCAGAGAATCCAATTTGGCTGCAAACGACGTTATTTCACTCGGTTCTGTGCCCAAAGAATCGAAGCTTCCATTCATTAGTTTGGGGCCTTTTGATCCTGCTATAGCTCGTAGTAGTACTGCCGAGAAGGAGCCGGTTGTTACCGATACTAAACATGTTGATGATAATGCTATGACTGAAGTTCTTGATCTTGAGGTTGAAGAAATTGGTGAACGATTGGGTGAGGACAACATGTTTGTTGATTTGTCTCTGAAGGAAGGCGATGTCAACATAGGACTATATGAAGGCGATAAAGTGGTTAGAAATAGAAAAGGGGATATGGGTAGGAAGAATATAGAGGATCTTGATAAGTTCAGGTATGTTAATCCAAGTGGGGTTGTTAAACGGAAGATCACGAGTGCTGGTGGCCGGCGTGAACTACCGCCTTCGTTCAAAGGAGGGAAGGTTGCGGCAGAAGAAACGGGGCGGGGTAATTTGGCGGCTAAGGACAAGATTTTCAAGGGTCTTTTGGATGCGCTGAAAATGGTTGCAGGGCAGTTGGATGGTGGTGGTTCTGAGGAGGAAGGGGATGTTGATTTCTTGGAAACTGCCAAGAGGCGTGGCATGACTCTCCCTCAGCCTAAGTGGTGGCCGCCGGAGGGATATGATGACTAAGTTTGGATTATTTGGTTTGGTGTGCTTGGAAAATTCTAAGGAATCCACCGGAAATATTGACTTTGAGGTACTTGTACATACTTTTGTCGGATTGATAGTCCATCACGTACATAATTCCTTCACTTCTTGCCACATTCAAACACCAGAAAGAAATAAGTCGACATTAATTTGATCTTATGCTCAATCCGACCGATCAAATGGACCTGGGTGTCCCCTTTTGTTACTTTTCAATGTGTTTGATCTAGTTTCTAGTACAGGTGAGCTAAGAATTTTAGAGCTTGTTAGCTGTTAAGGAGTGTCTGGTTTTTGTGGTGGTTGGTTTCTATTACAGATCTCACTTGATATCTGGAAGGCATTTGTGTTGGTTGGATGCTAAGCAATAATGCATGCTGACTAACTTGGTGTATAAAATGAATTTTGTCAACTTCCGTAAAACAGATGAACGAGACTTGAGGCTCGGTTTTGTTTGGTTTAGTTTGTAAAACAACTGAATCGTTGTTTCTCACATTGCTCTTCAGTGTTTGTCTTTGTGTTTCCAAGAACCCCTGTGATTATAAGATGGACAAGGGGAACTTGAATGAATTTTTTATGTCCTGTTCAGCTTCATTTCAGTTCAAGCCTGTAGCTTACCAGTAGTCATGGCTTTCCTGTTCCTGGTTCATAGCTTCTTACTACTCCCTCCGTCCCAAATTAATGGTCCATTTTCACGATTTGGCACCTCTAAAAGAATTGCCTATAACTTTCAATCTATGGTTCTTTTTATATCCAATATGGGTCTTATTTGATAGATCTTGATTTGTTTTATAAAATAAAATTTTTGCAATTATAAAAAATATTATAAATTGTGAAATATAGATAATTTGTTGAGTGGCACGACTGCCAAAAAGGGACCATTAATTTGGGACGGAGGGAGTAGCTTAGTAGTGGAGCTATGAAGCACGGATACTCTATTTTGGCCTCCGTATCACGTATCGTACGTGTATCGGATACGGATACACTCGGATATGTATCCGATACGTTTTTTACAGTTCCAGAATTTAAATTTATTTTTTGGTATTCGGATACGTTTTGGATACGCTAGGATACGTTTCGGATACGCGCGGGGGTAAATATGTTATTACTTGAAATATATAGGGTAAAATTGCAATTAGATCTGGTGCTGTGTTGTTTTGTACCTCTAATAAGCTAAATTACAATGGAAGCCCCCCAATTTAAATTCCTATCATTTTATATGCTCTAGTATTTGTTATTATATCAATTTAAGACCCCATCTTTTGTATATTTTTTTTTCTATATCTAATGAAGCACGATCAAACTATAATATCTATATATCTATAATTTTTTTATTTACTTTTGTATAACGTATATTTTATTTTTTAGGAATTAAAAATTATATATATAAAATATATTTTTTATTTACTTTTATATTCAACTTATCCCCCAACGTATCGTATCCAACTTTTTGGAAAAATCACGTATCCACGTATCCGTATCGCGTATCCGTATCCGTGCCTCATAGTAGTGGAGTAACAAATCATTTAAATTATAAACTATGACCGTTAAATGAACCGAGTCATTTAAACTCATCATGATCAACTACTAAAAGCTTGTTCAAGGTTGGTTTGTTACATGGACCATTTAAGCTTAAAAACATTTTCAAAACTCATGTGCACAACTCACTACTCGGGTGGAAAAGTTAAAGCTCATGTGAACACCTCTCAATTATCCCGTTATTTCTACTATATTTTAAGTTTTGTTTGTAAAATTATGAAGAAATGTCCCCTTAAAATTATTATTAGTATATAAGGATGAACTTTTTTTATCCACGTCCTAAAGGGCGTATAAAGAGCATAGTCCCAAATTGGGACTGCTAGCCACATTTTGTCCAATTTGGACACATTTATCCCTCAATTGGAAATCTCGACTGTTGGGTCGTCCGTAATTACGCGTTTTTGGTGTGGGCAGCTGTGTCTTTTCGCGAGATTGCAGAATTACTTCCGCTGGGTCTCCTGACCGTTTGCAAATTTCCACCTGTCTCCCCTTTTTGTAAGCTATTTTGTTTGTTTCTATGAGAGCGTCTTGGTAATTTCGCGTCTAGCAGTGTATGGGTCGTTGTGCATCGGTCCATTTCGCAGGTTCGCCTTCCTCTCTCTCTTGATGTACGCACCCTCCTCCTTGAGCGCATTCTCCCACCTCTCCGTGTGTTTCTTGCTTTCCGCCGCCTCCTTATCTTGCAGATCCTGAACGCTGAAACTAGGTTGATTCATAATTTTGGGGTCTGAGTATGTGTAGGGTTGTTGTCGGGTTATATATTTATTTATTTATTTGCCTTGGTTTTCATGGTTTCTTTCGGATGGATTCGGATGTATATGTATGCATGCATGCATGCATGTTTGAATGTATGTACGTACGTGTGTATATATATATAGAGTCCACTTCTAGTCAGGGCTCCCGGATTTTTAAAAAATTCGGACCTCCACTTTCCGGATCGAATTTCGACGATCCGAATAGTCCAATGTGTTTAAAAGGTGTTTTTAAGGGTCCCCGCAAGAAATCAGCAAAAATAAATTACCGGGAAGGGCTTGATCCGAGCAGTTTTACATAAAAACGAACATATACAGTTTTTATGAAAATTGCTCGGATCAAGCCCTTCCTGGTATTTTTTTTTTTCTGCTGATCGTCGAAATTCGATCGGGATCTATGAGGTGTGGATTTTTTTAAAATCTGGGAGTCCTGACTGGAAGTAAATTGCATATATGTATAGGGTGGTGCTAATGCCAAAACCATTTTTGTTTGTGCCAAAACCGTTTTTGTTTGTGCCAAAATTGCAGTGCTTAAAAACCTTGTACCATGTGCAAGGTACAAGTCTTTTATGCACTACAGTTTTGGCACAAACAAAAATGGTTTTAGCATTATCATTTCCCTATATATACAATCCGGATCAGGTCAGGACGACCTGATATATGCTATATCTGAACTTTTGCTCTCAGCCGTTGGATCTCATCCAACGACTCTGATAAAACAAAGGGAGTTCGCGGGTCTAAATGCTACCGGGTCCGGGTAATTTACCTCGAGGGTCATAACACTTCACAATACGTGTCATTTATCCCCTTCCCCTAAGAAACGATCAGGAACGAAGAGAGAGAAAGAGAAGTGAGGCGGAGGTTGAGGACTGCGTTGAGCCTTGATTTTGTCAATTGGAGATTCAGGAATGGTTGCTGGAGCCTTTTTCACTATGATTCTTTGACAAAAATCGCTCACTTGAAGTATGAACTTCTCTAAGATGTTAGGAGCATCAATGGCAGGTACCTGTAGGAGCACTTGTAGAAGGCAAAAGAGTTTCCTACCAAGAAGAGATATGCAATTCATTAGGCTTCAATTTTATAATATTGTTGTTACAAGCTTAATAAGAAATAAAGTGCCATACCTCAATTGGATGAACCTGCTCTATTGAAGTATCACCACCTTGAATTCGATCAAGAGTGGTCTTCTCAGAACGCAAGTCAGGTTGCTCAAGGGTTTTGGTAGAAGAATCACTTTGCAGAATTTTAGAAAATAGACTTGTGTCATCTTTAGGGGAGGAGGATCCAATAGCAGCTTGTGTTGCGACATCAATTTCAGAAGCTCTTTTTGCTTCTCCTCCTTGAATACCTTTTGAAGTTGGCACCTCTGTAGCAATGATGGTAATAGGAGGAGAGATCTCTTTTTGTATGACCTCAGTTGGGGATTTGGGGGCTTCACTTTCCCCAATAGTCTTGGCAGCAATAGAGAAGTCAGTTTCCTGTGCCACAGTTTTTGAGGCAGGTTCAGAGCCCAAGTCAGGCCTGGAAGCATCATCTGCTTCAGTAGCAGAAGGTCCAATTTCTTCCTGAACCTTAACAGGTATAAGTTTAGCAGGCTTTGTAGGACTTTCTTTGGATTCAGGAGCTTCACTAGGCTTGGATTTGGCTTTCTTTCCTGAAATATCAGTGAGTGATAAAAGGTGAATATTAAAGGCCAAAGGAGTTAAGTCAAATAGGATGAAAATCATGAAGAATTACCTTTTGCAAGTTGGCCAATTGGAATATCCTCTGGTTCCTCATCTTCTAAGTCTGAAGTTATCAACTTTCTCCTCTTCTTTGAAGCCTCATAAGCCTTAGCTCTTTTAGCTTCCTCAGGATCAATCTCTTGCTCTGTGGACACCCATCCGGAGATATCTCATCGATTCGGAGTCGCCACCCGGGTTTTAGCGGATTGTCCCCAAGGAACCGAACTCGATTGACTCATGCCTCATTTTAGGATAAGGTTTAGCTACTGGCCTGTCATCACCATACTATCTTAGGTTCGGGAGCTCAGTTACGAGAGAGGAAGGGTTTTACGGCACCCCCTTGCCCAGTTCGAAGACCGGTCTCACCTTGGCATTTGTGAGATCGTATGAAATGTATGCAGTTCAACCATGAGCAGTACGGGGAAAGGGAGATGGGAATCAGGTAACAACGATGAACACTACAATAGATTACGGTGTATGCATGTGCATTGTGTACTACATGAGTGTTGATAAAAATATGTAAACATAAGCTACTAAAAACAACAAACAACAGGAAACAGTGTTAGTACAGAATAAACAGAAGCCAAAGACTAGGAATGACAGAAGCCAAAGACCAATCTGATCCTCTGCCAGAGGTTTGAGCACTCAAAGCCCTTTCACCCATATATGCTTCTAGTGATTCTGATATGATGAAAACATACTTTATTTGTTGTTTCTCACTTAAAAACTGATCTGTGATGGTTGGATCGTCGAAATTCGATCCCGAACAAAAAATCCCGGACCGTAGAAAGTAAGGGAGCCCTTATTGGATATTTGTTGTATATACACACACACAAGTACACACACACGCATGCACGTGCGCGTGCACATACACACACTGATATCTAACCTATACATAAAAAGAGGGAAGGGCGGGCAGAAATTCGGGCAGTTTCGTCTGCCATTTTGTTCTCCTCAAGGACCTCAACCCAACAACGGGCAGCGGGCAGGGGGAGCGGATGAAAAACAATAGGGGAAAAACGTGACTACGGAACACGGTGTTCAAGCGAGGTTGAAACAACAACGCAATGGCGAAAAGCCTCCAGATTTTCAGGCGATTGCGAGCGTGTGGCTGTCCAGATTTTCAGGAGATGGCGTCGTACTGTTTGAGCGGCGTGAAATGTCCTTCAAGTACTGTGGGAACGGCGTATCACTGTTAGGTCAATCAGCATTTGTGTTGCTTTGGCTTGAAGGGAAGCTGTCGGTGAAGTCTCGTCCTTTCATTGTCCTTAATTACTGTTGTAACGGGGCTTGCTCGTCATTCCATTGTCCTTCGATTACTGTCGTAATCGGCTCTGTATAAAAGGTTTGGTCACAGAGGAGCATATCAACTTCTTCCTCTTCGTGTTCTACAATCCTGAACGATTCAAACTGGTTGAAATACAGTTCGTTACTCTACTAAAACTCACGGTATGCTGCAGATTCTGCATTTTTAGGGTTTGATTTGATTTTTTATCTACCTGGTTAATATTAGGGCTTTCGATTTTTCAATCGTTCGCTAATATGGTAATCTATGTGGGTCTTTGAATATGTGTATGTACATATGTATATATACACATATAAATTGTTTGTTAAAATGCCTGTTTATTAGATTGAGGTTAGTGGGTTTGTAAGCTGAGTGTCTATGATACATGTTTTAGGGGTATATATGTGTATTATATATTTTGTCTAAAGGTATATGGGTAACTTTTTGATCGGATCTGAAGGTGTAGTGTATCTTTTTCATCGGGCTTATGGCACCTCTTGACTAGGCTGAGTGTTAGGATGCTTCGATTGAAAGAGTAAGCACAAGGTTCGCCTTCAACTTAGCAGATGCATTATCTATTTTCTCCCCCTTGCAATACGCAGATTCGGTTTCATATGCGAATCCTAAAGAGCAATGTAGCTAAAAGCCAAACCAAAACCAAATGATATTCAGCATCTACACGCAAAAGAGAGAGAATTGATTTAGATGAAAACCTAATTTAATGAATTTCAAAAGAACTACATATCCAGAGCTCCGAAGGTCAATTTACGCATTGATTTCGCGCATTTGTTTATGAAAAATTTCAGTTGATACTTTTATTTTCTAAACCTTGTTAATATGGACTTCTGATTCCTCCTTTATGTTATTGTTTTTTCCTGTTATTAATGCTTAGACAGCTTCAATGGCCACTTTCGGTGCTGCTTCAACTGCCAATCACATTCCCAACAAGTCGACTGAGGTAAATTCTTTTGTCCTCAACCAAGCTCATTCGCTGCATCTTTCTTTCTCGTCGAATTTTGAACTGAACAAACCTGAAGAAAGAGATCTGTTATTGTGCTGTAACAACTGGGCACCTAGCTTAAATGTTTTTACACCCATTTTTTTCTTGTCAAAGAACCTTAAATTGGTGTAAAAGTTTTGGAAGAAAAAACTCATGCTAATACATTATTTTTTATGTGCAAAAATACACTATTCCTCAAAAGTTCGAGCAATTTAGGACGGAGGGAGTATTTAATAGGTGAAATGTATGCTAATTTTCTACATGCTTTTAAGATCTGGATCAATATCAAGGCAATGCATGCTCTTTGGTACACTTTCCCATTCTAACGTGATGTGTATTTCAGAGACTAGAAATTTCATGGTCCTTAGGGTAGTGAATTTCGATGGCTAATAAGTTCATTGTCTTTTTTCTGCCCCAAATTATCTACAAAAGCAGCATTTCTGTTTCTTCTCATTTATTATTTCTCTTCTTGGTTTTTCTTTTTCCTTACTTTCTATTTGTAAATTTATCGTTCAGTTTGGTGGGTTCTGACATCTACATGGGGGGGAATCAAATAAAGATGTTCTCGTGCTCGTCAACTACCTAAATTTTGCAAAGGTATATGGAAAAAATATTTCATCTATATATTTCAATTAGATTGCGCATTAATTGAGTAAGTTTATTTGTTGTCTGTCTATATGCGTAGTATTTAAGGCAGAATATGTAAGAAGGGTTCATCTTTTCTTACTGTTTTCTTGTCTGTGCTCCTGATAAGCGAAAAAGTAATGAAACCCTCCTAAACAAATTTAATTGAGTACCCATACTTTTAGAACCATTAATTGTCAAAGTGTTGATCCTTTGATCTATCTGAATACATAAAGAGAATTGGTTCACTTTGAGGATGGCTTGCTTTTTGGCATGAACCTCCAAAATTGCCCCCTTTTTGCAGATGTTGAGTGATGTGTGTTGTGGAGTGATATTATTGTCATTTCCATACACATCCATTTAAAACATATTATAAATATTTTTTTGGTTTTTATTCAAATAAAACGAGTCAGTGGCTAGCCACATTTTGCAGCTTTTTGCAACTACATTTTCATTTTGTTCAGATGATATGTTCTCTATTTTAGTGTTTGAAGATGTTCAAGGAAACAAATGGGGTTTAGTATATCGATTTGATTGTCTTTTGTATATTTTTTTTTTGATAATTCGGAGGTGTTTAGAGACAACAGAAAAAAGCAATAAATTAATGGATGTTCTGTAGTTTTTTTTTTTTTAAACATAAAGGTGCCTAATTTCTTTTATTCTCAGCTTTATCTTTTTCTCTGATGCTTCAAACACTACCCTTGGATAAACTGTGCTTTTATTATTGATCCATCTATGATATTGGTTTTCGACATGAACTTCCTGAGACAACACGATGTGATGACATATTTTTGAACTGATTCTGTGTTGGTCTAATTTGAAGTTGTGTCTAAATGATGATAAATCATAAAGGCTGTTGGAGCCTTGACAGAGCTTCTTAAGGTTACTGCGACTGATATCTTACCTATACATATTAAAAGGGCGAAGGCCGGTCAGAATTTAGGTCAGCTTCGTCTGCCAATTTGTTCTCTTCAGCCAACAACGGGCAGCTCCCTTTACTCCTTTCTTCATTTGCCGTCCTTTTTTTTTTTTTTTTTTTCCTTCTTTCTATATACGCTAGGTAGATGAGGGGATTTTCTGTACAATCAGCCATATCCATGTAAAAGCCACATCTGCAGAAGTCATGGGGCTCGATGTACGACGTTGGCCCGTTGGTGTAGTCCTTCGACTGCTGTTGGAGTACTGTTGCTACGGCGACCGCCTGTCCTTGAAGAACTGTTGCAACGGCGGAGTATATAAGGTTTTCTGACAGATGATAGAAAGCAAATCGATAACATATTTTGGGTATTTTTTGTTTTCTCTTGTTCGGGTTTTCTCTTAGGGCAAAGAGTAAATTCCTTCGTTGCTCTGTCCGATTGATTTCAACTTTTTCGATTGTGGATGTTTGGTTCAGTTATGGAAGAAATGAGGAGTTGATTTCCCGCGATTTGGTTTTGATGTTGTACAGGTATTGCGTCCTTCTGTTGATGTTATAAACGATTGTCGATCTATAGGATCTCTCACAGACAAAAGAACAAATCAGTTTCTCTATTTCTCTGGTTTCCGTTTTCATATTTTTCTGGGTTTGGTTGTTGTGCCGGCACTGCATTGTTTTTTGCAGGCGTCAAACTACAAGGACAACAAAATACACACAGGCTTGTTGGACCGTAGAATAGTGATGCAAGTTAGAGCAAGGCCACCTTGGTAGCTCTCCGTGGTTGGAGGTGCTCTTTATGTAAGTTTGCTTGTTATTGAGTAGTTTTTGGTTTCTGATGATTTTATAGTGTGGAAGTTTGCTTGTTATTGAGTAGTTTTTGGTTTCTGATGATTTTATAGTATGGAAGTTTACTTGCTACATTACTTAATACCCATTGAATTTCCTCTTTCCATTGTTTTCCAACTGTAGAAAGCATCTGCTAGCAGTGCAGCTATGGTATCAGAGTATGTTGGTAGCTTGAAAAAGGGCAAATCCCTCCTAAGGTACCGTGCTCCAGATATCTGTCATACGTTGAAGGTGGGAGTATTACATTTTTTGGTTTTAAATCTTCGATGCGTGTGTAGTGGCTTATATAATTATTACTAATGTGTGCATATTTGCAGATTCTATTTAAATCTTCGATGCGTGTGTAGTGGCTTATATAATTATTACTAATGTGTGCATATTTGCAGATTCTAATCGATTCGAGAGTGAGCTTGAAGGATTGGATTGTGCTAACATTGATTCCCACTGTTCTGATGTTTATGCGCCTCTTTATAATCATCTCATGATGCACAAAATGCTTCGCTGTTTCCTGGAAGTGTATGAATCTGGTTATGATTTTCAGGTTGACATTTTTCAGGACGATGCTGTCCTTTTGGTGAACTACATTGATCAGATTCAGGACCAAGGCTGCAAAGTTGACTACTTGATCATTGGAGGTCGGCTGGGGATTGACTATCACACTGTTGCTGTCCTTCCGACTTCCAGAGACCTGATTGACGTGGCAAGTACCATTTATTTCCCCTTGGCGCTTTGTGCCTATTTAGTTCCAGAGTCCAGAGCGACTCCAGACTAATAATGAGAAATAATTCTCTTTCCTTGTTTTCTGTTTTGCCCGCTGCTTTGAACTATACGAGTTCCTTATCAAATTTTCTTCATGGGTGGTTGTTTTAGGTACGGGAGATGATCTTGACACGAGATCTTAATCTCATCATTGAACCAGGGAGATCACCAACTGCAGATACTTGCCTGGTTAATCCTGTAACCGAAAGTAATGGAACAAAAAAATGCGTTGTCTTGGTTGGCAGCATGTCAGAGCTTATCTGCCCAAGTCTCTACGTTGCCTATCAAGTAAGTATTAATCTGCTGCAATTTCCCCATATGTTAAGGTGAACGCAAAGATAGTCATCTCATATGTTCATCTCTCTCTCTCTCTCTCTCTCTCTCTCTCTCTCTCGCATTCATAAGATGCGTGTGAAGTTTCTTCTTCCTTTTTTAGTGAGAGAACTGAAAAATAATCAAGCTTGTCAGTTCACCAACCACTCTATTTGGATTTGCCACGAGAATCTTTGTTGCATTTTCGGTGATGCTTTTCTTGTTGACAACGTCGATGATATAGGGTTTCAATATTGAAGTGGAGTTTATTTTGATTTGAGATGACATTTTCTGATGCTTGATATCTCTGTTGTATGATATAAGGGTTGCTGTATCAAACTTTAGGAACCTGAAATTCTGAAGGCTTAGAGCATCTCCAACCCAAGTCTCTAAAATGAGACTCAAAATTTAACTTTTAATTTGAGAAGTGCCTATAATTTTAAGTTCTACTACATTAGAACATCTCCAACATTGTGTGGTTGGTGAATCATTCATTCCAGATTTCTGTAAGGCATGCATGTGGTGCAGAATAACTTTACTTCCAATAACTCTCTGACTTTAGCTGTTCCTAACAAGGATAATTACCTTTTCCGTGGTATAGTGTTAATGTGTGGGAAAATTTCTTTCTAGGAAGTATCTTATATCCTGTTTTCTTTGAGATACAAGTCTTGTCTTGTTCATGCAACATGCCTACATGAACCAAATTCTCTATCAGCTTTTCTTCAACTTATATGATACTCGTGTGCTCAGTTTCCTTTATATTGATTTATTCTTCTGTGGATGCATCGTGTTTTGCAGGTTGGGAAAAGGGAAACCTTCCTATTCACCTCTGAATCTGTGACGGAGGGACACCCAGATAAGCTCTGCGATCAGATATCTGATAAGGTACTCGACGCCTACCTCGAGGAAGACCCGGATAGCAAAATCACTTGCGAGACTTGGACCAAGAACAACATGGTTGGGGTTGTTGGGAAGATCACAACCAGAGCCAATGTGGACTGTGAGAAGCTCGTCCGTGACACCTACTGTGACGTTGGTGTTACACGTTCTTGGGTAGAACTCAACTCCAAAAGCTAGCTCATGAAGTGAGGGTGCCCTCACGTTTATATACTTCATATTATTTTGGTACCCAGGCGATGTGGGACTTCGCTTCACACCCTCCCTCACGCGCAGCGTGTTCACTCGGCAGCACCTGCCGCGTGCAGGCGAGAGACACGCACCCTACCCATCTCTGGTACCCAGCTCTGATACCATGTTACACGTTCTTGGGTAAAACTCAACTCCAAAAGCTAGCTCATGAAGTGAGGGTGCCCTCACGTTTATATACTTCATATTACTTTGGTACCCAGGCGATGTGGGACTTCGCTTCACAGTTGGATATGTTTGGCTATGCCACGGATGAAACCCCTGAGCGAATGCCTCTCAGCCACGTCCTTGCAACTAAGCTTGCGGCTTGCCTCGCCATTGTTCGTAAGAACGGCACTTGCTCATGGTTGAGGCCTGACGGCAAAACCCAAGTCACCATTGAGTACTTCAGTGATAATGGAGCCATGGTTCCTATCTGGGTCCACACTGTCGTCATCTCCACTCGACACGATGAGACTGTTACCAAATATAAGATTGAAGCTGGCCTCATGGAGCATGTCATCAAGCATGTCATCCCGAGGAAATACCTTGATGAAAAGACCATCTACCACCTAAACCACTCTGGCCTATTTGTCATTGGAGGGCCTTGCAGCGATGCTGGTGTCACCGGTCGAAAAATCGTCATTGATACTTACGGTGGTTGGGGATCCCATGGCGGTGGTGCCTTCTTTGGTAAGGACCCCACGAAGCTAGACCGGAGCGGGGCCTACCTTTGTAGGCAGGTTGCCAAGAGCATTGTCAACAATAGGCTTGCTCGAAGATGCAGCGTGCAGGTCGCTTATGTCCCTAGTGTGTCTGAGCCGTCGTCACTGTTTGTCGACGCATATGGAACCGGAAAGATTCCACATATGGAGATTTTAAAGATTGTGAAGGAGAATTTTGATTTCAGGCCTGGAATGATTGCCATTAAACTGGATCTCAAGAGGGGTGGGAATGGCAGGTTTTCGAAGACTGCTGTATACGGGCATTTCGGAAGGGACGACCCTGATTTCACATGGGAGGTGGTGAAGCTCCTTAAAATGGGAGAAACCCCATCAGTGAAGTTCCTCCAATTCAAATGACAGATGAATGATTTTGCTTGCTCTGTACGCCGCTCTCCCTTTGGTGACACCGAGTTTGGTGAATGTGTCATAAATAAATTAGAATACCAACATTTCCACTAGCTACAGAATCTTTCTTTTGAAGCACAAGCAAATTGGGAGCTCGTAATCAGAATTGGAAAAATGTTTGGTGACTATGATAAATAAATTATGCATCTTCAAAGTGTTTTATAGTGTAATATGTCAGTGATTTAGACTCTCACGGTAAGTTGTCTAATCATTAGTTGCCGGGAATTTCTTTCTTTTGGTGGCTGGAATCCTTAGACCAAGGATTTGGGTGTTGTCGTTCTTTTCCTCGGTGAATATCTGATCTGATCAAACGTACTCAGGGAATTAGAAAGCTTTTCGGAAATCTGAAAACCCCATCCATTCCTGAGCATGGCCACACTTGCATTGCTTTGGTTGCTGACCACATCCTGAAATCAGATGATTCCCTCTTCTTTCTGTCGTTAAATTTGGGTTCAGGATTATGGTATTTTCAAACGATGGATACGAGCGGACATATTTTGGATATTGAAGACACAGTCATATGCTTTTGGAAGACGAGGCTCATAGATTTGGGCCAGCTACTTCTCCAGTAAAATCATATGGACAATTCTGGCATTAACTTCATGAGTTTTGTGGATTTTTAGTATGTACGTATGTTTAAGACTTGAGGACCAAAACGTTGAATGTGAAGTTTTATTAGTAGACCCGCAAGGTCCCGGAATTAGTACATAATGTATTGAACCTAAAATCTTAGGAGGGAGCAAATTATAAGCCCCAAGTCTTAACCATTATGCGAACCCCTTGGAGTTGTTTCTGTCTTCAGGTATTCACGATTGAATCGTGTAATCCTCTATATATTGCCATTTCTTAAATTCATTAGGTGTTTGAATCAAGCCTCTATTGTGCACACTACCTCACTTAACCGAACTTGTTGGTAGTAGACATCGAGGCAATAACTCAACCATTCTTGCTAATCGCACTATGGCGATCACAGATCAATGAACACCTTTTATCACTTAACAATTATTAATCACTGAGCACACGGTGACGTGCGAAGCACGTCGGACTCAACTAGTATATGCAATAAGAGAGAGAGTGAGGGAGGTAGAAAGAGATCGTGAATGTATATGTGAGACACACATGTCCACACCGTGTCCCCCATGTGTCCCCCTCCAAAAAATGATTTGATTTAAGGGACATGCCGTGTGGCGTCTCCAATACATGTCCCCGCGTGGGGCATGCGTATCCCCGTGTCCGATACGCGGACACAGCGTCCTCTAGAAGTGTCGGTGCTTCATAGCCCTTGATGCTTATGACAATTTGACCAAGTACCCTGGTTTGCAACCCGCCCCGCCCCGCCCCGCCCCAACTGGTAAAGGGAGACATAATACAATTAGGAGTAGGGTATCAATCATGGTTGGGGCAAGACTAGATAAGACTTGAAACATCTCTGCACCTAGCTATCTCACTACCATTCAGGCAGTAGGGAATAGGGAGCACTAACTAGGATGATCACTACCGTTGAACATCAACCTTATCGTTTTCCCTTTCCTGCTTTAAGTGTTGGTGTTTTAATTTCTTTGCAACAACCATGTACAATGTCTACATGGATGTTTTCTGATAGAAACTTGTATATCTGGCTATTGGGGGTATGTACAATCCGTATACTGCTAAGCACAAACACATGGACAAATATATACAATGAGAAGCAGTGGCTACAAAGATACGAGGATGGACATTCTGTTAGCAATTTTCTGTAGGTGGGCTTATATAGATCATATAATTAGATATTATATATTGTCGAATAAGGTTTGAGTGATGTCGGTATTGCCCATTGAGTTGTGATCGTTTAATAAATATGACCGGGTAATTAATAAATCTCTGCTAGCACGTATTTGGGTTGTATCACGTGCGTTATGTGGTGCGGGTTATTATTAAGTGTAAAGGCCATTCAAGGCCCATTAGGGTTCCATCTATTATGATGGGTTATGATGGAACCAAAGCCTATAAATATGTGGTTAAGTCCCCACTCCAAACCCTAATCTCTTTCTCATACCATCCCATCGTGTGTGAGACAAAATGTCAAGATCAAGAGTAGGGCTTTGGAGGTGGAAGACGAACAACCACACACACAAGGTTTTCATCCTCCATGGCGACAGGTACGTATCCGCTATTATTTCTTCAATGGTTTGACATGAGTTCTTGGGTTAGGGTTTCTTATGAAATCTTACACATCCATAATATTATTATCTACAAAGCACTAAAAGGCCTAGCTCGTCACCATATCCGTGTCGAGCATGCATGAGACTCGGACAAGCTTGGGACACACCCAAATATGTATGAGTCAAACAACTTCACGTGTAAATAAACCATTACTAATTTTTCTCAATTGGACACAGCTGATACACAATTGTTCCAATTAAGATATGGCATGGCGCATTACAAAATTGACAGAAATTGTCTCAAAACTGAGTGGTGAAATCTGAACAAAAAAAATTGACTTATGTACGGTGAAATGACTGAAAGCCCTAATCTCACAGTCGTCTTCTCTTCTTTGTATCCTCCAAAATTTAGCTCTAGCTTGTGTTGACAGCAAAATTCAATCTCGATTAGCTCCACCCAAGTACTCTCTAGATCGTTCAGTTATTATGTAGAGTTACTGTTAGTTTACATAAATTGGTTGTTTGATGATATGATATTCATATGTAACTATTAAAGCAAGTGCAGAAGAATAAATAATTGTTCTATTCCCAAAACCATATCCGTATCTTGATTCTTTAACAATTGTTGTGTCTGGTGTCCCAGGCACATCTCTTTCTGTGCCTATACTTCTCAATCTATGTTGAGAAGGAGGGTGAGAAATTTTCTTGATTCTTTAACAATTGTTGTGTCTGGTGTCCCAGGCATATGTCTTTGTGCCTATACTTCTCGATCTATGTTGAGATGGTGGGTGAGAATCAATCTCTCTCTCTCTCTCTCTCTCTCACACACACACCCTGATTGGTGAAAAAAGTGTGGGTTCTATGGAATCAATACATTTTCAGCAATGCTAGGTACACAACAAAAATGGATAACAAAGTGGACAACACACTCACATGGTGTGTGGGCTCCACACACAGTTCACAAAGTGTGTGTGGAGCCCACACACCATGTGAGTGTGTTGTCTACTTTGTTGTCCATTATGAATTATGTTGTCCTACTGTTAGGAGGGTGTCCGTGTCCAACAAGTGTCCCAATACTGGTATGTGCCCTCCGACAAACTACCCGTGCCACATTGCGTTGTCCGCTCTTCCATGCTAGTTGTGTAGGAAGAAGAACAAGAAGAGGAGGAGGAATGCCTGTTTCCTTTGCTAGAGTCGAGATGAGGAGATTGACTGTTGAGTGATAGTGGAGATGGTTGACTGAAGACAGAGAGCGAGAGATGATCGAGAGGGAGAGATGAGAGATTGAAGGCAAGGCGACTGTTGAATTTTGTCTTGTTTGTATGTTGGAGACCGAAAGAGATTAGAGACGATCGATCGACTTCAGTCAAGGCACCAACCTTGCACCTTGATGCTCTACTCACCAAGGCGCGTGCCAAGGCTCGCCTTAGACAACTATGGTTTGTAGTCTTGTAATTTTTTGGTCCAATGATAAATAAACCAGTAAATTGCGGTTTTTAGCCCATAAGTTATTTTATGCTGAAGAATGTCCACGGAAAATCTGTCTTGTCTAAGTATTTAGTTTGTGGACTCTCCCCCCTCCCTCCTTCCTTCCATTTCGCACCTGCTTCACTTTTCCCACAGGTTATAGAGAAAGGTTGCTCAATTACATTTAACCAAATGACTAAGATACTTGTTGGTGCATTCATGGAGTCGATTGTGTCCAAAGAGGGTAGTCTCAATTACTTTGCAGTAAAGGCTAAGATCTAGTCGCTGCAGTCACAATCCTATAAAATGTCAATAGTAAGTGTAACCATGAGTCCGAGATGTAAAAATAGTCTAAAGGTGCTTCTTGTAGTGAAAGTCATGGATGAGGAATATGGAGAGTCTAACAAGCCTATGACGAGATGCATGAAGAGTGTCTTATCTTGAAAACAGGAGGTAGGGTTGGCCATTAACTTATAACGTTGGAAAAGGAGAAAGCTAGATTAGGGAAGATTTGAGTGAGAAAACCCAAGAAGTTGAGAAGTGTACGGGGATAAAATCCACGAAAGCCTGGATCTCGTGCTTCCTTGATTCAACCCTAAATCTGCAAGATAGAGAAAGGGTTAGAGTACCTTTGGCTCTCGTTGGCGAAGGCCCTCCGATGCCTAAGTTAGTATCTCGTACTCAAATTCTCTAATCACAATGCGTATGAAAGGGGTGTCACCGCGTACCTTTTGTCATGGTTATTGTCTTATATTTATAGGTGTAGATGCCTTATGAGTTTAGGCATCTTGTGCCCTCTGTTTCCTATTAACTTTAGGAATCCTTTTTCCGAATAGGACTTTCCTATTAGGCACATGCTTCCAAATGCTGTCTTGCAGCAGTACTTCTTTCCATATAGGTTTCTTTCCTATACGGGGTACACTCTTAGTCACGTTAGGACTTCCCATACTAATCCCTTATTTCTCGGGATTGCTCCTTATCTCATAAGGAACCGCTGTAGAATATTCTAGAATGTCACAGCCTTACACGTGGCGGTGTTGTGCTTCCACGTAGCTCGGAATAACCCGTACATAGCTCAATTCATCACGCTGAGCTGAATTATGCATTCCAGAATGCTGTTTAAGCTATATACAGTGCCTACCTAGCTCGGCCATATCAGGGGCACCCCCTTGTGTCTCATGCCGAGCTAGTGCATCCTGATTTACTAGTTCACTCTTATTATTCTGGCCTTATTCATGACCAAACCAGCTCGGCACAGGGCTCAAGGACTCCCTATGTGGTGCCGAGCTATTCACCCTCTCGTGGTGATTAATTAGGGCACGTGCTCTGCCCTTCCCAAGGGCAATTAGGTTTTACCCTTTCCAAGAAGCTCAAAACTCAAAGGGACTCGTTTTTTGAGAAGCTTGTGGGTTGAGAAGGAGACCAAAAATGAAAACTTGGATTTTTTTCATCATCAAGACAAATTCGACTAGCCAAAGTATAGAAATTAAATTAGTTGAGAGATGTGTTTGAACTAGGCAAGGGTTCAATGTCTAGTGGTACCACGAAATAGAACCATATCCCTAAGTAGTAGCGGACGCAGGATTTGTACTCAACTGGAGCTCAAACCACATATATTTCTGCATTAATAACAAAAAATATACTTTTAAGGATAAATGATGCCATTGTCTAGGTCTGACAAAGAGACGAAATTGTGGGTATAAATGTAATCGTCGTTTAGTTTCACATGCACAACCAAAAGATATAGAAGAGGGAGTTAAATTGATGTCTGGCTTGGATCCATCAAGATTCACATAACGACTTCTTTGAACAGCAAGGAGAGAAACAAAAAAAAATTCTTAAGAACTTTTATGCACTCAAGGGGCTTACAGGGTCCAATCCCATAGAACTTTCTCAAATTAACCTGAAAAACTAGTATGACTAAAGAGTATTTGGAGATGTGACGGGCATCCACCGTCTCCACGTTGCGTCCGCCTCTAATCCAAAGTACTACCCTAGACAAGGCTTCGAACATAACTAGCCTATTAGTAAGAACAAAGCTAAATCTAGTGAACCTAAGAGTCTAAGGGTGTTTTTGTCAAGAGTTAGGATTAAGCTTCTTATTCTATGTTCTCCCCACCTCCTCAATCTTAGACTGGTAGAGAAACCTAATATGATTGGAAAATGCTATGGGTACACCATTTGTGCACCCCAAATGCACACCACCCTGATGTGGCAAATGAGGAGAAGCCCATTTTTTTGGGTGAACCCCACATTGGGCTTCTCATTATTTGCCAAATTAGGGAGGTGTGTATTTGGGGTGCACAAGTGGTGTACTCATAGCATTGTTCTCAATATGATTTGTCATCATTCAGGTGACAAAAGTTGAGTTGTCAGAACCGCACGATTCACGATTCAAGTAAAAATGATACAAATCTATAGGTGAATCAAGGTTAATCTAGAATCAGTAGTGAATTATACGATTCACGATTCTATTCGCGATTCAATTGACGATTCATGCAAAAACGATACGAATCTATTAGTGAATCGAGGTTTCTCACAATTATTGCATTCTACTATTGTGAATTCACTTTAGCGGTTTTACCTTAATTTTGCCATATGAACTAGTTTTGTGCCTATTAGGCTACAAACTTTTATTGTTATTTGTTGTAAGGCCAAGCTTTTATTTTTACAATGAATATTTAGATCTATATGCATATATCCACTTTATTATAGTATTTAGTTTCATGTACAAATATCTACTCTTTCCTATTAGACCATGTAATCATCAGTTTATGGTAGAAAAAAAAGAGCTTCAATACTGATTTAAGCTTAAATTTGTCGATTTTACAATGTATCATTATTATGCAAGTGCATAGACACATTTTTCAGGTATTTTTGAAACTTAGACCAAATTGTTACGATTCACGATTAGAAAAAAGGTCAATCCAATTTTCCATTCGATTCGCGATTTGACAACTATGACAAATACACAGCGACGTACAGATGTAATCAACAATGAAAACAGGAAATAATACAGGGAAAAAAACAACAAAAAGAAACCCAAAAAACACTGAGTTGCCACACTGATTCAGCTCACTGAGTCACCCCACTAAGTCGCACCATTGAGTCACCCAAGTGTACCTGAGTTCACAATCCAGCCGCTACCCCAGAAAAACCCAAGCTCCATGGTGGGCCGCCTGCGGAATCTGGAACTTTATTGCATTGGAGGGGGCCAAAACCACCCAAGTTCACCCTTAGTCAGATCAGTCGGTGGTGGAAACAGTGGACAGTGGTGTATGGCGATGGAGATGGATGGAGGTGGATAGCGGTGGGTAGAGCAGATCTCGCAGAGGAGGGTGAAAATGGGTGGTGGGCAGGCGAGTCAGGCAAGGGTGGGGCGCATAGGCGGCAGCCACACCGCCAAAATAGCAACCCAAAAAAACGAGGTGGAGAGGCGTATAGAGGTGGAGAAGAGGAAGAAAATCAAAGAAATATGGAGGAGTAACTTGGTGGAAGCGGCGGCGGAAGAAGGGTAAGGGTAAGGATAAAACCCTAACAAACTCTCAAGTTAGAGAGAGACTCTCAATCAGAAATCTTCATGTTGCTACCATTGTCATGCAGACTCTCAATAAGCTTGGACCTTTTTTTCCAACAAAAATAGGTGTTTTCTAATTCTCTATAGCTAGTTTCCCAATACAGGAATAGTTGGCTGCCTCTTGATTGCTATGACTGATTGACTACAGAAACCGCGGTAAGGATAATAGGAATAGTTTGTGGGAGTTTTGGCTATTGACACCCCACTCATACGAGAGAAATGTTACCTAGCGCGAATCTGTGAAAGGTATAAACCACGGTATGCCTAGATAGACTATAACTATGAACTACAAACACACAAGCAAACTATTTACCATGTTACCTCCTCAACCTTATCCGTGTTTTTAATGAAAAAACTAATAAAAACTTCTCAACAAGCATATTATGGGTGAAAGAATTCCTGTTTCCTATGTTTCCCGCAACAAATCGATTTATATTTGGAGAATGTGATGGATTCCCCCTCCCCCCCCCCCCTTTTATTTTGGAAATTTGGAGGTTTCATTGGACATAGTTTTCAAACAGAATTCGTTGAATCATCCCTACCAAGGGTAATCTTTTTCATTAAATGTTTCCTACTATTTCATATTTGGAAAATGGTAAACTCTACCCTTAGGGTAGAGCATAATGTATAAAAGTTGTATCGATATCCCAAAAAAATGTATTAATATCCGTGAAAGTGTATTATTATCCGTGAGATATGTGCATTGAAATCCAAATTCGTTTGTCTTTATGTACGTATTACCCTCCGGCCTTTGAAGCACCAAAGTGTCCACGTATCGGACACGGGGACAAGCAGGGACACGCCACGTGGCGTGTCCCTTAAATTAAATTGTTTTTTGGAGGGGGACACTTGGGGGACACGGCATGGACACGCGTGTCCCACATATACACTCTCTCTTGTTGTGTGTATATATATATGTGTGTGTGTGTGTGTACTGATATATATATTTCCGTTGAGGGTGTATGTGTGTGTGTATACTAGTATATATATGTGTGTATGGGTATCTATACTAGTAATAACAAGGTAGATATCTTACATATCAAAAGAAAAGTGTATATATATTGTTACTGATTTATTTATACATATAATTATTTATTTAATTATTTATTTTTGTCGTGTCCCTCACCGTATCCGTGTCCATTTTTTCGAATTCACATGTCCCGTGTCTGTATCTGTGTTAGTGTCCGTATCCGTGTCGGTGTTCGTGTTGGGCGAAGGTTAGCAAGACCCTTCATAATTTATACTTCGATAGTATAACATTTAACATCAACAAAAAAAAATATTTTGTGTTCCCTCAGAAAATAAGGGCTTTCATGGAGTCTTAACAAGATTTCTTGAAAGAAACTTTGACACCATCAAACAACCCCAAGTAGTTCAAATTCCTTGCAACTAATATTTGATGTACATATCGGTTATCCAACTCATAGAAAATCTGAGAAAAGAGTAGCAATGTTACCCTCATTGTCCCGGTGGAATTGATGTACATGTAAACTGGCTGTTCAGTATCTTCGTATGCCAGGTAAAGAAGTTCTTGTAGTATCATCTCGCAGACCTCTGCAAATAGAGGCGCACAAAATAAAATAATCCGATGTTGGACATAGTAAGATTCTAAATCTGGAGGCTGGTGAGCGAATTTATTGAACGGCCTTCTATTGCGAATTGGACTCAAAACCCTACACACACTAGAGGACACCAAAATGACATAAAGCTTAATTCTACTACTTCACATCGTGAACAGATGAAAGATGGAGAGTCTATTTCTGGAACTGGTTTCTTTGCAAATCTGGGTCTTTTAGTGAGATTCTGTTTAAGTTCTTCACTTTCTGGACTGATTCTTGAAGGTCTCCGTCTCCTCCTTCATACCTCTATTTTTTTTTGCAAATTAAGCACAGTCGGTCCACGCCTCTTGCCTCTTGAAAGTTTGTTCTGTTGCAGATCTGAGATGGTGTATGGCGTATTGGAGATGATTCAGTGTATATATGCCTTTTGGTAGATAAATTAGGTTATGACATATCATAACACAGTAGCATATTTTTATTTTTATTTTCCTTTATAATTTAAGTAGTCAAAATTTTCCTCAACTTTTCAATCTTACTAAGTACTAGTATTGTTTGGTTAGCATATTTTCAATAACGATAAATTTGAAAGGGCATCCGGTATTGCACCAGTATTGGTACGTACCATACCAGTAACAAAAACGGTACCATATCCCGTACGGTATTCACAACCTTGGTATCATACAAATACCAGGTGGCATAGAAGATCAGTTGTATCATGCAAAAGACAGGACTCACTAAAGACTCAATGGAACAAGGTGGTAACAACTATACCATCCATAAAATAAAAAAATAAAATTGGAGGTGACTTTGATGAAGGCGGCCCTGCTCTAAGGAAGAACACTATTTTTCGATAAGCCAAACAATGAGGAAAATTGCTTGAGAACCAATGTTTGCAAAACCACTTGCAACATAGAGGGAATAGTCGACCATTAACGACAGGAGTTGTGAGAATGTGGTCCAAAAGAGGCGGCTGATAAGTTTAACCTCAAGCAGAAACAACATCATCACCCGAACAAACTCTTATGGTTCAAGAAGAGTACTGAGAAGTGTAGAAAACATCATATAAAACAAAGGAAGGCAAGCAAGTATTACTCCAAAAAAACCTAGTAAGAAAACTATATACATTTACACACTAAGGACAAAGAAGTTGTATATCGGCAAGATGGCGACACTACTTCCTGGTGTTGGTTATTGTCATATCAAGGCAATAGCCATCAGCTGACAATAGCCACATCTGCGAAATTAATCTAGTATCACCATCCAACACCTACCACTATAAGCCTATCCAATATAAGACAAATGGTTTTGTACAAAAGGATAGCAATTAGCGACAAAAGAAACAAACTACTCTCAATGATGCTATTCATCAACGTGTCGGGGTGTGGCCATTACACCCCATTTACATATCCATGAAGCTTGAGAAAAAGGAGCTTGGGCAATTTGAGGCGAGGGCCCTCCCCTTTTTTGTTAACCTTCAATTTCAGTCTATTTACGTATCATGCCATTAGCAAATTTACATCCTATGCCATCGCACTTCAAAGCGTCTGCAATACGCTTCGTACGGTTCTCTCTGTTCTCTGTGTTCCCATCCTCCGTACGCCTCTTTCCATCTCCCTCCCCATCTCCATCTCAAGCTTCTATACATCTTTTGGAGAGTTTTTTTTATCAAAATACCGTTGTTTTCGAAACAATTTAGAAATCTACCGTTGTTTTCAAACTATTTATAAAAATACCGTTGTTTTGTACTTCTCATTTTGAACCTGAGATCTTTAACGACTTCTCAGTCTCAACCTTAGAAGTCTCCTAAAATTTCATCCGACGTGTCCCCATCCAGCGTGGATGTTTGTCCAGCGTGTCCATACATACTTCTCATTTCCAGAATAAGAAGTCGGTTTTATTTGAATTTTGTACCTGAGAAGTATACGAGATTTCTGGTGTACTAATTGAGAACATACTTCTCGTATTGGACCTGAGAAGTATTTTATACAACTCATATTGAACCTGAGAAGTACTTTTAACTCTCTTTTTTCCCCTTCTCCAACGAAAAGAGTCGTCATTCTCAAACTAGCGTCCTGAGGAAGATTGAAGCAGAGAAGAACGAGGAGCGAACAGGGAGCTTCTTCCTCACTGATCTTGCTCCTCTCTCTTCCACCAAGGTACGCATGCACTTCGTCTCTCTCTCTCTCTCTCTCTCTCTCTCTCTCTCTCTCTTTCTCTCTCTCTCTCTCTCTCTCTCTCTCTCTCTCTCAGTACGTCTCTGTCTCTCTCTCTAAATCTCTTTAGGGTTTCTAATTAGAGTTAGGGTTTGTGATTAGAGTTAAGAGTATTTAGGGTTTCTGTTAGGCCCATAGTGCATAGTCTGTTTGTGTTGGCAAATTCCATGACAAAACACACATTTATTTGTATCCCTATTTATCGAGTTGTAATTTATTTCTTTTTATTTTTAGAATGATTTATCAAACAATATCTATATTGCATTTTCAAAAACATTATAAATTAAAGAATGCAAATTACTTTTGATAGATGCGAATAGTGAGAATAGTGAAAACGTAGGCACCTGTCTCTCAACGGGATAAGAGAGACAGGTGGATAAGCTAACCCAGACCCCCCTTATCCGCCGTTTGCTTTCTATTTTGCATCCGGATTGTTGATCCAACCCCTCCCTTTAGGATAAGCTTATCAGGGTGGGTATAATGACACCATTGCCCCTCAAATCTCTCCAAACTCTTTTTGTACTCTCACTACAAGGGACAATTAAGTAAATTATCACATTATTTCTTTATTCGCTTACTCTTATCCACCTATTTCCACTACTAAACAAATTCATTCTTAGCTTATTATCCATTTTTAACTAATCCCTCTTATGACATGTCCACCTTTTATTCAACTTTCTTTTTTATCCATCTAAGACCTTATCCGTCGAACAAACGAGCCGCTCTGGTGAATTCTACCATGTTCAGTTTCCATGTAATCCATGTGTTAGCCATGGGAAAAGTGTGATAAATATTAAAAGCATGCTGAATATGAAGTTGTGATGCAAAATCATACAGTACAAATCACCAGCCCGTCCGCAGGGTCCACCACTGGCCACTTACCAGCCGTCGGACTCGAATCACCAGATAAGGCGATGATCGGGTCAACATGTGTCGTGTGTTCGTGTGCGTCACTACCCTATGTCGGCTAGTTGGGTGAGACACGTGTGCCCCACAGTAGTTTTAAATAGGGGAAAAGACAGTTAAGAGAGAAAAAGGGCAAAAAATACAAAGACATGACACACTTTTTGGCAATCACCACCTTCATGGCACGGTAAAAAATAATTCCCAATAGAAGGTACCAGCAATTAAAAGGTCTGAAATGTCCCTCTATGAATTAAAGCCTAACACCCCACCCCTAGAGGTGTCAAACGGGCCGGGCCGGCACGGCACGTCGGGAGGTGGCACGGCACGTCGGGAGGTGGCACGGCACGCCAGAGGCACGGTAAAATCCTGGCACGGCACGGTATAAGTTGGCACGCGGCACGGGCACGGGCACGGAAATGAGCGGGCATGGCACGAGCACGGCACGGGCTAAGGTGGCACGTGGCACGACACGACACCGGCACGGTAAGAAGTCAACGTGGCACGAGGCACGACAAGACACGACTTTATTCTAGCACGACACGGCACGGCATGGGCACGAGCACGGAAGTTGGCACGGCACGGCACGACACGGAAGTATGAGGGACATGGCACGGCACGGCACGAGCACAGAAGTTGGCCTGGCACGGCACGACACGAGTACGAAAGTTGGCCTGGCACGGCACGACACGGCGGCTCAGCACGGGCACAGCACAAGGCAAAAAAAAAATGTTAAATAATTTATTTGTATGTATTTTTTGATAATCACAAAAATAAAAAAGAATTATTTTTTGGTTGTGTAACTTGTGTTAGTGAATTATATATTTATATCAAGTTTAAAAAAATTAAGTCATGAACAAAAAAATAAACAAGAGGGAACAAGAAGTTACAAAAATTTTATTGATTTATTTTATTTTATTTTATTTCATATTTTAATTTTGAGAGAGAGAGAGAGAGAGTTTGGACAAAAAAATAAAATAAGCTTTTAAAATATTTTTTGACATGTTTGATAATTGATACATTGCCTTTTATCTACTAATAAATATTTTGAAAAAAAAAAATTCTTTTTGTAAAAAATAAAAAAAATAGTTTTTTGCAACTTGTAAGTAAGTCACTAAGTCATGAATAAAAAAATAAAAAATTTACAAATTAAAAAAATAATAAAAAAAATTAGGGAGAGAGAGAGAGAAAGATGGACAAAAAAAGAAAAAAAAATACAAATTATTTTTATAAAAAAACGATAGAAATTCAAATTATAGGAATTCGATTCTTTTATTAAATTATATTATAGAAATTATTAGATGTTAAATTATAGAAATTATATAAATTATAGAATTATTTTTATTAAATTTGGTTATAGAAAATTATAAATTATACAAATTAAATTTGATTTGTTTCATAGTTTCACTGTCTCACTCTCACAGGAACACAATAATGGGCTTCCACTTTCTGGACCAAATTTCGACGATCGGAACCGTTAGATGTGTTTAAAACGTATTTTCAGCGTCCTACACAAGGATTTTGCAAAAAATAATACCCAGAAGTAGTTGATCAGAGTAGGTTTTCATAAAACTACTATACGAAAACCTGGCCCGATCAAGCCCTTTTGGGTATTTTGACGATCTACACCGTTCACTATGTTTGTCTTGTTGTTATAATCACTCTCGCCAAATTTGAAGTCTATCGGGTATTGAAAGCCCTTTCATCGGTACGCTGATTCATTATCAATCGACAATTTGTCCCCTTCGATCAAGTACTTAACTATAATTAAATCACTTCATTTTTTGCATGGAGGATATAATCACTCCCACTTAAAATCTAGACGGTTCCGATTCGAAAAAAACTACTCTAATGGACGTCGAGTCATGCATTATAGGACATTATTGCTTATAGATGCACCGAATGTGATCCGATCAGGTGGTTGCAGACATTTGATTGTCACCGTTTTTGGGGAGAATGATAGATTTGATAAGATATGAAATCATAACAGTTTAGATCGAACATTCGAGAAATCGAGTATGCACCTGCTTTGTAATCCTATACATTGAACATACTTGGTTATGAACCAATCTATTATGCTATAGGATAATGTACATTAGCCACATGGCCGCAATACAATTATGACGATCCGAACCGTTCATTTTGTTTGTATTGCTGTTTTAATTACTCTCGACACAATTTTGAAGTCTATCGGGCATTGAAAGCCTTTTTATCGGGACGTTGATTCATTATAAACTAAAAATTTGTCTCATTCGATCAAGTACCTAATGATAATTAATTTATTTCATTTTTTGCGTGGAGGGTATAATCACTATCACGTAAAACATAGAAGGTTCTGATTTGAAGAAAAATACTCTGACGACCGTCGAGTAGTACAATTTTACGGCAATTTGTACCGTTGGGTGCATAGGCATATGGTGTGACTCATGCACTAAATTTCTTACTTGGTGTGACCCCGCTGGACAAAAAAATTTGACCTAAAAATTTGGCGGGCGGGCAAAAAAATTTGGGGGTAAAATTTCAAGTTTTTTCGTTTGACCTAAAAACAGGATTGCCCCCAAATCCAAATAAATTGTTGCCCCCAAAACCCAAGTCCCGATTTCCCCAAAACTCAAATCTCTCTCTCTCTCTCTCTCTCTCTCTCTCTCTCTCTCTCTCTCTCTCCCCCTCTGTATCCCTCCCCATTTCTTCCATTAGACGAAACACAACTCCCAAAAATTTTCTAAGAACTCGCCGTCTTTGAGGAAGGAGAAGCCTGAAGTATTGGACGGTCGATCGAAGTTTCTGACGAGTACCAAAAACCTATATGTCGTGGAGTTGTCGGTTGAATCTAGGGCTTTTCATCCTTTCTCCTGTTTTCGGTCCTTTTTCTCAGCTGGTTTCCTGGTAATTCTTACTGAAAGCTATAGAGATAACTGAATTCATTCATTTGTTTGTGTGTACGTGTGTGTAAAGTTTTGTTTTATCCAGCTGGTTCTGATTCGAAAATCAAGTTCATGCGTATGAATAGGAATTCTCTTATTTGATTGCCCTGATGCCTTTTCCTCGTATGAATAGGAATTCTATTCCTTTGATACCTTCTTATATATCGTATATATATCGTTAATAGAAGCCTTTTTATATGCTCCTTCTGCCTATTATTATTGGGTCTTAATGATCATTTCGTATGTGTCTTTGAATTGAGGACTTTTTGACCTTACTATCTTAACGCACAGAAATGACTCGTTTTGCAGAGCATTCATCGCCCGAGGGCTCAGCGAGAACATTCCGAAGGCATACTGTTGGTTGTGATCCCAAACATATGGCTGAAAGGCAATCTGGGATAATGTGTAAACAAGTACGACACTCAATTTGTGTCGTCTCAATTCAACTCTTTGTACTAGTTTCTTTGAAAGAAAGGAAAAAATTAGTTGCTGTAATAGGGAGCCGAAATCGCGTGACTTATAATTCGACGATGACCAATTTTTGTTCAGCGATATTTTTGTTTTCTCAATACTCTCCAATGGGTGTGGCAAACGAGCTCAAAGTGCCTAGGCATCACATGACCGTCGCATTGTTGGTGGTTTTTGTGTTTAGAATTCCATTAAGCTACCAAATATGAAACTTGGCTAGTGAATTTTGAGCAACAAAACTTGCTCCAATGTAAAACACGAGAATAAGTTTGAACATCAAATCTTCAAGCAATATGTGAAACAGTGACACAGTATGTGGCGCACTCGTGTCACCGTTGAATGCAAGTTAACATTGTTAAGTGGTCGGCCAATTTAACCTCTAAGTCCCGTCTTGTAACCTCATTGACACGGGAAGATGAGACTCGAGGCTAAACTAGCCGACCGCTTACTGCAGATAGGTTCCATTTGGTGTCACTGTTTCACAAAATATTCCAAAAAAAGTAGAGGCACGCATTGGACCTCAATACGACTCAGTCCATTCGAGTGGCGACAGATCCAACTTAAACTTTATGGTGAGTCATCTATTTAATAAATAAAAAAGTACTTCAACTATTTAAAAAAAAAATCTCAATTTATAAGTGGTGAGTCATTCAAACTATAACACGATAAGAAGGCACGGCGTCGGCACGACAAGACTAAAAAAATGCACGGCACGACACGACACGACAAAAAAGGCACGGCACAGCATGGCAAAAAGCACGGCACGACACGGCAAAAAAGGCACGGCACGGCACGGCACAGCAAAAAGGCATGGCACGACACGATAAAAAAAGGAACGGCACGGCACAACACGAGTAAGTCAACGGCACGGCACGACACGACACGATTAACTAATCGGGCACGGCACGACACGGCACGTAGCACGCCATGGCGCGGCACGCCATGGCACGATGAAGTAAATGGGCACGGCACGGCACGGCACGTAGCACGGTTGGCACGGCACGTAGCACGGTTGGCACGGCACGCCATGGCACGATGAAGTAAATAGGCACGGCACGACACGGCACGAAGCACGGTTGGCACGGAAGTTGAATGGCACGGCACGGCACGCACGTTTGACACCTCTACCCACCCCCTACCCCTTTTCCCTAACCCCTGCCACTGCCTGAATGGGTTAAATTGCATCCATTCTCTCTCTACTTCTTCCTGACTCCATTCTATCTCTTCTCAACCCAACTCATTCATGGAACCGAGTCAAAAATTTCTCCCTCCCAAAACGTCTCTTATAACCATTACTCCCTAAATCAAATTTTTTATTGTGAAAAAAATAACCATTCCTCCTAAATGAAAAAATGTTGCACATTGAGTGAATTAATATTGCACCCTCTGAAAATAACCATTACTCCTTAAATCAAACTTTTTCATTTTGGAAAAATAACCATTGCTCTTTAAATTAAAAAAAAAAAATGTTGCACCTTGCGTGGATTAACATTGCACCCTTTGATAATAACATTGCACCCAAATGAGAAAGATTGAGTTGCCCATATGATGTCTAAATTCGATTTTTTGTTTTGAGAAAAATGATCATTGCTCATTAAATTAGACAACATTACACCTGGAGTGACTTTATATGGCACCATCTAAGAATAACATTGCAACCGAATGAAGATGAAAAAAAAAAAAAAAACTTGTGCTCCTTTTATGAAACTACAATATTGCACTTATGTTAAATACAGTTGCACTCTTAAATAAAACCATGGCACCCCATCTGGACTGAACTGGGTGCAATGCTTTTGACACAAGAAGCAACACAAACGCATTGAAGGTGCAATACAAAGGGACACAGAGTGCATTGGTGGGAATCTCCAAATTTTTCCTGATGCCATTGCTCCTTAAACGAATATATGTTGCACTTTAAGAGACTTAACTTTGCACCCTTTGAGAATAACCATTGCTCCTTAAACGAGAAATCATTGCTCCTTAAATGAGAAAACATTGCACCTTAAGTAAATTAACATTGCACCCTTTGAGAATAACCATTGCTCCTTAAACGAAAAAAAGTTGCACCTCGAAGGAATTAATATTGCACCCTTTAAGAGTAACCATTGCTCCTTAATCAAAATTTTTATTTTGAAAAAATAGTCATTGCTCCATAAACAAAAGAAAGTTGCCCCATGAGTGAATTAACATTACACCCTTTGAGAGTAACCATTGCTTCTTAATCAAATTTTTTATTTTGAAAAAATAGTCATAGAGAATAACCATTGCTCCTTAATCAAAATTTTTAGTTCGAAAAGATAGTCATTACTCCATAAACGAAAGAAAGTTGCACCTTGACTTAATCATCATTGCACCCTTTGAGAATAACCATTGCTCCTTAAATCAAATTTTTTGTTTTGAAAATAATAGCAATTGCTTCTTAAATGAAAAAAGTTGCACCTTGAGTGAATTAACATTAATCCCTTTGAGACCATTTGAGAATAACCATTGCTCCTTAATCAAACTTTTTGTTTTTTTGTTTTTTTTTTTAAAAACCATTGCTCCTTAAATAAAAATATATTGCACCTTGAGTGAATTAAGGTTGCACCATTAGAAAATACCATTGCACCGAATGAGAACGAGTGTATTAGCAGTATGTTGTCTTAATCCCAATTTTCCATCGTGGAACTTTGTAATTTACCATTTCTAGTTCAAACCCATTGAAACTTTGGAACACACCACAAAGACGACAATAAAGACCACAAGGAAACAAATTCCAATCAAACATTGCAACTTGAAATCGATTCTCTCTCTTGATTTGGTTTTTCTGTTCTGCCTCTGTAACCGAAACATTGACACACACACACACTCTCTCTCTCTCTCTCTCTCTCGTTCTTCTTCTTCTTTTAATTTACTGTAATTGCTTCTAGTATTTTTTCCTATTACTTATGAGATAACCAACACGAGCATATCTATCAAGAGAGAGAAACAGGTCCAATCGATTGTGAAAGGGAACTTCTTCTTCTTTTAATTTACTGTAATTGCTTCTAGTATTTTTTCCTATTACTTATGAGAAGACCAACACGAGCATAGAGAAACAGGTCCAATCGATTGTGAAAGGGAAGAGAGAGAGAGAGAGAGAGAGAGAGAGAGAGAGAGAGAGAGAGAGAGAGAGAGTACCTGCAATCTTAAGACAGAGTGAGATAGAGGGTCAGAGGGCTAGGTTTTGGAGGAAAGGGGAGATTGATGTTTCAATCGGGGGTATGAGGGGTGTGGAACTATTTGTGAAGAATTTTAAGGGGAGGGGGCTTTTGGTTTGGGAAAAGATCTTACACCATGAATTTGGAAATATTTTTTCTCCACCCATTAAGAGCATCCTCATCAGGATTGCTACTTTGGCTTTGAAGCTAAACTACCGAGTAGAAGTGCAAGAAATGCAAGAAAATCAGCCTCGCCACTTCCTTGGGTAAAAATATAATTGCTATAGTGCCTTTACTTCCCCAACGAGTCACTGTTCATGGGTTAGCCTTTTTTATTTTTTTTTCTTCCGGATGTGTCAGAAATGGGCAGAAGAGAGAGAGGCAGGGGAAGAGGGAGGGGGGCGGGGTTGAACACGTGGCTAGTCTTTGTTGGGGGAGAACATTGAAATGACTACCGGGGGGGGGGGGGGGGGGGGGGGTCCACTCACTGCACCGAGGGAACATTTTAGCCTTTTAGGGAGAATTTTTTTTTTTTTTATATAGATTTGAGGGGAATAGTTTAATAAAGTAAAGTTTAGATAGAGAGTCTGATTTTTTGAGTTTTTGATAAAGTGGTTTGCTAAATTGTAAAAGGTGTTTTTGTGGTTAAATTTGGTCCAAAATTTGTTGAGGCTGATGAGGATGTTCTAAGTGATGATTGCCAAAAAGTGTGTCATCAAAGTGGAATTCTTTACCCCATTCCCCTCTGAAATGTCATTTCCCCTTTTAAATACTACTGCTCCACGTGTCAGCTACTAGGAAAGGGAAGATTCACCGCCGGCAGGAGCAGAACTACGTAGGGGTCGAGTGCCTCCAATTTCCAATTTTGTAATATATATATATATATATATATATTTATAGATATTCTTAAAAAACATATACAATTTTAAAATAATTAAAAAGTAAGAATAATTTTCATTTCGAGAATATTAGATTATGGTGAATGATATCGTGCGATAATGATATTGCGTTCGTCGATTGATACGATAACAAAATTACCCGATTAATTTATCAAAACTATCCATTAAATCTCAAATGACTGGACTTGAAGCTTCCGTTGCACCAAAACAAAAAAAAAGACTGGATTTTTCAAAAAATCATCGTACGAAGATTTGTTTCATAATCGTCCTCTGACTTCTATTTCTGACTTTGCCACTAATGGCCGGATATATTTGGGGTGGCATTTGAACTTTTTTTTTCTTGTTCTAATAATGCTACAGTCACTAAATAATACTCACTCCGTTCCAAATTGCTGGTCACCTTTCCTTATTTAGCTTGAGTTTTTCATCTAATAAAATCAACATTTGATAAAATCAAGTGGGTGATTTTATCAAATGAAGTGAAGGAGTGCTAAAATCACCCCTTGATTTTAGCAAAACCAAGTGTGATTGTGCTAAAATCAAGGGGTGATTTTAGCACTCCTTCACTTCATTTGATAAAATCACCCACTTGATTTTATCAAATATTGATTTTATCGAATGGAAAACTCAGTCTAGAATCTCTCAAAAATTGGTTATATCTTCTAATTTATAAAACTTTTTATATTCAATATGGATCTTATTTGATAGATCTCAATTAGTTTTATTAAACAAAATTTTTTAAATTATAAAAAATGTTATAAATTGTGAAATATAGGCAATTGTTTGAGTGACACGACTACTCAAAAATGACCATTATTTTGAAACAGAGGGAGTGGTAAATACTAAACTATTTCACCACTGGCTCACGAGGCAAGTCGAGGAAGTAGTGATTTTCGGATCCCAATTACAGTCCAATCAAGGGCCCCAAATTTTGGAACTAGTAAATATCCTATGCTTGACCGTAGGCCTACCAAAGTATATAGCCCAACTACAATGAACATGATGCATCATTTAAACCTAATGCATATTTGTAGCAGTTAAAAGAGTATCTTTTTTCTTACACCACTGAAGTGGGCAATAAGCCAATAAAAAGTAAACATGTCACTTTGATTGGCTTGGTAAAAAAAAAGAAAAAGAAAAGAAAAAAACATGAATAAAAGCAATTTTTTTATTTCTTTTGCTTGGGTAGTGTATTAGACAACACTTTTATCATTAATAAGACTTACAAAAATGCAGTTTTTTAAGAGAGATGCATATCTTTAATTTGAACTTTGAAATAATAAGGCGCATTCTGTAGCAATTACATATTATTTATTCGTTTTGATTATTTGCTATTTTGATTTTTCTAATGGGAAAATGCATAAGAGCCTATCTTCAAAGTTTGCTTTTGGCCCCCTAAAGTCTTGAGCCGGCTCTGTATTTTCACTAAATATACACATGTCATTATCATATCAAAAACAGTTTTGGCACCACAAAAACAATTTTGCCTCAATATATTGCACAATACATAGATTGACTCATCTATTAAAAGAATGCTACATGTACATTAATTAGTAAGTATATCTTATTTAGTTTCTCTATGCTTCTCTATTTTTTTATCCAACCAAGCAGGAAGCTCAACAAAGAGCATTCACTCAAATATTGAAAAATTATAGGGTTAATGACCTAGACGCCCCCTGTAAGTATACGTTTTCCACCAAACACCCCCTGCAAGAAAAAAACCTACAACGACACCCCCTCTATCTTTCAAACTTTACCCAAACACCCCTTCCCGTCACCCTTTCGTCTAAAATCGTCTCGAATCTCAAATTCTAGGTCATGTTTTGATGATCCAACCCATTCAAGATGTTTAAAACATGGTTATAAGGGTACTCGTGAGAAATCGGCTCAAAAAATGTTCGGGAAGTTCTCGATCCAAACAATTTTTCATGCATTAAAAATTGTTTGGATCGAGAACTTCCCGATCATATTTTGAGCCGATTTCTCCATGGGTACACTTAAAAGCATGTTTTAAACAAATTGAATGGTTTGGATCATAAAAAAACTGATGGTTCTAGACGATTTTAGAAGAAAGGGTAAGGGAAGGGGTCTTGGGGTAAAGTTTGAAAGATAGAGGGGGTGTCGTCGTAGGTTTTTTTCTTGCAGGGGGTGTTTGGTGGAAAACGTATACTTACAGGGGGTGTCTAGGTCATTAACCCAAAATTATATTATAATTGCTTCTCCAACATACAGTTGTGGATTCTACCATTAAGTGCGGTGGTGAAAGCTCTTTGAACACTACTTGGTGGTGGTTTTTTTCTTTTTATCGGCAAAAGAGAAATTTTATTAAACTTAGAGATAAGAGTACATCAAGTATCCAATACAACATTGGATGGAATACCAAAAGGACCAAGCCCGAAACCATCTTATGGGCCGAGCCCAAACACCCAATGGGCCAAGGCCTAATCTAAAAAGAGGGATTTACGGGCCAGTCAAACACGCTGCCCATATTTACATCCAGGTCTAGCAAAAAACGCATTTGCACCGACAAGGTAAAAACATCTTGATATTCCGAAAATACCCTCAACCGATATTACGCGTGTCGTCTTCCCCTGTACTTTCTCACTTACTCTCGTGAATACTGTAAGAAATCGAAACCCTTCTCTCAATAGTAGCATCCCAACCAACAATCGTCAACAAGTCTTGCCGAAAAAATGAAGAAACGTAAAAAGTTGAAACCCTAAATTTTTACTTTCTATGTAATCGTTTTACGAAAAACATGCTTACTTTCTGTAAACACGAAACAACAAATCGTGTTTACTTTCTCGCTTACGTTAATGGGAGTTGGGGATTTAAAATTTGCGTACGTTTTGCTCTGAGAATTGCTGGAAACCATTGAGTGTTGAGCATGATGGGTTTGTTGCTTTACTAATCCCTGTTTGAACGAATAAAAGAAAATAAATAAAATTTAATTTAAGTAATTAAAAAATTTAGACACAGAAAGTGTTTTTTGGGACATCGAATTACTTTATCTTCACAAATTCACAGTGGTTGCAGTTTTGTTTTCAAAAAATAATAGTAGTTGTACATGATATTATCTTTAGAAATGTATACTCGTTTGTTCATCTGTTCCAAACTGTTGTTCGTCCTAATAGATTCTTAATGGTTTTTTGGGCCTGCGAATTTGTCAATTGCATAGCTTTGTAATAGCAGTAACAGAAAACAATGTTTGTGCGAATTTCTTTATATTTACAACTTTGCAGTACTTCTCTAAACACCGTAAGGTGTAGCAGCATAAACAGTTGTGTTTTAGAAATCTAATAGTAGTTCACTATAATCTTAACTCTACAAATTTATAATGAACAAACATCTGTTCCAAACTGTTGTCCGACCTAATAGATTCTTAATGGTTTTTTTGGTCTGCAAATTTGTCAATTGCAATAGATTAGTACTAGCAGTAACGAAAAACAATGTGTGTGCGAATTTCTTTATATTTACAAATTCGCCGTACTTCTTCGAAGACTCTAAGCTGTACTAGCATAAACAGTTGTATTTTAGAAATCTACCAGTAGTTTAGTATAATCTTAACTCTACAAATTAACAGTCAACAAACATTTTTTTTTAAAAATACTGTATATAGTATTAAGTATTTCAACTGACTTATCTCAATTGCAGTTATAAGTTTGAGATATCATAATGTGTACCTTTTGAAAGAGATTGTAACTATCTGTTCGTATTTATGCAAAATTAGCAAGAAAGCAAAAAGCAACGCACCTGTCCACTGTGACACCACCATCACCTGACACATCATCATCATCATCATCACAAGAACACCGAGTATCGTCATCACAACAACAAGAACAACAACTGTCTTCATCATCACAAGAACAACAGGTAGCAGTTATCTTCAGATGGAGTTGATTTCCTGTCATCAGAAGATGAACAAGAGGTATCATCACCTTCTGATCATATACCATCTTCATTGGGTGAAGGTGATCCCGAAGATGTAATTGAAGATAGTGAAGAAGATGAAGAAGGTAGTGAACAAGATGAAGAAGATATAGCAGAAGATGGTGAAGGACATGATGAAGATCTACCCCAACAACATAACAACCTATATGCAAGACATTCACCATTTAGGGCAAACCTACTTGCAGTAATAAGATATATACCTAGGCAAAACAACCTCAGAATACCACACTTGCGATTGTTGAATGAGATGCCTTTTTGGATGATGATAAACATCCTAAATGAAAACAAATTGAGTGTTGATGATTGCAGAAAGGTTGACTCTACTTTGGAGAAGATAAACAGGGCGTCTGCAGGAGACAACAAGTTCCGCATTGGAACAAAGGTTGTTGAGCTTCGAGCAATTGATGTCAAGTTAATTTTTGGCATAACTCGTGGAACAACTCAAGTTACAGACCTCTATGTTCACAGAAGGAATGTAAACATTGCTCGGAGGCTGAACCTTACCAAAACTTTGAGTCCAACACTATTCAAGAGAGAGATAAGAGAGTTAGTCGACAGCAATAGACCCAGGGATATAAAAGATATTTGCCTACTCATATGCATGTTCCTCTGTCAAACTTTGTTTCTAACAAGTAGTGCAAACTCATTGTCATGGAAACATACCAGGGCTCCTGAAAATTGGAGCAGAATGAAGAAATATGATTGGTGTGATCTTGTCGTACGTATATTGATAAAATCTCTTGTTGAGTATAGCCAGACTGAACCAAGAAAAGTCACTGGATGTGGCATTTTGTTGTTGGTAAGTGCACCACTATTTTCTACCAAAAAAATGATATTTTAAAATTCTGTACCAATTCTCATATTTGTTTTTTTTTTTCTTTTCAGTATTGGTTGTGCGAACATACAACATTACTGTAGCCAAATGAGGGACTCCAAATTCCAAGACTCCTGAAATGAGACATCACAAGACTGACTCTCTATAATTTCGATAACTCGGAGGATATTAAAGATGACAAGGTACAGAGGCAAATTCACATTGATTGATTTTTATATTATCGCAAAACAAATTCACAGGCATACTCTATTAAAATTTGGTTGGTTGCTTCTGAACTCGTTGCCATGTTCTGTTTGTTTACTAGGTGAAAGAAGCTGAACTTGTTGAAACAAGTGATGAAAAATTGACTTACCAGAATCGTATGGCAGAAATGAATATCTTTGAAGGAGATGATGACGAAGAAGATGTAGAAGAACAACATGATGCAGAAGAACAACAAAGAGAACCAGCACCAGACCATGATGAAGGAGATGGTGTCATTGAAGAATAACAAGCATACATAGTAATAGAGCATGATGAAGAAGAAGAAGAAGAAGAAGAAGAAGAAGAAGAAGAAGAAGAAGAAGAAGAAGAAGAAGACCAAGAGCAAGCGCAAGCGCAAGAACAAGAAAGAATGCCTGAACCAGAAGAAGGGGAAGATCAACATGTTATTGAAACCAATAACGGTTGTGAAGATGTGGAGACATTCCACAATGCATTACCACACACATTTGAAGAAGAAGTATGCCAGTCTCCATTTCGATGATCAAATGATAACCTGCAAAAAAGCTAGTCTGGTTCAACTGTGGTACCAGAGACACAGTTTTCCAATGCTGCGATACCAGAGTGTCATCCACTGCCTAACAGTGAACCAGGTCCAACTAAAACTCATTAGCATGAGACCGAGCTCTTGTTTGACAATCTTGAGAACTCGTTTCACAAATTGATGACTGAAAATAACAAACTCAAAGAAGAGAACAAGGACCTAAATGACAGACTGGTTCTCGTTCAGTCTGAAAAGGGCAATCTGGTGGAAGAGAAAGATGCAAAAATCATAAACCTCAAGAAGAAAATGTAAGATTTGGAAAGGGAAAAGGACACGTTGAAAACTCTACTGAAGGTGTACCAAACTGAACAAGAATTGAGAAGTAGGAAGAAAAAAGAAAAGGAAAATTCACCTACTGAGTTGCAACTCCATCAGTTGACAGCCCAAGCAAGAATTGATTTCGACAATCGCAAAAAGAAAGTGATCAGTCAGGGAACTGCACTTGACACACAGGCTGAAAGCGAGTTGCATCAAGTCACGCAGATTGCAGCATAGAAAAAGATCAAGGTTGAAAATGTTGAGAGACCTCCAAGGTTGACTGTTAAAATCTGTTGAATGATAAACGAAGAAGCAAGGGACAATCTGTACAAGTATTTCACAACACCTGCTGGAAGGTAAAAGTGAAAACACCACTATTACTAATTATGAAACAAACATTATTACTATTTTGTTACGAAAATAATTTGTTTTTAAAAGGAGAACCAATTGGAAAAGAGGTAAGCAATGTGAACTGTATGCTACTTGTTATTTCTATTGGATGTGCTAAGTGTTAAATTGATGTATCTCGTTGAATTTTCAGATGTTGGATTGGTATGTTGCGAGTGTTTGTCATAACTTTGTTAAAAAGTTGGGTATTGGCTCATGTTTTATTTATTGGAGTGATTGGGTGGTAAGGGCTTGTTATCTTATGTTTTACGACTGCTTGTTTGATTTTCAACACGTTTCCTAGACTAATAACTATAAAATCATTTGTGTCTTCTCGAAAAAAAGAATGATGTGTTGAATTGAAAACAGATGATGAATTGAAGTAGGCTATGCTAGATAACAATTATCTCCTATCTCTCATTTATCACAATGAGAACTCGAGTTTGCTTGTGCTTAATTCTTTTAATGGAACATGGTCTATCTATGACCCTTCAAGGCCAATGCAGCAGCATGATCCCCACCGATGCAAGCCAGGTAAACAACTGGTATTAAGAAAAATAACTTGTTTTCTACGTTAATAAAAGTTTATGATTCCTGTTAATGCTTTTTAATATTCCGTTCTTTCATTTGAACAACAAAGAGTTGTCAATTCTTATGTGTAAAACAACATCAAACACCTATTGACGAACGACCAAAGTGTAAAGATTGTAGGGCACTCTCCGCGACAGGCTGCAAGGTTGTAAAATCTTCTTGTACATATACACTTGTGTTTTTTCTTCAAAAGATAATTTGGAATGGAACAAAATATCCATTCAACTAACTATATGCAGCTCGGACTCTGCGATTATTGTTTGCTATATAATGAGACAGATCGCAATGAAAAAATACATAGAAGACCAACTTTCAATTGAAGAGTGCAACCAAATCAGGGCAGATATCATCACTGAGTTCGTGAAAGCATGGTCATAGTAATGAATCAGTTTTTTTTATAAAGGAAACAGCATTTGAATTTGTTGAGACAAGCTTATGTAGATATGTCTTAATACTGTAATTAAGATAGTTCCAGTATCGTATCGCATTGGTGTGTGATATTTTTTTGATGAATGTGAATGCGACCAAACAACATGCCTGTGCCATGCCACTGTTTTGTAACTACACAGCTGTTATGTTGATCTTGTTCTTTTGCATTGATTATCATGTACTCCCTCCGTTCCAAAATAATAGTCCACTACGAAAAGTCGTGTCATTTTTCAAATAAAAAAATGAAGTACTTTCGTGTATTATTTTTCAATTTTTTTCGCACCGAATTAAAGTACTCGTTAAATACTTTAATTTGATGCGAAAAAATTCGAAAAATGATACATGGAATTACTTCATTTTTTTATTTGAAAAATGGCAAGAGAGAGAAAGTGGGGCTATTATTTAGGAACGGAGGGAGTAGTTGTTTTTTGGTTTTAAAATGAAAAATTCGCAAGTATACTTTGCACATCTAGCCTTCTTTCTGTGTAAAAATTCGCAAGTGTCTGCCCAACTGCGAATTTACTGAGACAGGTGCAATACCAAACAAGAAAAGCGAAAAAAAATGTAGGCATTGTTATGTTGTTTACAGATGTAGGCAACGTTATGTTGTTTTTTGTGGAAAATTTTCCAAGATTCTCTTCAATTGTGAACTTTAGGACACAATTGAAGAGAATGGCACCAAACAGCAGGCTTGTGCTATGTGTTTGTTTTGTTCTAAAATGAAAAATTCGTAGATATAGTTTGCACATATAGCCTTGGTTCTTTGAAAATATTCGTAAGTGTCTGTTCAACTGCGTATTGATTACAATCTAGTTTTTTTTCTTTTTTTCCTAAAATGAAAAATTCGCAAATATACTTTGCACATGTAGCCTTGTTTCTGTGTAAAAATTCGCAACTACCTCTTTGACTGCGAATTTGCTTACACAGCCACTATACCAAACATAAAAAAAAATTCACAGCTGTTACATAATTGACAAAGAATTCGCAAGGCTATGTTGAACTGCAAATTTGTTAACTTGTGCTAAGCTGTTTCTCTTAGTTTATACGTCTAGATCTTCTTTTCTTGTTTTGTAAAAAAAATCAAATATTATCTTCAACTACAAATTTGGTCACACAGACTCTACAAAACAAAATAATATCTTAAAAAATGTGTCATTCAAAAAAAAAAAAAAAACAAGGACGTGTTGATTGTGGAAATTTTCTCTAAGCATGAAACAACAGTAAAGTGTCGCGTAACTTGTTTTTTCTCGACAAGTTCGCATGGCTATGCTCAACTGTGAATTTCGTAGAATATCTAGTTCGAAAAATAATTTATTTACAAAATACTAAAGATTTTGATATAAGAAAGAACGACATCCTATGATTTTTTTTTTAAAAAAAAAAACAAGTTGGGCAGTTTTTATAAAATTGCTTCAAAAATAGAACTCGACTGCGTAGTTAAAAAATAACAAAGGTGTAAACATTAAAAAGCTATAACAACTTGATCAGAGATAGTATTTGCATACCTTCTTCCTTCCTCATTTCTCGTAATTACTTTTCTTCTGCTCCCATAAAGCCCTAGCTCCATCTTGTCAATTTGCAACGGAACATCTTCAACATAAAAGTACACAAATGACGGGAACGAAACGAAAAAGTAAGATACATTACAATTCTTTGTACTGTAATGATTGAATAACAAATGCTTTCTCTTTGCCTGTTCTTTGCTTTCAATTTCGTGTCAATTTATAGTTTTCCACTGCTTTCTTGAACAAAACTCTATTACACTAGTACATTGACCAACGAGAAGGAATGGATACAAATTCACAGTTATGGGTGCGAATTTCTTTCGTATATTACAAAATTTGATAAATTGTGGGCATATTGCTGCTATATATGAAGAACTGGTTAGGCTTCGTTCGTATTAGGCTTCTATATTGCCACATTTGCATGCATGGCTGTGTATGTTTTACACACGAAGAAATTCGCATGTCATCATAATGAAAACAAGAGATTAATTTCTATTTCCTTTGTATGTTAATTCGCATGTTGTGTGTGTGTGTGTGTGTGTGTGTGTGTGTGTTGCTGCGAATTTGGCTTGAAAACTTCAGAACCTTCCTTCCTGCTGTCATAAAATTCGTAGGGCATTTAAAACTATAAATTGAGTCTTATTTTCTTGTAAAACATTGTGCAGGTAAACTGATGTACGAACTTAGAGCCAGATCAAACGTTGGTCGCGACACAATGGACTGTTCGGATACAACATCAACAAGGAAAAGGCAAAGTCTGTCAAGTGACAAACCGGAGCCTGCTAGGAGAGCTCGAAAAAAAGAAATACACGAACGAAAAAACAAACACAGTGCTGCAAGCAATCAACAATCACGTATCGATCCAACCTTCAAACCGTAAGCACAATTTTCTCCAAAACAAAATTCAGAAAAGAGCATCTTGAACTACTGAAGAAGACTCCATTTTATACTCTTATTGAAGCATTGAGAAAGAAACAACTTTCGAGTGAATTTTGTAAGAAAAATGATGATGTCGTGGCAAAAATAATTAGCTCATATGATCAAGAAGCAAAGGTGTTTAGAATTGGTGGAAAGTCCTTTCAACTTCAAGCTCATGATATCAAGTTGCTTTTTGGAATTTGTTCTGGAAGTGAACCTATGACAAGTCAATATCAGAAGAAGAACAATGTTCCATTTGGCAAGAGAGGAAAAGGAACAGATAGGGCACTTGAGACCAAATGGATGAAGCAAGAGATTGAAACACTAGTGGGAAGGGATGATGAGCAATCGATTGCAGATGTTGTTCAACTTGTCTGCATGTTGTTGCTTGTTACCCTTTTCTTTGCAGGAAGAGGAACAACACTCAACTGGGCATATGTTCAAATTTTGGAAGACATAGACAACATCAAAAACTATGATTGGGCTCAAGCAATTGTGGATGTATTGATCAACTCAATAGAACGCCACAATGGGCGGCCAAGGAGTGTCAGAGGATGTGTGATTGCACTGCTGATAAAAATGAAGAAAAATCTTATCCTCTTGCAAGCTTATTAATTATTATAGTTTTGTTTCCTAATTTTGCAGTTATATATGATCATTGCAGTATCTTCTTTGTGAACGGAGAAATATCGTTGAACCTATTTCACCACTTAGAAAAAACATTCTGAGAATAAATGGAATATTACACTCCTTATACCAAAACTTACAGAAACGCAACAGTTGAATAGACTCAAAGGCTTAAAGGTAGAAACCAAGATATTTCATTCATTTATTTATACAAATTACTTTACATTACAAAATTTACAAAAATCTTTAGCAGACAAAACATGTCCAAAGAATTGACACATATGTTTATTTCATCAAAATATTGTTGGTATTTGATGGTCAGCTCGAAGAAACATGTGGCGTGTAGACACAAAAGTTTCAGCATTACCTAATTGCCGTCCGATTAATTGAGATGTATAAATTATCGTGATTAATTAAAGTCAAACCTTGGTCAACACTTTCAAATGAATATTGGGTCCGTCAAATTTATGGGCTTAGTCCGTTTGAGATTGGTGGAAGGCCAAAAAAATACGTAGGCTAAATTGATTTGTCAAGTGGGTCAAGAAATTGGGCTAGCCCAAGCATGCAGGCCCTTCAAGATAACCCTATAAGAAAGTTAAATAATAAATATATTATTTCTCTTTTTGGGTTAATTTAATTTCCTAAAAAAAAAAAGAAGTCAAAATCTTCTTTTTAGGAAATGAGATCAAATCTTCTTGATTGGAAGTAAAATGAAATTAAATCCCCATGATTAGAAATCAAATCAAATGAGACCAATCAAATATCTTTCTTGGAAATCTTTCCAAATTTAATACCTCTCTCCTTGAGCCTATAAATAGAGGCTCTTATGAAGAAGAGGAGGAGAAGTTTTCGCTTGGCATTCAACTAGATGTCTGAAGCACTCTTCAAGAATTCAAGCACTCTTCAACATCTTGCAGAAAATCATCAAGCACCAAGAACAACGTGCCGATTTCTTTGCAAGTTCATAAAATCAAATCGTCCAACACTCAAATCATTCAAGTTCTTGTGGAGAATCAACAAGCACCCAAGTTGCGTGCCGGTTCATCTACAACAACAACGCTCTATGCGTCAGCTAGCGGAGATCGTTCTCAAATTCACCATTTATTCGAGACAAAGCCTTTCAAGCCCTCAATCAAGCTTCATTCTCCAAGCTTTTCAACTTGAAGATTGGAAGAACTACCAACCGGTTCAATCCTATGACAAGCTTTTACAGCCATTAGATTGCTACTTCAACTCCGGAGATCGAATCAGAGGATTATTATACTTTTTCTTGTAAAGAGCATTTAATAGAGAATTGTACCTGCATTAAATTCAAATCAATAAAAAAAAATACATTTTGTGCATCTTTTTCTTGTCGTTATTACAGTACTCGAATTTGGCGCGCTCGGTGGGACCACTCCACCTCTCATCTCTTTCTCCAAAATCAAGTTTTTCACAAATGGCTTGTAAGAAGATGCAAGTTGCTCCAATCAACAAGAAAGCTACCAAGAACGCAGCCTGGCCATGAACAGAAGTAGCACTTCCACTGGTCCCACTACGCGTAGCAGGGCTAAGGACACCACTATTGTCTTAATCAAGGAGCTGCGTCAAGAGCCAATCCAACAAAATTGCCACAAAATAAGAAAAGCGGCGTTGCCACGCTTGCAGTTAAGACGAAGGAAGAAGAGGGCTCCAAAAAGCTTCCATCTAATTCTGAAATTTTCGTCTCTACAAGCTTGTCACCCTGCCCATCTCACTCAATTTCGAATGCAAACTCTAACACAGGTTCGTGTTCTGGATCCTTGCCTTTTTCGCCGAAGCACTTAGAATCACCAAGTCGTTCAGACTCGTCTTACTCCGTGGGTATGCAAGTCATGGCAACTGGCGCTATGACGGTAGAGGAGCAACTGGCTACAATGGCGCGCACCATTGAAAAGCTCACCAAGACCGTGGAAGATAAAGTCCTCCAGATTGCATCGCTCATGAACAAGTTAGAGGCTCAAAAAGTGGGAGAAACTAGCAAAGACAATTCACATCCACCAAGTTTCACACCACAAGGTGTCATATATGGCGATGAAAGCGGAAAACTCGTAATGGCTGATCAAAACACAAAACTCAAGCAGCAATTTGACACAAATCGTGTCTCGTCGTCAAATCTAGGAGGTGGTGCTAAGTTCAATCATGCAACTTCTACAACACTAGGGATTGGAGAAACTGCCTAACCCACTTCTATCGTTTCGTTGTCTGTCCAAAAACTCTATGACATGATAACTAATAAAATCAGAGCATAGTACGGTGGGCCATCACACAGTAGCTTCATGTATTCGAAACCTTACACAAAGCGTATCGACTACTTTAGAATGCCTGTTGGTTACCAGCCCCCCAAGTTTCAACAATTTGACGGGAAGGGAAACCCAATGCAACACATTGCCCACTTCATCGAAACATGCAACAATGCTGGGACAAAAGGGGATCTACTCGCCAAACAATTCGTTCGTTCTCTCAAGGGAAATGCTTTCGAATGGTACACAGACCTAGAGCCAGAGTCGATCGACAGTTGGGAGCAGATGGAGCGCGAGTTTCTTAATCACTTCTATAGCACCCGCCACACTGTAAGCAAGATGGAGCTAACCAATACTAAGAAATGGAAAGATGAGTCTGTGATCGACTACATCAACCGTTCGCGAGCTGTAAGCCTAGATTGCAAAGATTGACTATCTGAACTCTCTGCCGTTGAGATGTGCATGAATAGCATGCATTGGGGTCTTCTTTACATTCTTCAAGGGATAAAGCCACGAACGTTTGAAGAATTGGCTACTCGCGCACATGACATGAAGATCAGCATAACAAATCACAGTGGCGAGAATCACCCCACAGTCGAGCACAGTAAGTACAAGAATGGGAGACAAAGCGATAAGTTATCTGATGCCTCTACAGAAGATTCAATGGCAGTCAGCATGGTCCCGCTCAAGGTACCGAGAAGAGACAAAAAGAATGAAGAACACCCTTGGGATAAACGCCCAACTTTGAAGGAGCTGCAAAAAAAAGGTATCCTTTTCCTGATTCTGACGTGCCGAGTATGTTGGAAGATCTGTTTGAAAAGCATGTCATTCAACTACCAGAATGCAAACGTCCTGAAGAAATGGGGAAGGTTCATGATCCAAGGTAATGCCATTACCATCGGATTGTCAGTCATTCCACTAAGAAGTGCTTCGTGTTGAAAGAGCTAATTGCAGACCTAGCAAGGACAAAAAAGATCCTACTAGACGTTGATGAAGTTGCAGAGCCCAACCACACAGTCATTACAATCGAATGCTCAACTTCAAGCTCTAAAACAAAGACTGATGAATCTGCAACTACTCCAACATTGGGGGCAATTTTCAAAACTATAAAATTTGGTTTACTCGATCCGATAGCAATCCAATGCTCAAGTCAAGATGTACCTACTCATCCTCACCTCAAAGGAGCGCCAAGTGTTACGAATGACAATGAGTGGATTGCAATCCCCCAAAAGAAATCAATAGAAAGCAAGCACAAGAATCATCCTCGTCAAGTCAAGAAATGGCAAGCGAAGAAGAACTCTCCTCGATTCGCTGCAAGGGACAGAGTCAGCGATGGGAAAGATAAGAAGGATAAACTGTTTGAAAAGAGTTTTCCCATACCGATCACCCTACATGACTTCTTTCCCTATGGGTACTTCAACAACGACTGTATTCAGACAGTTTACATGATCTCAGCCAATGAAGAAGATGACATAAGTCAAAGTTCCACACATCGAGTTTCAGCCTTTGATCGCAGTGAAGCTCCTACTGCTCGCACTTTAGTTTTTGAGAGATTAGGCAAGGCTAACCTAGAAAACAAGGAAGTAACCTCCAAGCCACGAAAGTCTGCCTTCTCTCGTCTTAAGGATACACGAGTAAAGTCCAAAATAGAACGTAAGAAACAAAAGGTGGAAAATGCCATGATTGATTCAACAAAAGAAGATGAAGAGACTCGAACTCGAACCTGTCTCGCATGAAACGCATAACATCACTTGAAGTTAGTCACAATGGTCCACTCAAAGTCAAAAGGCTCACCATCGTTGTAGACACCCCAATTTTAATCCCTGTGCATCCCCAATGATGAAAGAAATACTCAGCAGTACCTTGAACAGCTATTGTGGACTTCAGAATTTTTTGACAAGAAAACCCTAGCCGTACGGTTTACTATCCTAGACGTACGGTTCATTCCTCCATAATCCAACCGTACGGTTTACTTACGTGAGCCGCACGGTCAACCTCATTAGCCGTACGGCTATGTGTCAGAAAATCTTCGAAAATCTTACAGCAGAAGCATCTCATCATTCGTCGAAATCTTTCGAAAGATTTTATTCCTTTCTTCACCTATAAATACCTCTCCATCCCCTCCATTTTTGACACCCAACAATTCCCATACCACCCCGATACGCCGCTAAATTTCTCCGGTCGCTTTCCGTCCAAAATCCCGTCCGAAAACCCAGTCCAGAACTTTCGTCTAAACCGCCAATCACTCTCTTCTTTTCTACTTTCACCTCCAGCAACCCATAACCCACCTAAGAAAGCCTCCGTCCGAAGCTTGCGTCCAAAAATCTCTGAAGTTTCTAAAGTTGTCCGAAGCTCTCCGCAAAGGTATAAACCGTATTTCGATAAGCCGGGTTCTAAACCTTGGCCTTTGAGGGGATCCTCCCGAGTCGAGGGTGACTCTAATAGTCATTTCTAGGCTCGGGTGATCAAACTTTTCACAAAAATCAAGTTTTATAAGCAAAAACAAGCTACTGCTCGAAAAACAAAATTTTGAGAATTTTTCCAAAAAGTGAACCGTGCAGCTCACTTAAGTGAACCGTACGGCTAACATGAGTAAGCCGTACGGCTAACCTTGGCAACACAAAATTTTCCCCTGTTTTCCCCTGTTCGTGCTCTGTTTTTCTGGTTTTCTGTATCTTGTTTATTGCATTTTCACCCCTTTACTTCTCTATTATTGCTATTGAGTCCTTTGTTTAATTTTTATTTCCGTTGTGGCTTTATTTATTTTTATTTCTCGTCATTTATCTACTCAATCATCAAAGTTTTCAATAAAATATCTTCCAAAAATCCCACAAATTTAGTAGAGACCGGGAATTTCCCGGGCGAGCGGGGTGCTTTTTACAAAACCTTCCCCGATCATAACTTGGCTTCCGAATCCAAAGAATCTTTTCGTAGATCAAACCTTTTCTAAAGCGGCACAAGAGTCATCAATTATTCTTCAACGGTTTCTCGGGTACCAAAATCGTTTTCTAAGTAAATCCCGGGTGGCGACTCTCATTTTTCGTGTTTTCCAAAACATCAACACCGAGCCGCGTGGCGCCGTCCACAAAATGGCGACTCCGCTGGGGATTTTTAAATTAATTCTTATTTTGGTATTTTACACTTGTAAAACGACCCCCGAAAGCTTGACAAAAACGAACACGCCCCGCGTGATCGAGAAAGGATTGGTGCAATAACAGGGCTACGCCCAACCAATCCGGACTGGAGCTTTCCCGGTTGTTTGCTTGAGTAAAATTTCAAAATAAAAATTAATTTATTGGTGAGCCAAACTCGAAAATATTTGTGGGATTTTTGGAAAATATTTTATTGTTAAACTTTTGCATTGCACGTGCATCGATGTTGGATAAGCCCCGCCGTTGCGTCTTGGTTACCCTACCCGGCTTGCTGGTGTTAGGACATCCCAAGGTTCTCGGCAAACCCCGGACGATGATGAGTCAGCCTGCCGTTCGACCTTTGCCATGCAATACACTTGGCACTGGGAGGCAAATATTGGCTCTAGTCTAGGGAACCCCCATAAACCAAAACCCGCCCTTTGCATATAGTAAACCGTAGCACCTTCCAACCTACGACAGGACCCACAGGGTAGGACTATCTGTTATATCCTGCTTACTTGCTAATCTATTATCTATTTATGTGTTAGCTGTTTTCTGCATATCCTGTCATCATGCACACATCTGCATTAGTAATACCATTCACCATAGATTATCACCTTTTCAGTGGTCTTGAGAGGTTGCCTTGCCCGATGATGAGTCGTGCATCCCAATGCACGTTGTTCAGATTAATTCAGTCCTTAGAATAACAGGACTTAGGAAAATCAAATCAATTTGATCCTTAACAATTCCTTGACAACGACCTAACAAAAATTAGGAATAATTGACCCAAGTTGGGGCAATTGCCCCTAAAGTCAAAGTTAGATCCTTGAAAAGAAATCATTGAGAACCAAGTTGATTTAATTTCCCCGAATCCTGCTATCCTAAACAAAGGATACACTGTTAAAAGAAACACTGAGGATCGGGGCAGCCTTTTTTAAGACCCATTTTTGCATAGTCTAGGAGACTTTAAATCTTTGGAGTTTGAAACACCTCCAGTGTCAGCCGTGCTCGAACGGCTCTTCCTTGTGATTTTATCACATTTCTATCCAGATTTCGACAGCCTTATTGCTTTGTCTTGGATGGTCACGAAAGTTGACTGGCTCTGGTTCCAACACACAGGAACTTAACCTACTGAGTAGTCGACCTACCCAGGGCTGTTGAAAACCTTTTGAGACTTAGGTTTGCATATATGACGACACAAATACGACATTCCCATTTTTATAAATAAAACAAGCAGGGGCATTTCTGAGTTTGCTTTACTGTCAATCCCCAGCCATTCAGCCAAACGAGAAAAACCTCATACCGGGTTGGACTCGAATCCCCGAACAGCGATTAGTTCGAACTGAGCCAGGAACGGTACAGTCAACCGGGAGCTCAACTATGTTGGCAGAAACAGATGACATCCAGCTTCTTAAGGATGCTTTAGAGGAACAGAAAACCAATAGCGCCAAGCAGATGGCCCAAATGATGCTCATGATTAAGAAATTAACTGCTCAACTCCCTCCCCCAGCTGGGGACTCGAGCAGTCAGAACATACAGTCAGTATTGACCAAGCTAGCTAAACTCGAGGAGTCTGTTCAGAAACAGGAGAAAATAGCAGCTACAGGTATTGATATGGAGAAATTATGCCTTTTCCCGGATGCAAAGCTCCCCGACAAATTCAAACCAATAGACTGGGACAAGTTTGACGGCAGCGGTGACCCGAAAGCTCATTTGCAAACATATGTGGGTACTTTATCCATGTACGACATTGGGAAGGATGCAATGGGCCAGATGTTTCAGCAAACCCTAACCGGGCCCGCACTCCGCTGGTTTCTGAATTTGGACATCTCTAAGAAGAAGACGTGGGAAGATATTGGGGCAGCCTTTGTCGCCCAATACAACTACAACATTCAACTTGAGATGACTATCCGAGAGATGGAATCGACCAAGATGGGTAAGAATGAGTCCTTTGCTGACTTTATTAAGAGATGGAGAGGGAAAGCCTCTCAGATGATGGAACGACCTTCAGAAAAGGAACAGATGAGAATCATCACAAGGAATCTGGAACCGGACTTTGCCAAGAACTTGGTGGTCTTTCAGACAACTGCTGACTTCAAAACCTTCTATGAGGCAGGCCTTGCCGTTGAGGAGGCAATCCAGTCCGGCATTTTTAGGGAAAAGGAACTTATTCCCAATACCAAACAGGCGTACCCTGACAACACCGACATATTGCTCAGCAAAAATGATCATACCCAAGCCTCTTTCAACCATGCCATGTCTGTTAACAAAATCACAACCCAGATCAATTGGTCCAAAAACCAACCAAGAACATTTTCTGAGTTTCCTGCATCCTTATCTTTGGTTTTTAAAAAGCTTCTCATGGCCGATCTCCTCAAACCACTCCAGCCAAAACCTCTACCTCGAAAGCTCCCATCAAACCACAACCCAGGTGCCTTCTGTGCCTTCCATCAAGTGCCTGGTCATGCTACCGATGAGTGCCACCGCCTCCGTCATGAAATACAAGACCTCATTGACAACGGATCCATCCCTGCTCCACTGGTAAAGCCAAACACCTCTCTGAACCAATGAACCGCCAAGGACCATGCAATGGACCAATCTTCCACGAGTTTTGGGAATTTTCAAGTTCCGAATCTGGGACTTCTCTTTTATTGAGTCAGTTTATGTTTATATTTCTACTTTGGTGTCTGTCCTCATATTCGAGTCTGTAATGTCCTATTGTCAAGAAAAGAGAAAAACCAAACATAGAGTCAGCATTGTAGTCCCGAACTACGTCACGACCTGATTCCTTGCAAAGGGATACGTAGGCAGCCCTCAGTGGTTCGGTCGCAACTCCTGAAAATCGATGTCACGCTTTTGTGTTAAAATTGTCATAATAAACTTGAGTTTTTGCATTAATCCTTGAAAATGGAATTGTTTTCCACCATCATTTGAGATTCATGATATTCACTTCAAAACACGAAATGATTGAACCCTCAGCTCTCATACGAAGAAGGAATTCCAGGCGTCATTCTACAACATCATCAATAAGCAATGCTTTGACACCAAAAAAAAAAAAAAAAAAAGCCTGCTAGGTTGAAAACCCGCAAGGGCGGCCTAGGCAAAAGTTAAGGCAAAAAGCTCGCTGGATCAAAACTTTGAAGTAAGGTCCAGGCAAAAGTCAGAGCATGTACAAATTCTTTCTATCAAGCTGTGCAATTCAAAATGAAGAAAGGCATTCTTTGCTTTTATTCCCCAGATAAGTATATCCCTTGATAGCCCTTTTGAGCCTGAATCATTTTCTTTGAAAACAACCCAGCTAGGCAGCTATCCCCCACACTGGGGTGAATTAAGTCAAGATGCAAGTGCCAAATGCGTAGTTATCAGCAATACGTGCCAAATGCATGAATGCCAGCGGAACATCGGAAAAATATGATATGAGAATAATAATAGTCAGTTACGCGCAATAAAGAACTAACAACATATGATATGAAGCTTCTATATTTCAATTATTTGTGCTTATCAGTAACCCTCCCAAACTTTCTCAATCCGTTGATTTACACTATTTGTAAAAATAATTAACCGAGGAACATAAATATCTCTGTTCAGTCTCGATTGCGGTATTCTTGGGTGCTATCTAATGCAAACAATGTTGCTGAAGAGAGAGAAATACAATAGCGCAACGACAAAGGCAGTATGCAACAAGTTCAGAGCTGAGATTGTCAAGGAATTACTCAACGATATAGAACATACATACAATCGTCAACGCATTAAAGAATCTCGACATCAATGAATTGATTGAATGACAAGCATCGAAGTTTCTGCAGAAATTTTTCTTCTGTTCTATAGAAATTCGCAGGGTTTTAGAATGCATGGACACACTTTGGGAATTATTTACTTGTTGTTTACTTTTAATAGATGGACACACTTTGGGAATCATGTAATTTTTGTTTACTTTGAATTAGCATCAAGCATATCCAATCTTCGAATTTTATAGTCTTTTTTAGCCAAAAAGCTATTTCTTGAGTCTGGAAAATTGACTTTGTGCAGAAATTCGCAGGGGTCTGTTCAATTGCGAATTTTAGTATCATATAACGAGAAAGCATGCACAAAACAACATGAAACAAGAGAAAATGTCTATGTGAAACCAAAATTCGCAGTTTGGGAATTATTTGAAGAATTTTTGTTTTGTTCTATAGAAATTCGCAGGATTTAGAATGCCTGGACACAATTTGAAAATTATTTACTTGATGTTCACTTTAAATAGATGGACACATTTTGGGAATTATGTGCTTGTTCTTTACTTTGAATTAACATCAAGCATGTGCAATATACGATTTTTATAATCTTTTTGAACCAAAATTTGATACTCTTTTTGAACCAAAAAGCTACTTCTTCAATCTGGAAAATTGTTTTTGTGCAGAAATTCGCAGGGGTCTGCTCAATTGTGAATTTTATTATCACACCACAAAGCCTGGACAAAACAACATGAAAACAAGACAAAATATCATCTGAAACTAAAATTCGCAGTTTGGGAATTATTTGAAGAATTTTTCTTCAGTTCTATAGAAATTGGTAGAATTTTATGTAAACAAAATTTTTACTGTACTTTCAAGTACAGTAATTCTCCCAAGTGGGACCCATTGAGTGAACGGACTCAGAATACACCACGTGTCCCAGAAAGAGAATGGGTTTTCAAGCTCTATTTTGTTTGCTAGTATAAAACACTATCTAATCGTCCCAAAACCAGAAAACCCTAGAAATCAACGATAGAAAAATGTCCAACAGTGTACCACTAAGCAAGTCGAAAAAGAATCTCGCAAGACTGACAGAAAGAAATGATCATATAATGGCACTGCTTCTACAACAAAACCAAGAAATCAAGCAGTTGGAACGACAAATACAAGAAATGGAACACTCGCAGTATGCAGAATTAGTGGATTTAGAGGAAGTACAACAACAAGATCAAGAAGAACAGCCACCAAAACCACCACAAAACAACCCCCCACAAGCCCCACAAAACAACCCCGCACAAGCACCACAAAACAAATCCCGTCAAGAACCCATCAGGCGTAGTAAACAACTAAAGAAACTCTATAGTCAAGTTGATACTCCAATTGAGGTGCAGGACGACTCCGACTAAATACAGGGTGTTTTTTTTTTCCGCCCTGTTTAGTGTTGAAAAGAACTCGAACTTACAATTATGGAGCTTTATTTTTGTTAGGATATTGAAAATATATTTTTGATGTCACATCTTTAAATCGATAAACACATTTTCGGCATGATGTATTGTTGTTTGGTTTGGATTATGTGTGCCAATTTGATTTTGTTTCAAATTCACAGTTGCCATGTTAACAATTTGTTGTTTTGTTTTATATAAATTCTCAGATTTTTTGTTGTTCTATTTTTTATTTGTTCTATTCATTTTGAAATGTTCAGTAATTCACACTTGTTACATTAACAAATTCACAACTGTAAAATACTTGTAATCGAAACAAATTCGCACAAGATTCATCAAAAAAAAAAAAATCGCACAAGATTTGTACAAAATCCCAGCTGTAATTTAGAGACCTGTACAAATTCCCAGCATATTTGTACAAATTCAGATTAGATTTGAACAAAATTTTCTAGAGATAATGATTCGCAGTAATTATATTCAGAAATTCACAGCTGTGGAAATAGCTGTAAGAGTATTGATTTCTATAGCCCCCACATTGTTATCCATACCCCATTTTTCTCTTGTAGGGAAATTTTCATGTGTAAAAATAAAACAAAAGGACAAAAAGATGGTTTGAATAAGAATTTGGGGGGTCTTTGAGTAGTAATCCACACAAATTCGAAGGTTATTTGTACAAAATACAAGCTGCAATATACAGATTTGTACAAATTCCAAGCACCCTAACGTTTCCCCCTCTTTTAGAAAAGTAAACCCAGAAATTCACAGCTGAGAAATAGTTGTAGGGGGATTGATTTCTACAGCCCCCAGATTGTTATCCACGCCCCCTTTTTCTCTTGTAGTGAAATTTTCATCTGTAAAAATAAAACAAAAAAAACAAAAAGATGGTTTGAATAACAATTTGGGGGGTCTGAATATTATTGAGTAGTAATCCACAGAAATTCGCAGGGTATTTGTACAAAATACCAGCTGTAATACAGATTTGTACAAATTTCAAACACCCTAACGTTTCCCCTCTTCTAAAAAAGTGTACCCAGTAAAATTTCGAATTTAGTTTTTTCATTTTTTTTTTGGGCAAATCAGTTGTCCCTTTTCGCAATTGTCCATTTTCACAATTTGGGAGGGTCTAAATATCCTCCATCCAAACAAGGTCCAAAAGGCATACCTATCTGTTTCCACATGTAAGACGAGAAGCCACATCTTTTCAACAAGAGGCACCATCCAAAAGGTGTTGGGAAAAATAGTCGGCAATCACGAATTCTAAAGAATAATTTCATTGGTAATCAAATTGAAATTACAGATTGCAAGAATGGTATACGAAATACAAACTGTAAATGAGTTAAAAAAAAAAAACCAAACCGAGCCGAGTCCTGTGATACCACAGTCTCCTTAACAAAGATTCGCCGCCTACCGCGGGTGTTGTAGGATACACCGGCGTCTTCGTCCCAGGATTAAACGGCTAGAACCACTAACCACCGGAACACCTCCGTTGGTAGCCTTGGCGAACCTACTAGCGTCTGCCCCTCTCTCTCAAAGAGGATTTCCAGAACTTGACTTGTTAGACTGATTTCTCGTGTAGAACCAAATCCAAATACATGTATATATAGCCAATCAATCTTTATAGAAACTGCCACAATGAATTGGATTGAATTCTGTAACTCCCGAATTTATTAGGTGCCATTAACCTCACTTCATGAGGGGTATTAACAACTCGTAACCGCTGGAAATAATTACTCCGTCCAGATTCATCGAACCCGAAGTAGACCGTTTGGTTGCCTCGTCAAACCCTCCGAAACGCCCCGGTTTCATTCATCCGAAATTTTGTAAAAATTTCCAACAATCCCCCCCATGAATGAAATTGGCAGGCAAACTGACACAGAGTACAAAGCTGACACGAGCGAGAGGCAACGGATAATTCCTGCATAGGATAGGTAGCTTTTGGCCTTGAACCTTCCCTTGTGATAGCCTATCGAGTTTACTGGCAGACCAGTGTGTGAACCCGTTTTGAACTGCTCCGCCGCCGGTGTAAACTTAGACAATAGACATCACACAGGACTTCTCCTGACGTAGTTCAGTTCTCACTGTTGGGTTCATTTCGGCCATGACACCCCTCTTCCTGGTTCTGCAAGTATTTTCTCGAGAATTTTGCCAGAATTCTCAAAGAAGCGGCCCCACTTCATACTCACATAGGTGACCTTCTTATAAAGGGTATCCTGCTATACCCCGCTCGGAATCTCCAACGCATAAGAGTCATTAAAAGCAATGCTTAACCTCTTCCACTTTACAGGCTTCACTATTCTGCATCATAGAAATGGGCTAGAGGTCAAATCTCCACAGTGATCATTCTCTATTACACGCGAAAGGTAGTCTCATTGAACCTAGATCTTGGGATCTCCAGTTAGCTAGGTTGGCTACCCCCACGGTAACTATGAGCGTAATGGCTTCAGCCCCATTCCTCTCGATGCTTTCTCAACTAGCTCTCGAGATAACCCTTTGGTTAGCAGATCCGCAATATTGTCCTTTGACCTCATATAGTCAATTGTGACAACCCCACTTGAGAGCAGTTGTTTAATGGTATTGTGTCTTCGACGTATATGTCTAGACTTACCATTGTAATTGACACTCAATGCCCTACCAATCGCAGCTTGACTATCACAATGGATACTAATAGCTGGCACTGGTCTCGACCATCTTGGAATATCTTCCTGGAACTGACGTAGCCACTCGGCCTTTTCTATTGCTTTACCTAAAGCAATGAATTCAGATTCCATTGTAGATCGTGCTATACACGTCTGTTTAGAAGATTTCCAAGCAATAGCTGCACCACCAAGCATGAAGACACATCCACTTGTGGATTTTGAGTCCTTCATATCCGATATTCAATTCTCATCACAGTACCCTTCTAGTACTGCCAGATATCTGGTGTAGTGCAACCTCAGATCACGAGTATACCTCAAATAGTGTAGCACCCTGACTACCTTCCAGTGATCATGTCCAGGATTACTCGTGTATCTACTTTGCCTGCTAACTGAGTAAGCTATATCGGGCCTTGTACAACTCATCAAGTACATGAGGCTCCCAATTATCCGAGAATACTCTAATTGGGACACCCCTTCCCCCCCATTCTCAGATAAATGGAGTCTTATGTCCAAGGGGGTTCTTGAGATGCTTGTATCAGACTAATTGAACTTCTCAAGAATTTTGTCAACGTAGTGTGTCTGAGACAACGCAAGTCCGTTAGATGTTCTGGTGATCTTCACACCTAGTATCACATCTGCAAAGCCCATATCCTTCATGTGATTCGGAAACCACTACACAACATCGCATTTGTCAAACTTCTCATGCCATTATATAGGCGCTTGTTTTAATTAGACCCTACAAAGATCTAACAAGCTTACAGACTTTCGTTTCTTGTCTTGGTGTGGAAAAACCCTCGGGTAGTTCCATGTGGATTTCTTTTTCTAAATCCTCACTAGGAAAGCTGTCTTAACACCCATCTGATGTACAAGTCTTGCTTTGTACTTATCTATTGACCCATTTGTCTTTATCTTCCTTTTGAAGATCCATTTGTAGCCCAAAGGCTTACTATCTGGAGGTACATCCACCAGCTCCACATAAGTTTTGCAGAATGGAGTCAATCACCCTTAATAGCCTTATTTCATAACGGACCTTCAGGATAGCTCACAGCTTCTTCGTATGTCCAAGGCTCACTTTCTAATAGATAAGTTAGAAAGTCTTGACCAAAAGATGTTGATGCGCTAGCCCTTTTTTCATGTCTAGGCTCTACATCAACTTCCTGTTCTTGGTCTCAACTGCTCTCACTAGCAGTCTCCAAAGTTCTCTTGACAGAACTTAACTCTTCTTTGGATAAACTAAAAATGCACATTCAAAATAATGCACTTATAGATTCCATATTCGTGTTCTTGTGCGCACACAAGCAACTCTTGATGGGTTTCATAAACTTTCTTGCATAGTACCTCATTAAGGCCATCATATGCATTGAGAAATGATTTTCTCCATCAATTCTGTAAAAACAGAATTCATCAACATAGCATAGATCATAGCTTGTCAAGCCTGATATAATATTTCAACAATCCCATATTGTTGAAGCAAACAAGGTGTAGTGATTTGGTGAACTACATCAAGTAGGACACTAGTTCCACCAAACGATAAACATATTTACCACATTAGTCACACTATCCATCACCTTAATCATGTTCTTGCTTTTGAGCAAAGACACATAGCAATATTTCGTGCTACTCTTGACAAAAGTATAAAATACTTATTATCTCTTCATCACCGTAGATTAAATCCAACGGTTTAGTGCTTCTTTCAAATTATTGAAAAAGAAGTCTTTGTCTCTTTGACTTGACATTGGCAATGATGACTAGCCTGTCCTTCTCACTACATAAATGAGAGGAACACGTTCTTGTGGGAACCACTGTTGGCGCACCGAACAGTTGTGCTCAACCTAGGTCATGCACAAGGGTTGCATGCATTTAGTCGATCACTGGCTATGCACATAAAGCCAAGCACATATGGTCAGATCAAGCCTACCACTGGCTGATCACAAGGCCAAACATATATAATGCAACAAAGGACCAAGGCCAAGCAGTGTCACGGCATAAGCCGAGCAAACCACTCTAGAAGCCAATCAATCCAATGTTCACAAGATCATGGCCGAGCAGTGTCAAGGCATAGGCCAAGTAGACTACTCCAGAGGCCAATCATCACACCAATCCAAGGTCAGCCGCGCACGACTGCCTAAGGCCGTAGCCATCCATTCCATGATATCAATCAGAGGTCCAGTCGCGCACGACTGACCATGGCCGAAGCCAAACAATTTTTCCATCTTTTGTGCAAGCGCTGAGCAATTCACAGCCTAGGCACAAGCAAAGAGGAGTGCAACAAGTGTGAACTCTCACGAAAATTTCCACACAAATTTAATTTGCATGAAGTCAGTAGCACATATGCATGGCCCATTTTAAATCAAACTACTAAGATAGATGATAAATACGTCATTCATCTTTATCTATTCCCATGCAAATACCACACATGCTATGACACCCAAAATATCTTCATTAATGCATGTTCAGATCATCCATGCATAAAATGTACATTCCACCATGGAAAATATATGTGGAGTTAGTCTAGCTGCCATATTACCATACATGTAAAGTGACCATTTTTTTTTCCCACAAAAGAAAAACAAAACCTGTTATTCTTTTCATGAACTCAAGAATTCATCAATCACGGCATTTCTAACAATTTGAAACCGTTCAGTTTCTAAAGAAACCTCCACTGTATATTAAACACAATTAACAAAATTAGTTAATGTGTACCCAGCCATTGAACTATTCAAACCCAAAACTGCCTTGAAAACCAAATTAATAGGTTGGATTAATTTCCCATTACTCCACCGAGCAAATTATGAGATACGGGAAATGTATTATAACCGAAACTTTAGTATAAGAAGCAGTAATATCCACTTAAGACTGGAGCAAATAAAATTGATCTTGTTCACATAACAGACACAATTGCTTTCCATGTACAAAAGCAACATTGTCGATAACCAAATTATTGGTCACATACCTGCATCATTATAGATCTCAACCAATCTTTCGAGGGCAAATTGCTTGGCTTTCCCACACAACCTGTTTTTTCTTACATCCCTGATCGCCATTAGCCATGCAATAACCAGGCTCCAAAAAGTTGTGGTGTATCATTTTGCATAATGATTTTGGACGCCATTTATCCTGTGGAAACAAATATCGAGACACTTCCAAAGACAATCGTAAGTCCAAACATGTCTCAAGTGAACTATTCTGCAAACAAATAAATACCAATACCTAAATTGTATTAGTATTATTTATTTATTTTCCCAAGGACAGAAACGGAACTATTTGTTAAGTTTGTTGGGAAAAATAGTCGGCAATCACGAATTCTAAAGAACAATTTCATTGGTAAATTGAAATTACAGATTGCAAGAATGGTATACGAAATACAAACTGTAAATGAGTTAAAAAAAAAAAAAACCAAACCGAACCGAGTCCTGTGATACCACAGTCTCCTTAACAAAGATTCGCCGCCTACCGCGGGTGTTGTAGGATACATCGGCGTCTTCGTCCCAGAATAAAACGGCTAGAACCACTAACCACCGGAACACCTCCGTTAGTAGCCTTGGCGAACTTACTAGCGTCTGCCCCTCTCTCTCAAAGAGGATTTCCAGAACTTGACTTGTTAGACTGATTTCTCGTGTAGAACCAAATCCAAATACATGTATATATAGCCAATCAATCAATATAGAAACTGCCACAATGAATTGGATTGAATTCTGTAACTCCCGAATTTATTAGGTGCCATTAACCTCACTTCATGAGGGGTATTAACAACTCGTAACCGCTGGAAATAATTACTCCGTCCAGATTCATCGAACCCGAAGTAGACCGTTTGGTTGCCTCGTCAGACCCTCCGAAACGCCCCGGTTTCATTCATCCAAAATTTTGTAAAAATTTCCAACAAAAGGCACCAACACTCTTGACCCTATAAAAACCTAGCTACAATCCCATGAAAAATCACTATTACAAAGTTACAAGTTGAAAAATGTCTGACGAATCACCGATCTTTAACAGGATGTCCGACGATTTGCCAATAACTGCCATGAGCAACCACTTGAAAAAAATCAAGTCTACCAATAATGCAATCATCACCATGTCTACCCAGTATGCAAACAGTGAAATAATGACACTTGCTCTCGAACAACAACAACAACAACAAATCGAGGAATTGAGCAAGACCATCCAAACAGCATAGGATGAAAAATATGCTTAGTTCCTTGAGGAAGAGGAAGAGGAACGGGAAGTGCAAGGGTTCAACGACATCGATGGGGAAGAGGAATAGGAGGAAAAGGAAGAAGAAGAGGACGAAGAGGAGGAAGACGAAGAAGAGGAAGAGAGAGAGGGAGAGCAAGAGGGAGAAGGAGAAGGAGAAAATGAACCTAGAACACCACTGAATCGCCGATCTTTAACAGGATGTCTGACCATTTGCCAATAGCTGCCATGAGCAACCACTTGAAAAAAATCAAGTTCACCAACAATGCAATCATCACCATGTCTACCCAGTATGCAAACAATGAAATAATGACACTTGCTCTTGAACAACAACAAATCGAGGAATTGAGCAGGACCATCCAGACAGTACAAGATGAAAAATATGCTCAGTTCCTCGAGGAAGAGGAAGAGGAACGGGAAGTGCAAGGGTTCAACGACATCGATGGGGTAGAGGAAGAGGAGGAAGAAGACGAAAAAGAGGACGACGAGGAGGAAGACGAAGAAAAGGAAGAGATAGAGGGAGACCAAGAGGTAGAATGAGAAAATGAACCTGGAATAAAATTTTAATGTACTCGCAAGCGCACGAATCAGTTTGCAATACAGTATAGCGAGAGCGAGGTCGAACCCACAGGGACTTGTGTGAATTTTTTGTAGGAAAACTAAATATAACTTAAATTGATTTAACCCTAACCTAGTTCCCAAAAGTGTGATTGGTTTGTAGACTAAAATTAAAGTAAAAATGGCAAGAGAAAAAAATTAAACTTTAACGGAAAATTAAGTGAAGATTACTAGTTGGGAAAAATGACTAGAGTTTCGGAATCCACACCCATGCATTCATAGTGATTTTTAACAAACTCATGATTTATTTTTATACTTTCTTCACAGTAATTTGGTGGCTAAACTCTCTTACTATGGAAAATTTCTTCGTTAAGCTCGTTTTAAAAGAAATCAATTTGTGTACGCTCTTCCTCACCTCAAAGTTCAAGACACGAAAAATCCGATGTATCCGCTAGCAAACAAATCACAACGGATATCTGATACTTGCGATCAAAATCTAATAACCAGGCAAAATAATTAACTAGTAGTTTCAAATCATGGAAAAAACATGATTGAATCCATATCCAAAACTACCAAATTAAATTAAAAGAGGTAAGAACGATTATTCGATGAGATTATGTATTAAGAAGAATAAACCATGAGTTTGTATTTAATCACTATTAGACATGAGATTTCATCCTCCACCCTAGTTTAAACGACTAGCCGCTCATGGAGTATGCAAACGAGTAAATATAATAACAAAACTCCATTACAAAATAAACTAAGAGCTTACAAAGAATTAAAGATTTATGTCCGAAGCTCCTGTCTCTACTGCTCCAGCCGTCTGCTTTCTTTTCTTCTCTGTCGTGGGATAAGTGATCTCCCTTTTGCTTTGTGATATCCTCCTTTTATAACCCCAATACATTCCTCCTCTGTTTGCTGCCGAGTACTTCCTTTAAAGGAATAATGCCTCCTTAATTTGGTAAAAATCCAGCCAAATTCTTGCTTCTAAAGCCTTTAATTTCTTGCTTCTATGGTAAGGCAATCCAATCTCTCATATGGCCGGCCAATCAAGTTCTACCACAAACAAATCTCTTGCTTAAGGAATGGACTGGACCATATTCCCATTATTTGCCAACTAATTACCTAGCATTCCATTCTCGAGCCAACTCTTTATAGACATGTAATCCCTAAAAATATGTGCGGATCAATTTGTGTCCATATTAGGATTTGGATTTGATACGTTTTCCATAATTTCCATCATGCGCTTGGTCCACCATTTACAATTATGTGATCACAAATTTTGCAATTCTTGAATCCAACAGCCAAAATATAAGTTATTGCCATCATTTTCCTGCAAATTTTATGGGAAATTTATCGAAATGGTCCCTCTAGTTTAACCGAGTCTTGATTTCGTCCCTCACCTTTCAATTTCACTCTAACGACCCCTGTAGTTTCAATTTTAGTCGAATTGAGTCCAAAAGTTAACTTCCGTTAGCAAACTTAACGGAAATCCCAATTTCAGAGTTTTTTGAGAGGTAGAACATACATTTTGCCCTCCCTCTTGCCCAATAACAAACCCTAACTCCTCCTACCCCTTTTTTACCCTTTGCAAATCTCAAAAAAAAAAAAAAAAGTTCCACCAAAAATATAAAATTGGGGGGTAAAAAAACTTAATCTCACATCAAATTAAACCCAAAAGAAAATGGGCAAAATTACAAAATCATTAAATCAAAAAAACTTAATCTTACATCAAAATCATAACCGAAAAAGCCTCAATATGCATCACTCCCACTGAAAGATACCCCGCAATTGGCAATCACGATGATGACGATGTCCTCCTTCATGCTAAACGGACTCGAGTTCAAGTTGAAAGGACCACCAGGGCAACTTCCTCAACTGGGCACCTGTCGTGGTCCGCCATGTGCCCATTGGGTTTCTCGACGTCGGGTTTGGACGCCATTTTGGGGCGTCGATGATAGTGGTAGTGGTTCAATTTCCTCTCAATTTTAAGAATTTTTTCTCTTTTGAGATCTGCAGAGGGTAAAAAAGGGGTAGGAGGAGTTAGGATTTGTTATTGGGAAAGAGAGAGGGCAAAAGGTCTGTTCTACCCCTCAAAAAACCCCCCAAATTGGGATTTCCGTTAAGTTTGCTAACGGAAGTTAACTTTTGGACTAAATTCGACCAAAATTGAAACTACAGAGGTCATTAGAGTGAAATTGAAAGGTGGGCGACGAAATCGAGAAGGGGGTTAAACTAGAGTGACCATTTCAATAAATTTTCCATAACTAAATGTAAGTGAATAAAAAGATAATAATCATAGATAAATAAGCACATTTTAGGAACAAAATATAATATGGGGCTTCTATGTGTCAATAATTTGTGCTTATCAGACATCACCGAATCGCCGATCTTTAACAGGATGTCTGATGATTTGCCAATAACTGCCATGAGCAACCACTTGAAAAAAATCAAGTCCATTGATAATGCAATCATAGCCATGTCTACCCAGTATGCAAACAGTGATATAATGGCACTTGCTCTCGAATAACAACAACAAATCAAGGATTTAAGCAGGACCACCCAAATAGCACATGAAGAAATATATGCTCAGTTCCTCGAGGAAGATGAAGAGGAACGGGAAGTGCAAGGGTTCAACGACATCGACGAGGAAGAGGAAGAGGAGGAGGAAGACGAAGAAGAGGAAGAAAGAGAGGGAGAGCAACAGGGAGAGAGAAAATGAACTTGGAACACCACCGAAACACCGATCTTTAACAAGAAGTCTGACGATTTGCCAATAACTGCCATGAGCAACCACTTGAAAAAAATCAGGTCCACCAACAATGCAATAATCACCATGTCTACCCAGTATGCAAACAGTGAAATAATGGCACTTGCTCTCGAACAACAAAAAAAAATCGAGGAATTAAGCAGGACCATCCAAACAGCACATGATGAAAAATATGCTCAGTTCCTCGAGGAAGATGAAGAGGAACGGGAAGTGCAAGGGTTCAACGACATCGACAGGGACGAGGAAGAGGAGGAATACAAAGAAGAGGAAGAGAGAGAGAGGGAGAGCAAGAGGGAGAAGGAGAAAATGAACCTGGAACACCACCGAATCGACGATCTTTAACAGGATGTCCGACGATTTGCCAATAACTGCCATGAGCAACCACTTAAAAAAATGAAGTCCACCAATAATGCAATCATTACCGTGTCTAGCCAGTAAGCAAACAGTGAAATAATGGCACTTGCTCTCGAACAACAACAACAAATCAAGGAATTGAGCAGGACCATCCAAATAGCACAGGATGAAAAATAAGCTCAGTTACTCGAGAAAGAGGAATGGGAAGTACAAGGGTTCAATGACATCGTTGGGGAAGAGGAAGAGGAGGAAGAAGACGAAGAAGAGAACGAGGAGGAGGAAGACGAAGAAGACGATGAGAGAGAGGGAGAGCAAGGAGAAGGAGAAGGAGAAGAAGAAGGAGAAGGAGAAAATGAACCTAGAACATCACCGAATTGCCGATCTTTAACAGGATGTCCGACGATTTGCCAATAACTGCCATGAACAACCACTTGAAAAAATCAAGTCCACCAATAATGCAATCATCACCATGTCTACCCAGCATGCAAATAGTGAAATAACGGCACTTGCTCTTAAACAACAACAACAAATCGAGGAATTGAGCTGGACCATCCAAACAACACAAGATGAAAAATATGTTCAAATTCTCGAGGAAAAGGAACAAGAAGTGCAAGGGTTCAACGACATTGATGGGGAAGAGAAAGAGGAGGAAGAAGACGAAGAAGAGGACGTGGAGGAGGAAGAAAAAGAAGAGGAAGAGAGAGAGAAGAATAGCAAGAGGGAGAAGGAGAAAATGAATCTGGAACACCACCGAATCGCCGATCTTTAACAAGATGTCAGACGATTTGCCAATAACTGCCATGAGCAACCACTTGAAAAAAATCAAGTCCACCAACAATGCAATCATCACCATGTCTACCCAGTATGCAAATAGTGAAAAAATGGCACTTGCCCTCGAACAACAACAAATCGAGGAATTAAGTAGGACCATCAAAACAACACATGATGAAAAATATGCTCACTTTCTCAAGGAAGATGAAGGAGAATGGGAAGTACAAGGGTTCAACGGCATCACGAGGAAGTGGAAGAGGAGGAAGAAGTCGAAGAACAGGACAAGGAAGAGGGAGACCAAGAAGAGGGGGAGCAAGAGGGAGAAGGAGAAAATGAACCTAGTACACCACCAAATCGCCGTTCTTTAACAGGATGTCCGACTATTTGCCAACCTCTTCCATGAGCAACGAATTGAAAAAAATCAAGTCCACCAATAATGCAATCATCACAATGTTTACCCAGTATGCAAACAATGAAATAATGGCACTTGCTCTCGAACAACAACAACAAAACAGGAAATTGAGCAGGACCAACGCAACTTAACATGATTAAAAATATGCTCAATTCCTCGTGGAAGAGGAAGAGAAATGGGAAGTGCAAGGGTTCAACGACATCGATGGGGAAGAGTAAGAGGAGGAAGAAAACGAAGAAGAGGACGAGGGGGAAGACGAAGAAGAGGAAGAGAGAGAGAGAGAGAGGGAGAGCAAGAGGGAGAAGGAGGAGAAAGTGAACCTGGAACACCACCGAATCGACGATCTTTAATAGGATGTACGACGATTTGCCATTCATTGCCATGAGCAACCACTTGAAAAAAAATTAAGTCCACCAATAATGCAATCATCGCCATGTCTACCCAGTTTGCAAACAGTGAAATAATGGCACTTGATCTCGAACAACAAAAACAAATTTAGGAATTGAGTAGGACCATCCAAATTGCGCAGGATGAAAAATATACTCAGTTCCTCGGGGAAGATGAAGAGGAGCGGGAAGTGCAAGGGTTCAACGACATCGATGGGGAAGAGGAAGAGGAGGAAGAAGACAAAGAAGAGGACGAGGAGGAGGAAGACAAAGAAGAGGAATAGAGAGAGGGGGGGAGAGCAAGAGGGAGAGAAGGAGAAGGAGAAAATGAACCTGGAACACCACCGAATCGCCGATCTTTAACACGATGTCCGACGATTTGCCAATAACTGTCATGATCAACCACTTGAAAAATATCAAGTCCACCAACAATGCAATCATCACCATGTTACCCAATATGCAAACAGTGAAATAATGGCACCTGCTCTCGAACTACAACAACAAATTTAGGAATTGAGAAGGACCATCCAAATATGCTCAGTTCTCGAGGAAGATGAGGAGGAACGGGAAGTGCAAGGGTTCAATGACATCGATGAGGAAGAGGAAGAGGACGAGGAGGAAGAAGACAAAGAAGAGGACGAGGAGGAAGACAAAGAAGAGGACGAGGAGGAAGACGAAGAAGAGGAAGAGAGAGAGGGAGAGCAAGAGGGAGAGAAGGAGAAGCCGAGAAGGAGAAGGAGAAAATGAACCCGGAACACCACCGAATCACCGATCTTTAACAGGATGTCCGACGATTTGCCAATAACTAACATGAGCAACCACTTAAAAAAAAATATCAAGTCCACCAACAATGCATTCATCACCATGTCTAGCCAGTATGCAAACAGTGAAATAATGGCACCTACTCTCGAACAACAACAACAAATCGAGGAATTGAGCAAGACCAGCCAAACAACACAGGATGAAAAATATGTTCAGTTCCTCGAGGAAAAAGGAAGAAGAAAAGGAGGAAAAAGACGAAGAAGAAGACGAGGAGAAGGAAGACGAAGAACAGGAAGAGAGAGAGGGAGAGCAAGAGGGAGTAGAAGAAAATGAACCAGGAACACCTTCGAATCGCCGATCTTTAACACGATGTCCGACGATTTGCCAATAATTGCCATGAGCAACCATTTAAAAAATCAAGTCCACCAAGAATGCAATCATCACCATGTCTACCCACTAAACAGTCAAAAAATGGCACATGCTCTAACAACAACAACAACTCGAGGAATTGAGCAGGACCATCCAAACAGCACGGGAAGAAAAATTTGTTCTATTCCACGAGGAAGAGGAAGAGGAGGAGGAAGAAGACGAAGAAGAGGACGAGGAGGAGGAAAACGAAGAAGAGGAAGAGAGAGAGAGGAAGAGCAAGAGGGAGAGAAGGAGAATGAGAAGGAAAAGAAGCAAATGAAACTGGAACACCACCGAATCGCCAATCTTTAACAGGATGTCTGACGATTTGCCAATAACTATGATGGGCAACCACTTGAAAAATATCAAGTCCACCAACAATGCAATCATCACATTGTCTACCCAGTGTGAACACAGTGAAATAAGGGTATTTGCTCTCAAACAACAACAACAACAATTCGAGGAATTGAGCAGGACCATCCAAACAGCAATGGATGAAAAATATGTTCAGTTCTTCTAGGAAGAGGAAGATGAGAAAGAAGATGAAGAATAGGATGAGGAGGAGGAAGACGAAGAAGAGGAAGAGAGAGAGGGAGAGCAAGAGGGAGTAGGAGAATGAACCTGGAACACCACGGAATCGCCGATCTTTAACACGATGTCCGACGATTTTCCAATAACTGCCATGAGCAACCATTTGAAAAAATCAAATCCACCAAGAATGTATTCATCACCACGACTTCCCACTATGCGAACAGTGAAATAATGGCAAGTGCTCTCGAACAACAACAACAAATCGAGGAATTGAGCAGGACCATCCAAACAGCACAGGATGAAAATTTTGTTATGTTCCTCGAGGAAAAGGAAGAGGAGGAAGAGAGAAAGGGAGAGCAAGAGGGAGAAGGAGAAGGAGAAAATGAACCTGGAACGCCACCGAATTGCCAGTCTTTAACAAGATGTCCGACGATTTGCCAATAACTGCCATGAGCAACCACTTGAAAAAAAATCAAGTGCACCAATAATGTAATCATTACCGTGTCTACCCTGTAAGCAAACAGCAAAATAATGGCACTTGCTCTCGAACAACAACAAATCGAGGAATTGAGCAGGACCATCCAAATAGCACAGAATGAAAAATATGCTCAGTTCCTCGAGGAAAGGAAGAGGAAGAGGAACGGGCTGTGCTAGGGTTCAACGACATCGATGGAGAAGAGGACGAGGAGGAGGAAGAGAGAAAGGGAGAACAAGAGCGAGAAGGAGAAGGAGAAAATGTATCTGGAACACCACCGAATCGCCGACCTTTAACTGGATGTTCGACGATTTGCCAATAACAGCCATGAGCAACCATTTGAAAAAATCAAGTCCACCAAGAATGCAATCATCACCTTGTCTACCCAGTATGCCAACAGTGAAATAACGGCTTTTGATCTCGAACAACAACAAATTGTGGAATTGAGCTGGACCATCCAAACAGCACAAGATGAAAAATCTGCTCAGTTCTTCGAGGAAGGGGAAGAGGAACGGGAAGTGCAAGGGTTCAATGACATCGACGGGGAAGAGGAAGAGAAGGAAGAAGACGACGAAGAGGAGGAAGACGGAGAAGAGGAAGAGAGAAAGGGAGAGCAAGAGGGAGAAGGAGAAGGAGAAGGAGAAAATGAACCTGGAACACCACCAAATCGCCGATCTTTAACAGGATGTCCGACGATTTGCCAATAACTGCCATGAGCAACCACTTGAAAAAATCAAGTCCACCAATAATTGAATCATCACCATGTCTACCCAGTATGCCAACAGTGAAATAACGGCTCTTGCTCTCGAACAACAACAACAAATCGAGGAATTGAGCAGGACCATCCAAACAGCACATGATGAAAAATATGCTCAGTACCTCGAAGAAGAGGAAGAGGAACGGGAAGTGCAAGGGTTCAACGACATCGATGCGGAAGAGGAAGAAAACGAAGAAGAAGACGAGAAGGAGGAAGACGAAGAAGAGGAAGAGCGAGAGGGAGAGCAAGAGGGAGAAGGAGAAGAAGAAGGAGAAAATGAACCTAGAACACCACCGAATCGTCGATCTTTAACAGGATGTCCAACGATTTGCCAATAACTGCCATGAGCAACCATTGAAAAAAATCAAGTCCACCAATAATGCAATCGTTACCATATCTACCCAGTATGCAAACTGCGAAATAATGGCACTTGCTCTCGAACAAGAACAACAAATCGAGGATTTGAGCAGGACCATCCAAATAACATAGGATGAAAAATATGCTTAGTTCCTTGAGGAACGAAAAGTGCAAGAGTTCAACGACATCGATGGAGAAGAGGAAGAGGAGGAAGAAGACGAAAAATAGGACGAGGAGGAGGAAGACGAAGAAGAGGAAGGGAGAGAGGGAGAAGGAAAAAATGAACCTAGAACGCCACCGAATCACCAATAACTGTCGTGAGCAACCACCAGAAAAAATAAAGTCCACTAATAAAACAATCATCACTATGTCTACCCAGTATGCAAACAGTGAAATAATGGCACTTGCTCTCGAACAACAACAACAAATCGAGGAATTGAGCAAGACCATCCAAACAGCACAAGATGAAAAGTATGCTCAGTTCCTTGAAAAAGACAAAGAGGAACGGGAAGTGCAAGGGTTCAACGACATCGACGGGGAGGAGGAAGAAGTTGATGAAGAGGACGAGGACGAGGAGGAAGATGAAGAAGAGGAAGAGAGAGAGGGAGAGCAAGAGGGAGAAGGAGAAAATGAACCTGAAACACCGCCGAATCGCCGATCTTTAACAGGATGTCCAACGATTTGCCAATAACTGCCATGAGCAGCCACTTGAAAAAAATCAAGTCCACCAACAATGCGATAATCACCATGTCTACCCAGTATGCAAAAAGTGAAATAATGGCACTTGCTCTCGAACAACAATAACAAAACAAGTAATTGAGAAGGACCATCCAAACAGCACGGGATGAAATTTATGCTCAGTTCCTCGAGGAAGAGGAACAGTAACAGGAAGTGCATGGGTTCAACGACATCGACAAGGAAGACGAAGAAAAGGACAAGGAGGAGGAAGACGAAGAAGAGGAAGAGAGAGAGGGAGAGAAACAGGGAGAAGGAGAAAACGAACCTGGAACACCATCGAATCGCCGATCTTTATCAGGATGTCCGGCGATTTGCCAATAACTGCCATGAGCAACCACTTGAAAAAATTCAAGTCGACCAATAATGCAATCATCACTATGTCTACCTAGTATGCAAATAGTGAAATAATGGCACTTGCTCTCGAACAACAACAAATCGAGAAATTGAGCAGGACCATCCAATTAGCACAGGATGAAAAATATGCTCAGTTCCTCGAGGAAGATGAAGAGGAACGGGAAGTGCGAGGGTTCAACGACATCGACAGGGAAGAGGAAGAGGAGGAAGAAAATGAAGAAGAGGACGAGGAGGAGGAAGCCGGAGAAGTGGAAGACAGAGAGGGAGAGCAAGAGGGAGAAGGAGAAAACGAACCTGGAACACCACCAAATTGCCGATCTTTAACAGAATGTCCGACGATTTGCCAATAACTGCTATGAGCAACCACTTGAAAAAAATCAAGTCCACCAACAATGCAATCATCACCATGTCTACCGAGTATGCAAACAGTGAAATAATGGCACTTGCTCTCGAACAACAACAACAAAGAGAGGAATTGAGCATGACCATCCAAACAACTCAGGATGAAAAATATGCTCAGTTCCTCAATGGAAGAGGAACGAGAAGTGCAAGGGTTCAACGACATCGACGGGGAAGAGGAAGAAGACTAAGAAGAGGACGAGGAAGAGGAGGAGGAAGACGAAGAAGAGGAGGAGAGGGAGAGGAAGAGCGAGAGGGAGAAGGAGAAATTGAACCTGGAACACCACCACCACTACTAGCACCGCCAGCACAATCAGCAGCCCCAACAACACACCGCCAGAAGAGGAGAAGAGTGTACTAGGGTTTTTTTTATATTTTGTTTAAAATGAATCTACAGTCCAACCAAAAAATAAAAAAAGAGAAAATGAAAAGCCAGTATCAGTAGCAGCAAGAGTACAACCACCAGCATCAACCGCAACAGCACCACCAACACACCGCCACAAAAAGAACGAAGGATTAGAGGTTTTCTTTCGTTTTAATTTTTTATTAAATGGGTCTTCACACCTAGCCAAAAAGAGAGAGAGAGAGAGAGAGAGAGAGAGAGAGAGAGAGAGAGAGAGAGAGAGAGAGAGAGAGAGAGAGAGAGAGAGAGAAAGAGAGAGAGAGAGAGAGAGAGAGAGAGAGAGAGAGAGATCTGGAGTAGACAAAAATGGAAATTGTGAAAACTGACTTGCCAGAAAATTTAATGAATGCAAACACAGTTTCTATGCAAATATCATTATACAATTACAAATTCAATAGCCCTACAACAAATTCAGATAGACATGAAACACAAATTTATGTAAAGTATCAAAAGCAAAAGTAGTACTTCAGTCTGCGAAATTGTTTCTGTACAGAAATTCGCAGAGCACTGTTGAACTGCAAATTTGGTCACACCATAAAAAGGATTCCTGAAACATTAATTTTCTTCTTGCAACTGGTTCTCTTCTAACTAGACATTTCTCTATTGCAAGTATACATAGTTTCTACATAACTATTTGGCCACAATTCTTTAACCGTCAAAGCAAAAAGTACTACCAAGTAACACTAAAACTAGACATATTTGACATAACTTTCAACATCACGTCAATAATCATTTTTCTTCTTTTCAAAAACGTTCTAGATTCACCCTCCCTCCTAGTATTTGTGTGTGTCTCTCTCTCTCTCTCTGTCCTCCATTAAATTCTATAGTTTGTACTTGGTACTACAACTTTATCGACACTATTTTAATTTTATGCCAATATCGTTGCACAACAAAACACTACGAAATTGTTTTACAAAAATTTGCAGAGGTATGGTCAACTACGAATTTGGTAACACAACTTTATTTACACGAAAACTAATTTTGTTCTAACATATTTCTGATCTTACACATATTTTTCAAACCCCAAGAGTTACAATTATGGAGTATTTAACTACACATTTTTATAGATAACTGTTGACACAAACTATCAACATCTTGTCAACCATAACCTTCTTTTTTCAAGAAAGTGCCAGATTCAGCCTCCCTTCTCTCTATGTCTCTCTGTCTCCCCCTGTAAAATTGTACATTGTTTTAAAGTTGCCTATTTAAAACCTGACATGCTTAAGTTAGTTCCATATGACTCTGTATCCCAGTCTATCTCTTTCTCTAACTTCTTTTCCTAAAAAAAAAAAAAGAGTCACATTTAATCAAGTGAGAAACATGATAAGAATAGCAATAGCACAAATTCAACGCACTCTCAAAAATTTGTGTAACCTCTACAATGATTTGAAGACAAAGGTAATAGATCTTCAAACCGAACAAAATTTCATAAGGCTCAAGTTCGAAGAGTTCAGAGATGAAATGCTAGCTATGAGAGACGTAAGGATGGAAGAGGGTAGAGATGATAGCCATGCACGAAATGATGATGGCTCGTTTTCTAGTGATAACCCGAACGCTTCTGATGACCGATCCGATGGAGGAAATGATGATGGCTCCTTTTCTGGTGGTGGTTTTAATGGTGGTAGTTAGAATTTTGATTTGCCTAATCTTACTTTTATATTATCTACCTTTCGATGAATGCTAATAATATTTAATATTTTGTTCAATGCAGATAATGCAAGTAATGGTGGTAGTGCTAGTGATGATCCTGTCTTGTTTCCAACTTAGGATCTTGGTGGAGAAGATGATGACTAGTGGTGGTGGTGGTGAAGATAGTGGTGCTGGTGGTGAAGATGAAAGTACCTTTTTTTTTTTTGAAACACAAAGTGCAACTGGAAAGGGTTTTTTTTTTTTTTTTTGTATCTAGTTCTGGGAAAGAAGGAAAAACAAGAAATGTGTATAAAGGATAGATTTTAATGGATGCATATCCTTTTGTGAATTACCTGCTTGATGTTTAATTTGAATTATCTACATGGTGTTTCTGTACACAAATTCGCAGCGCTCTATTCATTTGCGAATTTTAGTAGGACATGACAACAAGACCTGCTGCAGCAATATTAAAAAAAAATCTATATGAAACAAAAGAATGAAACCCAGTTACACAGCCATCTTCTATGCGGATTTGTTTATGTACAAAAATTTGCACAGCTCTCTTGAACTGCGAATTTGGTGAACAAGAAAACACAGCAGCTCTACAAGGCCTATTTCACATACTATTCAACAGTCTTTGTCTTTTGTGCTTGTTTAATTTTGTGAGTTGTTTCTATTGGTAAACAGCTAAAATGAAAATGTCTTGCATGGATTTCTACTCAAGACCTCAACCATAGCTTCCTGAAAAATACCGTGTTCATCATCTTCAAACCCACCATCCAACATATGCTCAATATTTCTCTCCAACTCCTTATTCTTTCGGTTATCTACTCTATCACCTCTGGTGACTACTAAAATTACCTCATTCATCTCCACCCCAGACAAAGACAATTGCAACTTCGGTACATGCCATATGCTTTGATGTGCAGGAAACCCAATGAAGCCTAAATTCTCTGCCCTACTCAACTGAATAAGCTCTTCCCATTGAAGACTTAACTTTCCGTGTTTACTAGAATCCACAAACTCAATTCTCTCGAGCTTTGGATGGCGCGAAATAAGCATTAGCAACATAAGATATGTTTTATTTGCAAAAACAAATGGTCCAAATGAGTTGCGAGCATTAATGAAACATTCTTCTCCTCTTTCTCCACTTCCACTTTTTTTGTAGTCAATTTTGTGCACGAACTTTGTCGAGAGGAAAGTCAGTATACCACATTGGACATCAGCTTTCGCATTCCACTTAAAAACAATATCATCTGGGCAGCGGCAGCAACAAGGTACCTCAACTCGTAGAGACTGGACGACATTGAATCGGCAGAGCAAATTCGTCAACTTCTCACAAACGTCATCAAAAGAAATAGGAATCAGAATTGTAGTGAAAGGGATTAGTTGGGTTTGGAATCGGATTGAAAGCGATTCAAAAGATGACAAAATGGATGAAATTCAATTGGAAATGAGAGAGCATATGAGGAGTGCTTTAGGGTCAGTAATTTTCGAGAAGATAAGAAGGAGGAGTTCATCTGGCAGAGAGTTGAGTGGATCTAAATAGTAATACTTATGCTCTTCTTCGACTCCTGAAATCCTCAATCTCTTGACAGACATTTCTTCCAATACATTCATCTCCTCTTCCCTTTCCTTACTGTAAGTGCAGCATGTGCAACAAACAACAGAGAGCGAAAATGCAATCACTAAGACGCACACAGTAATAATAGCTTTCTCTACCATTTACTACTCCTATGGCAAGGGCATTCTACTTTGCCTAGTGTGGCAATTTATTCCCTTAACCATGCAACACAGGGTTTGTTAAATGGTGCAAATTGTTTGTGTCCTTAAATTCGCAGGAATATCTTGCACTGCGAATTTTGCAACATAAAAAGAAAACTCAAAACATCATGAAAACCCAAAAAACATTTGAATTCAAACAAAAGAAGCAAGTACACAGTAGCAGAATTTGCTAGAGAATCAAGCACTTCTTTGCAAATTTACAAATTCACAGCCCTATGTTCAACTGCGAATTTGCACAAAGATCTTTAAAAGAAGGTGCAAACCAAGTAATTTGCCTACCAAATTGTTTGTGAAGGAATTCGCATAATTCTACTAAAACTGCAAATTTGGTAAGACACAAAAACACAACAGCCTGCAAATTTCGTTAACAATGACCTTATATTTTAAAACGAACATAAAACAAAACAAAACAAACATGTAATTTCCTTAACAATGAAACACAACAGCCTGCGAATTTGTCTTCTGCGTGGAATTCAAAATTTTAAACATAAACAATTAACAAAAATTTCAAACTGCATATATTTTTGAAATAGCAGAGTAATTTTGTAATCCAACATTGTAACTGTAGAACAAAACAAATGAACAAAACTTCTCAAAACTATAGAAATAGTTGATTATTAGAAAAATGTAATCCAATTGTGAACACTCAATCTATTTTTAAACTCTAACTATGCAATCCCATGTAGTCTAAATTATGATATCAATTAACCAACCAGTGGATCTCTACAAGTCCCCCTGATGTGATGCCTAACCATCCCACGCCTCCCACACTTAACTGTCCTTACCTGAACTTCTGTTGAAGGTATCCTCTCAGTTCGTGGCCTACCCGGAGGTCTCTTAGACAACGGAGGAAGAAGCACATTGTCATCTACAACAATAAAATCTGGCTTTGTTATCGTAGAGATAGGATTGATGCACTTTGAATACGACTCCCGATAAGAATCAGCTAGATAATAATGATCCACATACTGTTTAACCTCTATGCGACTATGCTTTGCAGCACAAACAACATGAACACAAGAGACAAAATTTATCTGCCACTCCATGCAAGAGCAAGTGCGAGAGAAAATATCAACAACAACAAAAGGATGAGACTGCACCTCATATAAACTGTTGCGCGATTTTCTCACCCCTCCATCCCCTTGACTCCTTGAATAAGTAGGCAATTCTTTTATCCATTTCTAGAGAAATATCAGACTTTCACTTTAGCACCAAGTCGCTTTTGGCAGACATTTGTATCATAACCTTTGATCTTATCTTGTCCACCAGCTCTATAATTGGCAAGTGCCTCTCCTTCCTAATATAGGAGTTGAAACACTCCACAATATTCGAAGACAATTCACTATATCTCTTTACTGGAAAATGAGCATGGCACCAATGTTCATTGCTTAAATTCTGCAAAAAAAGTCGCACTTTCTCCCCACCTTCTTGTTTTAGTTGATTAAGCAAACCACCAAATCCTGCCACAATTGGTGCATAAGCACACAAGCTAAATAAATTTAGTAGATGTTTCTTTCGCTTAGTTTCCATACCCCCTAACGCCTTCCTCAGATTAGCCTTTAGATGCACAATACAATACGAATGTGGTGCAGAAGGGAAAACAGTTTCCACAGATTTCAACAGACCTCCACGACGATCAAACACAAACACCACCTCCCTTTCCCATTCCAAAAAACCCTTCAACTTGTTCATGAACCACAACCAATTTTCTCCATTCTCAGCATCAACAACAACAAAACAAATAGGGTATAGACCTACAATTAATTTGATGAAAAGGATAAAACATAAGCCAAAACAGTATTTTTCCTACTTGTAAATATAATTGAACAAAAGAAACCAAATAAATTTTCCACATAGATGAATTGAACTATTACCTTGGTTTGCATCCTTTGCACAAGCAACTAATAAGCATTCCTTGTGTGTCCCGTTCAAAAATGTCACATCCACAAATAAAAGAGGGCGACATAAATTGAACCCGTACTTGCAATCATCGTAACCAACAAAACAGTCTAGTAAACCTACAATTCTCATCAAACTCCAAATCAAAAGCACTAGTTGGATTTGCAGCCTTAGCAGCATCAAACATACCATATCAAATCTTTGAATGATGATGTATAATCCCCAAAAACATATCCTCTAGCCTTTTCCACCCCCATCCAAGCTTTCCGATAACTCATATCAACACCATATTCCTCTTGAACAAACTCATATGGATGTTTCGATGGAGTGGCTCGAACATCCTCAGAAATCAATCTACCAATGAAATGTGAACTAGCCCTAGAACTACTGGATGACAGCACATCAAAACCACAAGTATGAACCTTATTAAACTCTTTGATCCAAAAATAACCACTCGACCTTTGTAATTTTGCCTTGATACTCCACATACATTTCCTGTCTATCAATCATTCCGAACAGTTTGCCTTAACTGTTTCCGAATCATTTCTAACATAATCAAACTTAAAACCATGATATATAGAATATTTGCACAGAGAGTCGCGAAAAGAAACAACACCACCAGTAAAAACTTGACCAACATCCCTAAGTGCATTGATCCAAACTGAGGACTTCAAAACTTTAGGCTCATGTCGAACAAAAGTTGGTAACAAATCCACTTCCTTCGTAGCAGAACCTATTAAACCAACCTCGCTACTACTTGCACCGTTGCCAATAGAACTAGAAGCATCAACAACCGCAGAGCAACTAACCGAACCAACCAAATCCCTCACAACAACATCAACATATGAAATCTGACTTGGAACAGCTAATGCGTGTAAAACATTTAAATCGTCTTCAGTATCCAAAAAACAATATGGATGACCAGGCAATGAATATGACAATGAAAATGAGCCTTCAATCAAATCATTCCACTTCCCAACAACTTCTGAATCAAACACTTAAACGTCAAACTCTGAGACAACACCGCACCACAACTACTCTTGCCTTGCTTGCACAATAGAACCACCTGATTTGCCATAGACTAACCACAAAACAAGGCAAAATAAAAAAGAAAACAATGAAAACATATTTTTCTTTAATATACAAGAAGAAAAAATCCAGTATCACTTGATCTAAGTATAAAACAAAATCAAAAACAAATTTCTTCTTTCTATTCATAGAAAACAAATTTGCAGAGCTCTGTGTAACTTTGTTCATCAAATTGTTCAATGCCAACAAATTCGCGGTGTTTATCTCCTTGCATCCACAACAAATTCGCAACACTGTGACACATTTTTATTTATTTTTATACAAAAACTACTCTATCATTCACTGCAACTCTAATTAAAAATAGTAAAAAACAAATTCCCATAACTGTCTCTCACATACTTCATCAATTTGTTTTGTTGGACTCCAAGAATTTTGCAGTGTTCATGTCCTCTATCAAATTCGCAACAAAGGCTATAAGTTTTTTTTTTTTTTAAAGGATTTGCTGCTTTCAAATTCCTTCTATTTCAAAAAATTCAAAGTACTCTAGCCACAAAAATGTTGACATAAACACACAATCATTAAAGCACCAGATAACTGTCACAAAAAAATAGAAGCAAAGACAGAGAAAAAGAGAGCAGCTAACCTCAAAAGCAAACCAATGAACAAAGCACCACAATAATTCTCGATAAACTGTCCACGATCTATATCAGATGCTCCGATGATATCACTGAAACCAATTCAATGAAATCAATAGAATGCAATGAAAGAAAGTTTGAATCAAATCAACTCAATCTAATCAAAACAGAGGGCGATAGAAGTAAAAACAAGTTTGTTGTTTTTAATCACAGAGCTGTATTTCACTGTAAATCATAAATGTAGCATAGTCCAACAAATTCACAGTGTTTTCTCTCCTCGGTAAGCAAATTCTATTCACGTCAACTCAAATCTAATCAATTCGGTAACTTCTTCGAATGAAATCAAATCAATCTAATCAAATAGAGCGCCACAGAAATAAAAGTGACTTCATTATTTTTTATCATGAAAACAAATTCACAGCGCTATATATCACTGTAAATCATGAATATAACATACTCCAGCAAATTCGCATTGTTTTGTCTCCTCTGTGCAAAACAAATTCACAAAACTGTGCCACATTTTTTTTAACAGAGAGAGAACACAGATAGTAAATTTACTTATCGAATTAAATGTAGCATACTCCAACAAATTCGCAGTGTTTTGTCTACTCGATAAGCAAATTAAATTCACGTCAACTAAAATCTAATCAATTCCATAAGTAATTCGAATCAAATAAATCAAATCAATCCAATGAAGTAGAGGGCGACAGAAGTAATCATAAAAACAAATTCACAGCGTTGTATATCACTATAAATCATGAATGTAGCATACTCTAACAAATTCGCAGCACTATGCCGCATTTTTACACACACACACACACACACACACACAGAGAGAGAGAGAGAGAGAGAGAGAGAGAGAGAGAGAGAGAACACAGATATTCAGCTCAACGACATAACCTCGATAAGAAAACCAGTGATGATAACGAAACATATCAGCTCAACGTAATAACCTCGATAAGAAATTCAAACCACATCAACTCAATCTAAACGAAGAAATTGAACGAATAAAACTAAATCAAATCTTATGATTACTAACCGTTTTATGATCCACAATGAGCTTCAAATAAAATCGAATCACCTTAACTCAATCTGAGAGAGAGAGAGACAAAAATCTCAATCAGAAAGAGAGAGATCTCAATCGGAGAAAGAGAGAGATCTCAATCGAAGAAAGAGAGAGATAGATGACTCAATCTGAGAGAGCGAGAGAGATAGATGACTCAATCTGAGAGAGCGAGAGAGAGAGAGAACCCTAACTACTGAAATCGCCAACGGAATACAAGATCGATTCTGTGAACCCGCGAATAATGGTAATGTATTCTAAACTATAAGGGAAAAAAAGGAATTGAATTTTTAAACTGGACCTCGCGGTAATTTAAAACCCGCATCTACCTTAATGGGAATAAGAAAACACTTTTTTGTACTGGACAGTAAAAATCTGATCTAAAAAACCTAAGAAACCAAACTTTACTTGACAAACCCTAGGCACCGCTATCTCCAAGACACCGCCACTATCGCCGAACAACACCGCCACCACTAGAACCTCGATTGCAGTTGCCATTGATTAGCAAACGCCACCTCCAGAACCTGCAAGAGAAAGCACTAATCAGAGAACCAAGCCAAGCTTGAGTAAATGTATTCATCGGTAGCATAACGCCGTCCCGTCGGAGACAAAAACATGAATGGAACGCGTGAAAAGGAGTGGGAGAAAAGGAGAATGCCGGAGCAGAGAAAGGAGAGGAAGAAAGAGGAGGGAAGGGAGAAGAAATGAGAGGAAAGCAAAGGGAGGAGGAGAGGGCAGAGAGAAGGAGTAGACAATTTTAAAGAGGAATTTCCCTTAAAAAATCGTTTTTAACAGTAACTACCTAACTATTTCCAGATTAGGTTTAAGGATGGACATCACTCATTTATTAGCAATGTTTTTTAAAAAGGTTAGGCACGAATCAGGCGGAGGATGGGCGCCTAGCCCCTCCTCATTCAGTTTTCAAGAAAGTATGAAAAATGATGGAAAAATCAACTTAGATCTCATAACTTTCTGGGTATTCAGTCACCAGGAAAATAGTGGGACCCACAAAAATATTTTTTCCACCAGGACTCACTTTCCCTCAAAATGCATCTTGCAAAAGGAAGGAATTATGTGTCGTGGGAAAGATTGCTCCCGCCAATTACACTTCCTTGGAAAAATCCTTTATGAAGTGAACATTCACAGGAAAGTAAATTTCTTTTTCCTTTACTTCACTTCATTTCACTTTTCTCAGGATTAATTTTCTCATGTAATATTCTTGACAAATAAACAGAGCCCGGGATTAGGCATTGAATCCCCACCTAAGCGGAGATTAATCGACCTAGGCAATCGACTTTATGACAATGTTTGCTAGTAGTTCTCTCAGCCTTGAAAATTTTGCCATACAAGTCTCTCTTGGAAAAAATTTCGAAAAAAGTTACAAAATTAGGGGTTATTCCAATTCTGTCTTTTTTTTACTATAATTGCCTTTTATGGTTTTTTTTTTTTTTAATTTTTGGGTTGATATATTGTGACAGAATGACATGTCTCGTAAAACGTGAAAAGACAGTAAAAGACAAATTTTTTTTTTGGAACAACTCTCAAACCTCTACGTTTGTCCTTTTTCTTTATGTAAACTAGACTAGAAATTGATCTTCAGAAATGCATTTGAGCAGAATTTACAAGTTTATTAGGCATTTTATCACTGCTATTAATATGATTTTGCATTATTGATAATTTTGAAAATAACTTCTTTTTTTTTTTATCAATTCACAGCCTTAATTCTAGTGGTAGATGAAATTACTAACAAACTAATCCAAAAAACATGTCTGTTTTTATTATTGTTGTCTTTAGTAAATTTTTTTTTATAGATTTTGATCATAGTTTTTTACTTTTTAAATTCCTTTCATCGAGATAAATTAATAATCCACAAAAATGAATGCAAAACTAACTAATGCGGAAAATTTATGAATAAGTTTGGATTATTTTTGCCAAAACACCCCTAAATAGTCATTTCTTGCCTCATATAAATCTCTAGAAATTTTTTAAACCAAATGTCACTTGAATGAAGCCATATTTATCAGGGGAAAAAAAGGAATAATGACACCGAATAGAATTACAACTTGAAAAAAGTTATTTGTAAAACTTGTCTTCTTAATACATATAACCCCACTCTCCACAAAATTGGTGTTAATTCCAAAAACATATATTCCCGTTGGTTTCACAATTTTGGCAACAATTGATTGGGACTTAAGGCTCGATTAATTTATCTTGATGTTTGTCTCTTTTTTAATGGAAAATATATGAATATCGCACCTAACTTATCTAAATCAGAGTGAGGGGTGGGAGATCTAACTCTTAGAAATGTTAAGTAAATAGAGGGATGTCAAGTAAACAATTCTTAGATAAATAAGGGCGTTGGTATACATGTTCGGATATAAGGTTATATAAATCATTTTCTTACAATATAAAAGAAAGCTGAGATTATTTTTCTGAGTATGATCATGTTTATGAAATATAATGATCTCTTGTATGAGTCTTTACATAAGGAATATACGTATTGAATATTTCTTGAAGTAAAATATGTGCACACATGTATTTAACTAGTGCATGCCCGTGCGTGAAGGCACAACTTAAGCAATCGACGCATGTGCTCATGCCCATTCATTATGGTCCTTCTTCGTATTTCAGAGAAGGCGAAGAAGAGGAGGTAGTGAGAGAGTGAGGTTTGAATTTCAAAAAAGGGGGAGAGAGAAAATGTGGTTTGAAATTTTGAGTGTGGTGGGCCATGTAATGGACTCCACAAATGCCCTGGTCTTTTTTTTTTTTTTGTTGCCAAAATTTAGAATCAATTTCATTAACGCGCTCTGAACAGGAAAACCAAATACATCAATTGGGCCACTCCTCCTCTTAAAGAGAAGAGGAGAGCCAAGGGGGGGGGGGGGGGATAGAATTCCCAAGTACGAGTCCCGCTTCCTCTCACAGCATCTTTGGCCACCAAGTGCGCCGCAGAATTGCCTAGCCGCCGAACAAAGCTTACTCTGATCCCTTCAAAGCCCTGCCACATTCGATGAATATCTTCAACCAACGTTCCTGCCTCAGTAAATATTTCTCCCTTTTTCCGAATCATCTGAATCACGTGATGAGAGTCCCCTTCCAAATGAATCCTGTGCAATCCCAACTCTTGAGCAAAGACAAGGCTTTCCCTAGCTGCCATCCTTTCAAGTACCAACGGGTTCATCAGATTTCCAACATGAATTGCTCTCGCAGCTCTAAAAGATCCATCAGCGTTCTGAATTACAATGCCCAAGCCGCTTGTTTTAGCTCTTCTATCTAGCCCTGCATCAAAATTTATCTTAACCCAACCACTCAATAGTCTTTCCCACCTAATCTGACTCAGTGTGTGAGTTCCATGAGTAACTTCCCCACTGTCGTTGGAGTTTTTGATCGCCTTTAAGAATTTTGAAGCCTCCAAGATTGCCTCGCTACACGCCACATCCGGTCGCCACACTTTGTTATTAAAAACCGCATCATTTCTGCATTTCCAAATTCTCCACACGATGGAGGCCACTGCAGCCCATTTCTCCAAATGCTCCTTGATGTCCTTCCATCTATCTAGCAAACTGGCCCACCAAGTGAAAATGGATTCTCCTGGAATGGAGTTCATATCCAAATCCAGTGGAGACAACCTCCACATGACTTGTGCGAATGAACATTGAGTAAATAGGTGCATCACTGACTCCCTATCCTCGCCGCAAAGTGGGCAGAGCACCTGATCAGAAATCTTCCGCCTAGCAAGAACATCATAAACGGGCACTATATCATGAAAACATGCCCTGGTCTAGTCCACAAAAGATGTACAAATACTCTTCACTCTATTTTTCCAAACAAAGCCATCGAAGGAAAGTATGTAAATTGTTTGACCCCATTTTTTTTGCAAATTTTACGTGTTTAATTGTCTATTAATTTCTGTTTTATTACTTTAAACCTTATATTTCCTATTACGTTCTATGGTAAAATTACAAGTTGTGATGTGATTTTTATTTAGGTTATTGGTTTAACTGATTTTAAAATGTAAAGAATGACCATGTTGTAGGGCCATCCACGTCTATATATAAGCATTCAATACGATAGAGTTCTTGTACCTTTATCCTCCGTACTACAAACCAAACAATGTAAGTTTTATGAAACAAATCAACTAGCAACCATGCACTACAACGAAGCTCTCGGATATTAGATGTGAATATAAATAGACTATTAGCTAGATTAATGAAATTATAGAGGAGAAGCACACGAGATTTTATTGCTTTAGGCAAAAAGACCAAGTAAACCTTGTGGGTTTGCCTCGGTTCTATACCTATTGCAATTCCTTACGTACTCTGCTCATAGTCCCTCCATTTCCTCGAGAAATAGTTGGAAACATGAAAGAAAACCCATAAAACAACCCATAATGTGCATTCGACGGGTGAATTTCACCATAAAACAACCCATAATGTACCAGATGAATTTCACTTGTTGGATACACTTTATGGGTTGTTTTCTGGATTTCTTTTCATGTTTCCTACCAGGCCTCCCATTTCCTCAGGTGTTGGCTCGTCTCCCGTATACCTGTGGCACTTCGTAGAGCCCCCTTTGCCTCACATGACTATTGCTACAATGATACCCCTCCCTTCGCCTACCTTTCTCGCCCTAATCGCAACATCGTTTGTGTCAGCGTTCTTGAGATTTCATGGAAAGCGATAATGTACTACTAATATGGAGTAGTAAACTCTTCATTTAGGGAGTGTTCAAATCTCTACCCTACTCTCATTTGCTCGTAAAATATAATAGTTTTGAATTTCTTAGATTAAAAAAAAAAAAAAACGCGCGCCTTCCAATTACTATACAACCGTTATCCGCTAGTACCATTGTAGTCGAACAGAGGAGGTGTAGTACCATAGTAGTCGAACAGAGGAGGTCACATTAGAAAGTAGAGAAACAAGGCTGAAAGCGTATGGGCTAGATGTGTAAAATGATTTTACTGAAATCTCAAGTTATGTTTCATTTCGGATGACATTCAAACTCAAAAGACTAAAATTAAGTATTCATCAATAGGAACCAATGCAGTTATTTATCCAATAAGGCCTTGTTCTCCAATAGATTTTAGGTACATAAAATCTCATATTTTATGACACTCCAATCTCAACACATAAAATGTAAAAGTCATTTTATGAGATTTTCATAAAATCCTCCTAAAATCTATAGGAAAACTACTACATTTTATCAGTTGGGAAAATAACTTCATTTTATCACATCTTCATAAAATGCTCATTTTATGAGATTTTCATAAAATCTACCTAAAATCATTCCGAACCCAGTGCTATGGACTGATTAATTTATTTACGTTTGTTTTTTAAAACTTTATTAATTAAAATGCGCATTTTTAAATTTTATTCCAAGTTGTTAGGAGACACGCTTTTATGAAAATTGGGCAGAAAATTAAAGGAACCGGGGGAGGTGCTGCACAACCCTGTGCTGCGCAGCGTGTTGTGCGGTCCATTTTGGCACCACGCCGGCATTGTTTCGACGATCAGAGACGTCCACCACGTAGAGCTCGCCGAGTACTATAAGTGTACCAAAAATCAACTCAATCAAATATCGTTAAGTGCCTCATCGAAACAAAAATAAGTTGAAAAAAAATGGTTTCAATGGTTTTCATCCAGTGTTTCAAGACATGTGTTCTAATTTTTTTCAACTTATTTGTGTTCCAATGAGGCACTTAACGATATCCGATCGAGTTGATTTTTGGTACACTTATAGTATTCGACAAGCTCTACGCAGTGCTGGCGTGACACCAAAATGGGCCCGCACAGCACGCTGCGCAACACCCCTTGTTAGGGATGACAATGGATCAGTTTGGTCCGGATTTTGAGATTACCATACTCAAACCCAAAGTATTTATCTATACCCAAATGCAAACCAATATCCGACGGGTATAAATTTTAGTGCACTATAACCAAACATATAGTTTTGGATTTTATCCAAACCGCACCAAACCCGCATTAATATTCATTCCATTAATGAACGTTATGTAGGAAAAAGATTATATATTAAAATAAAAAAGTAACATACCATATGATTTTACCATTAAGTATCTAAATTCCAACATAATCAAAGAAAATAACAAAATAATAAACTTTTCTTAAGAGGTTCCTATAGTGATTCTTGAGATTTTTAAGGGATTTGAGAGGAATAAGAAGGGAGATAAAATGAAAAGTCACTGAAAGTTATGAATTAAAAAATAAAAATTATGTGTATATAAAAATATAATATGTATATATTATATAGATTGGTTTGAGTTTGAGTTTGGCCGAATACTTGCTAAGACCAAACTCAAATCCAAACCCGTTGGGTATCATGTTTTGAAAAACAAAATCACCCTATGAATAAGAAAAAACATAAAAAACCACATCGATAGGATCGGTTTGGTATGGGTATCCATTGGTTTTGAGTGAAATTGTCATCCCTACCCCTGTAAATTAGCCGTAACCGACAAAAAACACGATTTCTGAAGTCCTGTTTTCGAACCGCGTTGTTTACTTAAATAGGTGTCCTAGGGCTTTTTATCACTCTTTCCCTCTTTTTGACCTCTTCTCCTTCCTCCTTGTCTTCGACTAAAGCTCCAGCCACTTCCACCGATCGTCACAACCGCTCCGGCCCTCCGCCAGCATCTTCGCCGCCGGTCACCACTCCAGTGGCCTCCCTGTGTCCTCTCTCTCCTTCGTCGCTCTCACTCTCACTCTCACGAACTGCAGGACTGTTTGAGTTCTACCTTTGGCTATTGTTTCAGTTCAGAACTCTCCGGCGGTGGCTGATTCACCAGTTGAAATTTTCCCTTCTCTTTTTGAGAACTAAACAGGGAAAGATATAAAATTTTCGCTTCCTTTCCACATCTTTTTCCTACAAGTTCCAAACAGATCCTAAGGAGAAGGAAAGGAAATCGACTGTTATCTCTTCTCATTCAATGGCTTGCCTTTGAATTTTTTCGGTGATTTAAAAAAGAAGCGTAACGGAGAACATGGCTGCTTTATCACCGGCCATAAGCAACAACAGCACCGCCGACGCGCCCTCTCTCTCCCCCGCCTCTGCCTCCACGCCCGCCAGCATTTCCACCGGCGGTCTATCCAGCACCAATGCGTCAAAGAACCTTCGCGGCCTCAACAAACCAAAGTGTATCAAGTGCGGTAACGTCGCTCGATCGAGGTACTTGCAATTTTTTTCGTTTTTCTTAATTATTGGGGAAAATACATTTTTTTAAGGGTTTGTGCTGGATTTGTACTTAATTTGAGATTCAAGCCCTAGGGTCAGTTGGGTGTTGTACATTTATGAAGTGTTGCAGTGTGAATTTATGTTACCATGTGTTAGAATCAGTGTCTATTTGAGTGAAGTGGGTTTGATTATGCTGACTGACTTGTTTGATGTAAATTTCAAGCTTAATTGTTTTTGTGTGCAAAGCTGGGGAGAAGTCTCTTCTTGATGTAGGGCTAGATTTTAGGATTTGTCGTTTTGGGAAACTCTCTCTTTTAGCAACAAGTTGTGCTTCCTGGTTTTGGCACGTTTCTATTACTTTACAGTTATGGATTTGAGTCGAAGTTAATCTTATTATTTAGACTACTATAACTGATACAACCTTTAGAGTCAAAACTTCTCACTACAGCTGATTTAACATCACGTCCTATGGAAAGAGGGGGTGGAGACACCTTGATGAACCCTCAGGTCTAACCTCCAAGCCATGAGTCCTCCGATGATCCTGATTGGAGTTCCGGTTGCCTTTCTTCTTGGCTAAGGGTTCGTGGTGGTGTGGAGATGCTACTTAGGACTGTCAAATAATAGCCAGTTTGGACCTGGAGGATGGAGAGCCACTTGGTTGAGCCAATTTTGCCAGTTTAGATTTGGCACTTACTCCTTCCGTCCCAAAAAGATTTGTATGGTCTGGACAATGAGAACTAAAAAAAAAAAGCACTTTCCCCAAGAAAAATTTGAACTTTAAAAAAAAAAAAAATTATAAACTCATTGATATTTAGTAACTTGTGGCAAAAAGTTTGTATTTATTTTTTTGAACAAAATACATTATATTAAGTTCTCGTTTGGTAAACCGGACAATCTTTTTCCGGCGGAGGTAGTATGATTTTTCCTGGGTCTAAGCGTTGAGTAGATGCAGCCCCCACGCATTAAGGCTTAAGTAGTTGCTCTCTAGAATTTCCTGAAACCAAGCCAATTCCAACTCTTAATCCATGTCACCTTTCTTATACTTTTCGAGGCCTAAACCCATTGATGATTTAGTTTTTCCTTTTTACTAACGCTAGGCCACTACAACATTAACTTTAGGCAACATAGCTATGAGTTTCCTTTGTTGCGTCCTACGTCAGTTAATCAGTTTGGTAGCGGAGTTTTGTTGTAGACATATCCCACCCATTAGATTGATCATGTTTTTTAGAATGTTCTTCTCATGGTAAAAGTCAATAGACTCTTCTTGCTCTTGCCAACTTGCAAACTAGAGAAGGGTTCACCATATTGTGGGAACATGGTTCTTCTGGCAGCTAGGCACTACTTTTGGAGTCAGCCAGTAACGTTTTGCACACAACGGAAGACTTGATCCATGGCACTACTACACACTTGAGCCAGTTCAAGCTAAATGTCTCGATTCTTGGGATCGCCTTGGAACCCTGGGTGGTTTGTGCACTATACTTCTTAAATTGGTTTCTAATCCTAGAACTTTACAGTTACAAGACGAATCCCATGCTGTTAAAATGGTCAACGTTAGGGCTTTTGAGATGACTTTTGTTTTAGCAGAAGAAGACAATGGCTGGTTATTGAGTACAACTTTACAATGTGTAATGGTGAGATAGTTGTTGGCAATTGTTGAGACCATGGTGTATTTTTGTGTGTGGATAGTTAACATGTTTGATATTGTGATATAAAGGGTATGCATGTATTAAATTTAACCGAACGCTTAGTCCTCAATAGTGCAAAAAATGGCGAAAAAGAATTTACACTGTGGCCTGAGTCTGATTCATTGAGACACTAGGTTTTTTTGGCTATCGACAATGATATAATTTGCTATGTATGCATGCTAAATCACAACATCATTTCTTGGTTCCTTGTATGTGGGTATTTGAAAACTTCACATGAGGTGCACCTGAAATGGCTTCTTCACCCTGTGAATGCTAAATGATGAGCTCTGATTTAACTATGCAGGTGCCCATATCAGTCATGCAAGAGTTGCTGTGCAAAAGCTCAAAATCCATGTCACATACACGGTACGGAAACGTTGGATTCCTAGGGTGAAGAATGGATGGGTATACTGTATTGAACTATCGTGTGCTAGTGCTTTGCATGGATGTGTGTATGTTATAACTGTTTTCAGAATCTATGCTCCAATTCTTGTCAAATTTACCTTGAGTCCTTGACAAAGCACCATATGTCTGGTTCACTGTATAAAGAGATGTGGTGATGTGGTGACTTATAGGTTATACCACCAAGGTGGTTGTGTCTTTTAAGCTTTATGTGGTTGAGCATTACGATTCTAGTCTCTTAATTCATAAATTAGCTTGGTGAGTTCCTATCTGATGTTCAGTTTTATAGTGTGTATGGTAGGAGGTGAGCAGGCTTATTAAGGGTTGCTTGTGTTAACTACGGTAGGCATTCAGTTGGCACTTGGTCACCAGAGGTGGGATGTTCGAAAGCTGAGGTGTCTTTAGAATTAGACATAAATAACTGTGTTAGTAATAGAGGCTGGAGATGATGAACCGCGATCTTTGAGCTACCAAAGTACCAAGGAGATTGCTTGGTCATGAAGGTGGGGAATGCTCATTATATGTAACAGAACCCACACCCTAGATACTACTTCAAGTGTAATCTTGTTTAAAAATAGGAAGTTAAGCTCTCTTAAACGATTCTCCCACACGGCCGCACGTCTGGTACTCTTTTGTCTTCCTTTCCCATTTACTCAGTGATTTAAAAAGCGTGCTTAGGCACGCACCTAAGCACGCTTCGAAGCCAGGTGCGGGTTGGGGCTTCAATCTGCTGAAGAGAGATGCGGGTGGCAAAGGGCATGTAAGGGGCATAAAGTGCATGCCTCGGAACTAAGCTCAAGGCGCATGAAGCGTGCACTTAAACATGAATCACTTTTCTAATTTCTAAAGATAAACATTCAAGATTAGTTTTTGATGGATACATAGTATGTTCTTTTGTTACCATTTCATATGTGGTCATTTGAAATGTCATGTATGATTATTGACGTTTTGACTTTTAGGACTTCAAAGTTTGGTACTTGGCTGATTATATATGTTTTTTTGATAATAGATGTCATATTTGGTGATATTGGGTCATTTTGTCACTTGGTAAGGTATATTCTACTCTGTTTTTTAATGTGCGCATCACTTCACTAATGTGTGCGCCTGACTTCGCTGCTCTGGCTCCAGAGGCCCTTGGCGCTTTTATGCGCCTCGGGCCTTTTAAGACACTGCATTTATTATTATTATTATTATAGTTTATAAGGCTTATTTGGTATGCACCTTTAGAATTGGTTGTGCTTGTGCACGATATATTTGATTTGCTTAACCTTAGTGTGATAATCCTTGGTTGTTATTGAGTTCACTTCTGAGTTATATGCTTGTAGCTGTCATGCAAAGATATTTTTAGACCTCCCATTTTTGTCAATTGAGGCATCTTCTGCTGGGTAGAGATAAATAAGTGTCATTAACAGGGTAACTTTGCTCATCATCGCACGGTTAGAATATCTAGAAAAAATATCATACTGAAACATACTCAAACTACTTCCTTTAAGAATGAGTTCACCAGAAGTGTCTCAACAAAAGTCATATGGTACCCTGACCAAACGTTGCAAACTTGCATATGGTCAAACAGGGTAACTGGGTAACTCATTTGGTAGGGATTAATAAGTGTTGGTAACTGGGTAGCTTTGCTCAATTATTGTAGAGTTATGTATGACACTATGTATAACCAACGAGACAAACTAAGACAATTGCATCAGCCTAAGTATTGGGCAGAGAATATCCGGGAAACATATGCTCCTTAATGCTGGAACATACTCAAACTACTTCCTTCAAGAATGATTTCACCAGATATGTCTCAACAAAACTCATATGGTACCCTGACCAAATGGGGCCCTTGGGAGTACTTTGTGGTGAGTATACTACGAGGTGGCTTGTTCATGATAAATATTAGCTTTGGCCTTTTAAAGTTACCTTCTTTCCTACTTAAGGGAAGCCCCCAAGCGAGTTGTGTGAAGAATGGTGATTAATAGACACTTTGGCTCTGCATCTTGGGATTGGTGTACCATAAAATGTCTATTATATGCCTTTGTGTACTTATTGCTTAATTGTGTTTTCAATAGAAATAGTTTTATTGAGGACAAAGTTTGAATTTTGAAATGGTCCCCTTACCTTTTTACGGGGATCCAGATTGTTTATTTTTTTGGTTCACTGTCTTGGATAAGGAGTGGTTTGAATCTTGCTACCTGCAGTGAGCTATAAAAGATTTTAATTCGAGTCATAGATAGTAAGGGTGAGAGCTTGATATACGTTGTTGGGCCCGTTTCCTTACAACTTAAGATTTTGAGATTGCTGGTTTATACGTTTTTCTTTATATGGTACTTTACTAGCATGACTCTATTTTTAACTTTTGATTGCAGTTTTGAAATCCAATGCTACTTTTTCAGACAAGACACAATCTTCCAGCTCTCCTTTGTTTGATCAGCAGTCATCCGATGCATCTCCCTCTGGGTAAGTGAATGATTGTTAGGGATTGCAGATGATATTTAGATCAAGTACATCTGTTTATGCTGGCGGTATTATACTTTTGATGCTTAGTAGCTTACGTCCAGGACCTGTTGTCTTCTAAACACATGCATATACCATTCGTTTCTTTTCCGATGCCATTATAATGTGGAAAACTGTGCTTTGGACTCCTTTTACATGCCTCTCTTTTGTTAGCGTCTGTGGTTGTTTAGGGAATCACTGGAAGGGAAGTGCTATTTACAAATGAAAAGAATGTTATCTTACTGTATCACATATTTATTGTTTACTTTTCAAGAGATGTCCATTGTTTGAAGAAGCAGTTTAGTACCTGTAACATGGATTCTGTACTGTAGCTGTGATCTCTTAATGGCACATGATTGACAGTTAGGTTGGGTGCCAACATAGTTGGGATGCGTCCTAGTGATGCCGTCTTCCCTACTCCTTTTAATCTTTGTAATATTTCAAAGATCTTCTTGTTGCTGTTAAAAAAAAAGCTGTGATCTCTTAAAATTAACTCTCCCTTTAGTAGTAGGTTGCGAAATGGCCTCACGCTCTACCTTGTCCTCTCCTTCTGCTTTTGTGCCATCTCTCGACCTTGATCCATCTTCTTTGGCTTTGATCTACCATAAACCATCTCTTACCTCCCATCTTGCAATTTCGCTCCCTTGGAAAACCCTAGCCCTGGATTTTTTTCCTCTTTGTTTTCGTTGAAAACCGTAATCCTAGGGTTTCATCCTTGTATGCTCTCGGGGACTCGGGTAACCCTGTTTCTCTGTCTCCTCTGGTTCTGAATGAGATGATCGCTCTGGTGTTCAAGATTTGCTATCTTGGTTTCTGCCGATATTCGCTTGTTTACCGTTGTAAGGAACATGCTCTGATGAAGGATGTCTCTGACATCAATTTTAATCAAGATGATCACTATGGTTATACACCTCCTCTGAAGATAAGTTGTTTCTCTTTTAGGGCCTTCTTTCTTCTCGCAGTAGTAGCAAGAGGAATCAGTATACCAGTAATGGCCCTGCCAAATTGAAGGTTCCTTGCAGTCCTGGTAATTGTGTTAGTGAAGTTTTGGTGTCGGTTGCTGCCTCCGGTGGCCGTGGTATCCCTTTGGCGGGAGATTTGAGGGCTTTGTTAGACGACTTCCCACCCCTTCCTGTTGGGCCCTTCCGCACTGGGCCTAGTTTCACCAGGGCTGCTGGTCAAGATGTCACGGAGTTAAAAATTGGCGGGCCTCCAAGTTGTGAACCATGAGCTACAAACCCCCCTTCATTGCGGGCCTTGGACTCAGCCATTTGAGTCAAATAGGCTAAAGGTTAATGGGATTAATCTGGAATTTATTCCCCCTTCAGTCTCCAACTCTTTCCTACCATATTGTCTCTCTTCCTTAATTGGCAATTACGAGAAGGCACCCTTTCCTCCACCTCCTTTTTTTAGAATCACACCCCCTCATGAAACCCATGCACCCAAAAAACCCATTCTTAAGCTCTTTTTCGTATTATTATTTTGGTTCGATGCTGGGTCAGCTACAGGCACCTCAGTTAATCCCCTTCCAGTCCGGTCAAAGGCAGGTCATCCACGTCGGCACTAAGGATTCACAACCCCCACCACTCCCAGTGTGGGTGGGAATGGCATTGGCATCTTTAATAATATTGCTTTGGGCATGGTTTGCAGCTGCCCCTTCATTGATCAACTTAATTGCCACAATAGAATCAGACTCAATTGCTTCATTCCTCATGTTCTTCTCTAGAATGATTGTTAACCCTCTGTAAATGGCCAAGAATTCACTTTCTATTGTTGAATCACAGTTGATGCTTCCATAGAAGCCCAAGATCCATTTGCAATTTGAGTCTCTGAAAATGCCTCCAATTCTAGCCTTCCTGTTAGAGCTATACCAGCAGCCATCGGTATTCAATTTCAGATTGCCTGCATCAGGGGAAGTCCAGAGTGTCAATTTGGATTTAGGAGGGCCACGGGTTAGGGTAGATTTAAAAGCCTCCACAATTTCTTTGGAATAAGATGTAACAGCCTTGAAGCTAACCATCATGGGATTCAACATTATCAAAGCTCTCTCTCTCTCTCTCTCTCTCTCTTCTTCTTCTTCTTTTTTTTTTTTTTTTTTTTTTTTTTTTTCCGGTCCTTCCAAATCTGCCACAAGATAACAATAAAGAGGGTGTGCTCCAAGGCATGCCAACACCTATCCCAGAAATCTTCTGGGATTTGAGGTTATATGATACCCAATCCCGAATGGGACTATTAAATTTACTCTCCAACCAGTGGCTGCTACGAAAGTAGGACCAGAATTCCTTAGCTTTCGGACATTCACGTAAAAGGTGGTTTATGTCCTCAGATTCATCACCACATCTAGGACATAAATCAAATGGGATCATGCCTATATCAAATCTGAGTTTGTTGGAAGGAAGTTTTTGATGTAAAATAAGCCAAATAAAAATTTTTAGTTTAGGAGAAATTTTCATTTTCCAAAATCATTTCCACCCTTTTTGATCATTAGCGTCCCTATTTATCAGATTATAGGCTGCTGCAGTGGAGAACCTGCCATCAGTAGAACCAACCCAAGAAGGTTGGTCCTTATTAGTAGAGCATAGAGAGGTAAATGTATAGCCTGGATAATTCTAATCATCAACAATATAAAAAATAGAAAACAAATTCCAAGTCCCATACTCCCATTATCATTAATGATACTTCTCATCTTCACATTGGCATTGGTATGGGGTCCCTGGTATTGCACACAAAGAGGGCCATCCCCACTCCACCAGTCCTTCCACAAGTCAATGGTCTCTCCATTACCTATAATCCATTTGATCCCTTTTTCCAGCCACTTATTGGTATTTTTTATGCTTCTCCAAATATGAGAGGTAGGTCTATGAGAAGCCCATGTGGAAATGCTATGATTCTTAAGATATTTGTTCCAAAGGATATTAACCCATAGGCACTCTTCATTAGTGATCATATTCCATCCAAGTTTAGTTAAGAGGGCCAGGTTTTGGTTTCTAGCTTTTTTCAGGCCAAGACCTCCCATATCTTTGTCTTTGCACACTTGGTGCCAATTCACAGGGTTCTCCACTCTGAGTTGCATAGAGCTCTGTCCAGCCGTTTTTTTGGTGTTAGCCAGACCTTTTCTACCTTTCATCCAGGTGAACTTCCGGTCCTGTGAATCCCATGTCAACCAAATTACAGTTGCTAATCCTCTCCCCAAATTCCCGTCTCTGACTCGCGTTATAGTCCGTAGCAGTACTCTGACTTTCATCCAAGCTAGCGGTGTCATTAAAATCCCCGGCCACTAACCATGGTTTGTCCATGTTATCGGCTAGAGATTCTAAATCATCCCACCCGTTATCACGAATTCTAGGATTTGGGCTTGCTATACTGCTGACAGCACCCATTCCTCATAGTTATCCTTCTTTACAGTGGTGTGAATAGCCTGGGGAGATATGTTGGTGATATTCAGGGTGACGGAGAGGGTATTCCAGAGAAGCCAAATTCCACCAACTCTACCCATGGGGTCAACATAAGCAGAGGCAGTAAGACCTTCTGGTTTGAACAAAGAACCCATGGACAGAAAACTAACTTTTGTTTCGAGCAGAGCTACAACCTCTGGTTTGTAAGTGTGCATAATATGTTTGAAGTTGTTCCAAAAACGATCATTCCCAGCCCCTCTACAGTTCCAGATCAGAATATCAAGGCTTCTCATTATAAAAACATCAGTCAGAGGAAAATTGACAGGAATACCCAAATTAGAGCGGAACTTACTGAGATCTTGGCAATGTGTCATCGTCGGAGTGATAGACACTGTGCTCTCTTCCATACCCTCCTGGTTTGTCTCTCATCTTTAATTTTATGCCTATACCTTCCGTCCACCATACGCTGAACGATAGGCGAGCGGCTTCTCTCTGGTTCCAGAATCACCTTCACCTTTTCCTTGTCTAAAATTAGACTCTCCAGCTCTAGCGAATTCATGGTAGTTGGTGGTGGGAAGGGATGTCAGATCCAGTGGTTTGGATGGATGGGAGTGTTGATTAGCTTCAGGTGGAGAGGATATGGCGATAAAGGTGTCAGAGAAACCTACTGGCGATTTAGGGTTTTCTTTAGGGGAAACCGATTGGGTGTCATGAGTTGTAGTAAGCTCATTTTTACCCAAATGATTCTCGGAGGAAAGGGGTATATCCGTAGCATTTTTATCCTGGGTCATTGGTATGGTTGGCTGGACCAAATTGGTCTTAGGACTAGGTTTGAGATTAAGACCAAAATTTTGGTTGTTCTTGGCCCAAAAGAGGGGTTAGGGCTTTTCTGAGGAGGTGGGCTATCTTTGGGATGGTTCATGGGTTTGGGAACATAATTTTTATTCCGGGGCCCTTTGGCATGAGTCTGATTTGAAAAATGGGCTTTAGAAGTCCCAGGTCGATTAGCATCAGTAGTTCCTTGGTTGAAATGATCTTTTGCCCTGTAATTTTGCTGCTGAAAATTATGGGCCTCAGCTCTTGTTGGCCCAGTGGGTCTGTTGGGTTTCTTCCTATGTGTGACAACCATCCACTCGCTGTAGCCAAATTCTTGAGGCCCAGTGACGTCAATCTGCCCGTTAAATTTGACAGGCCCTTTGTCAGGTATGACTTGATTGTTCACGGTAACTGAGGGTTCACCCTGTGTCTTCTCCGGCGCCGGTACCTGGTTGCAGTGTTCCCGCCAGTGACCTACCCTGCCACATGAAAAACAAATTACGTGCATGTTTTCATACTCAATTAAGTAGTCATACTTTCCTACTGCGATTGAGGGTTCAAGGGTTGGCTGAGATCCACCTCAATACACATTCTGGCATAGCTTCCTCTTGCAGAATTTTGCATTTTCTTATCCATTTTAAGAGGCTTTCCCAGTTTCTCTGCAATCTGGAGTAGAGTATCTTCCTCGTAATATTCAGCTGGTAACAGGGGTAGTCTAACCCAGATTGCTGTCTTGATGCCTGAGCCTTATCAGCCTTGAAATCTCCGTACCATTTACGAACTGTAAGATAGTGATCTTGGATAATCCACGGGCCACCAGTGTATGCCCTAAAGTAGTCCGATTTCGACTCGAATTTGATGTTGTAAAACCCCAGGCCAACATCCATGGGGGTTATGAAACCTTCTAGATTCCAGAGTTTATTAATCTTATCCATTAGAACTTTGAAACCTATGTTTTTCCCCAGAAGTTTAATGATCAAACATCCTTTCCAATTAGCCCTGATTTTCTCCAGATGCTCCTTTGGGAAATCAATTCTGAGCTTTGATGGGGGGGGGGGGGGGGGGGGGGGGGGTCGGGGTTGTGGGGCAGGGGGGGGGGGGGTCCGTCTTCTTTATCACGCATCAGAGCAGCTTTGAAAGATCGTGCTGTGTTATTTTGGTCAGCTTTGTGTTTTCAGCCTGGAGGTTGTTCTGATCATCTCCATTTCAGCCAACATGGGTGTTTCCATCACAATTTCAGGGGTGGAAATATCTTCCTCAATTATACTATTATAGTCTCCTCTTCCTCGATCATAACAGATGAGGAGGATAGATCTGAGAATTCTTGATTATATTGGTGCTTCTTTCTAGATGATCGATCTCTTCAACTGAGTGGGTCAGATTATCAGATGTGGAATCAGTGGAAGGGGTACTCATTCTAGAGAGAGAAGTTCTCTGAAGCAAGAGTTTTAATTGTCAAAATAAGAGACACGTTTTCTCATGGCTACTATCATGTTACTAGTGACCACGTTTCCCATCTCTTTCCTGTGGTTCAATGTTCACAAAATCCTTAATCATTTTGGCCAATGGGAGGAAATCTCAATCGTCGCGAAGAAGTACCACTTCTATCTCCTCCCTGATTTGGTAATCACATCGTTTCTTTCTCCTCTGAAATCCTACTTGAGCTCACAACGCGAAACTGTGCCCTATTATGTTGAGCTCGGTTGTGGCCGTAGCTCGTCATGTGCCCATCAACGTTCTACTTTACAAAGCTAAGGGCATTGAGGGAGTTTCTATGGCAATCTGGATAACTGATCTCATAGTTGTCATTCTAGTAGCCCTCTAAGTGTCAATCGCAGAGATTTGTGGCGCTCGAGCAAGGGGCTCGAGACTGGATCAACTTGCTCGAACTTTCCGGCCTGTGTTGCCTGACCACTGCCCGAGTGGTGGCCTAATCTTGCTCACTGGGCGGCTCACCGATGCTTGACAAGCAGTGGGAGTGCTGGCGATAGTGCTAAACTTTGACTACTTGCCCTACTCTGTCATGCTTCAACTATCCACCTGTGCGTTCATCTGTATGTTTGCTTGGCGAGAACTGGCCGGGCCCAGCTTACTTGTCAGGAACTGTGTCTTTGGCCTGAGTATAGTTGCAGGCTGCATCAGCGGGTCTGTAATGGTTGGCACCAAGGGCCTCTAGGGGCCTTTGTTTAGCCATGATAGGGGGATTATGAGAGGTGTGAAGAAGACAATGTTGATCATGGCTTTAGTAGAAGTGGTAAATTTCCCGGTGACGGTCTGTGGAGGAGTAGTCCGTGGGACTGCCAGGCTGTGGCTGGCTATGTATGCCAATGTGGGAGGGTTCTACTTGCTGGCTTTGCCCTTGGGAGTGGTTTTGGCATTCAAGGCCCGTCTTGGCAGTGTTTTAAAAGGCGTGCGCCTCGAGCGCTTAAGCGCTGAGGCGAGGCAAGGCGCAGGTTTTGTGCCTCACAGGGTTGAGGCGAAGCGCACAACGCAAAGGCGCAGCTTAGGCGCAAAAGGCGCGCTTAAGCGCAGAGTCGCGAGGTGCTCGCCTTGTACGCCTTTGTATTTTTTCCCTCTAATTGAATCCTCAACCTTCATCTGAGTGGTAAAACATGTGTGCCAATGTAGAGGATAAAACCCTTCAATGGTTTTAACCCTAAGAAGTAGAGCAGCAACCAAAAAAGAAAGAAAGAACGACAGCTATGACTCTAGATTTAATTGCCGTCAATCATTTTGTTGCGTCTCTAAAACTATTCCATTGTTGAAATTTTATGTTTTATGCTTTTATGACATTTGAATGTTTTATAAGTGTTTGCTTGCGTTGAAAGTGTTACTTATATTTGAATTCTACTTGTTCTAAAAAAATGTGTGCCTCGTGTTCAAAAGCGAGCGCCTCGCCTTGCGCTTAAAGCTCCAGGGGACCATGGCGCCTCGGTGCGCCTATCGCTATTTAAAACACTGCGTCTTGGACTTGGTGGACTACTAGGAGGGTTCTTGGTCGGGATGGTTGGTTGCTTAGTTCTGTTGATGATGTTAGTTGCAAGACAACAAGAGTTAGGCAATCACCTGAGAATTTTGTAAAACTTCACCTGTGATTATGCACATGATACATATCCAGTTCTGTTTTAAAATAAGTAACGATTGAGGAACGATGTTTCAAAGGAGAATTCAGCCATTGGATTCATTCCATGAAATGAGTCCACCTAATACAGTTTAGACCGTCTTGGTCACACGTTGCAGCCAGATCACCAAGAAGCGAAACTTATGTAATCAAATTAAAATGGCGACTATTGATTTTAGGTTGTCCTGTGAGATTTTCAGGAAGACAAATAATACAGTTTGAACTTCACTGACTTCACCCAAATCTCTATAAATAGCCCAGAACAGAATCTTCTATCAATGTAGGGTTGGAGAATTTTCAGCAATACGAGCTTTGAATACAGAGACGCTTAATCGTTGCCGGTTCCAGGTTTAGAAATTAAAGTCTCGAGCTGTTTGGCTTTCTCGTCCTTGAAGCCAAGGGAAGCCATTATTCTGTGACCAGCTGATTCCTTTTCAGGCCATACACTAAGAAGGAAATGAGCAGACGTGATTTCCCCACTTTCGCCTGTAGGTCAGATGAATATTAGCCAGAAAGAGCTTTTATTTTCTGGGAGCGCAAATTACAACAAGATGCAAAATCTTGGGCTGAAATATGTGATGAACGAATTCCTTCCAAATAGCTTCTGAAAACGGGCATCATTGTGAATAGGATATACACAAAAATTCAAGTCTTACAATATTTGCCAGAGTATTTGAATGTTTAGCTTACGAAAATCTAAAATGATTCACCCATACTAGTAGTAGGGGCTCCCATTTCCATCAGCGGCTGTGCTAGAGACCTTGTGCTGTATGTTCACTGTTCTGGTTTACATAATAGACAAAAAGAATACTTGTATTATCAAGCTCGCTAGTCCTTTTTTCTTGTCAAGCAACAATATGAACCCATTTTCAAAGAAACAGGAGTGTCCAACAATATTGAACTTCTGAGTTCTGATCACATTGAGAGTGAGCATATTGCCACACCAATTGATATTTGATCACTACATTTTTTCTAGCAAGAAGAAAAGTTGGTCGATGCAGAGGAATTTTTGTTTCCGACTTCAAGAAAATCCACAGGGGATGCTCTACTCTTGTACAGTGTACAGATAGGTATAACCCATGCAAATTGTTGCATGAGAAGGATGTTGTCTGACTGCTGGTCCTTCCAAATTGTTCAAATGTTCTAATGGAGTTTCACAAGTACTTGTTTGGTTCCGAGTCTCAGAGTCTGTATCAGTTCACTGTTTGTTTTTTTGGCGTTTTCTGTTGTGCAGGGAGGTATGCCTCCCTTAGTCTCTGTATTACTCTGATCTTTCTAATAAAAATTTGGATTACCCAAAACATAAAAACCCATCCATGTCATTGTTTATTTGCTCCTGTTATTTCCTTTTTCTATTCCCTAGGACATCTAAATTGTTTAGCTTGGTTAGTCTTAACGTCTGAGTTTCATTTGGCTCTTATTTTGGTGTTTAAATGCAAATTTCAATGTTTGTCCTTGTCAAAACAGTTTTCTTCTTCCTTTCCTTAATTAGATGCATCTGTTTGTCTCTTTCAGGAATTCTCATAGATTTTCTTCACTTCGGCAACTGTCCAACAATTTCGCCCAGTTCAATAATTTGCAAAGCCCACTTCGTTCAAGGAAGCCCCTCACTAGAAAGGTGCATGCACGTACTGCATTAATTGTCATTTCTGATATAACATTGGTTTTTTGAAGTTTATTAGTCTAATCTTGGAAACATTTTCAGGATGCTGCAGTCATAAATGAATGGAGGTTTCAAAAGTTGAAAGAATACAAAGAAGGAAACGTTGAAGTGGAAAATGAAGCTTTTGACCGTTACATGCAGAATGTTACTTTACTCGAGGAGGTCCTTGCTGTTAATCCTAAACCGGAAGGGCCGACGAAAGATGGGTCCCCTGTCTCAAGCCCTAACCCTAACCCTAATTCTGCAGGAGACGACACTGAAATGGTTGTTTCTGGGCTGAAATTAAAGCTAAGATCAAATCCATATAGAACTGAGAAACTTAGAAAGAGATTGGAAGACATCGTCAATCAGGGACTAAGGAAGCTTCGGAAAATTGATTTGGTTGATGTTGGTAATGACCCCAATAAGCAAGATGAACTTGTTGGAAAGCAAGAAAATGGGAAATATTCGGATTTAAGTGATCTTTTGGATAAGTTGAATAAAGCTCGGAGCGAGGAAGATCTAAAATCTTGTTTGGAGATGAAATCTCAGCTCTTTAATAGGCATAGAAGGTCGAGTCAAATCGAAGCTGAAGGTGTTGAAGTATTTAAGAAGGAGACTGCCAAAACCGATTTCCCACTAGGACTGAGATCTGATTATTCTTCACCAAAGTGGTTTTGCACTACTACTATTGATCAAGATGCTCTAAATTCCATTGATGTCCATTTTACTTCGCTTGATGGGATAGATAATCTTTAGATTGAGCTACATTTCCGTATAAGGGAATATAAGTTCCAGTTAAGGTTATAGGTCGAATCAATGGTGTTACAGCCACATTTGTAGTTGTGCTTGTGAGATGCAGTGGGCATCCATGCTTGAAACATGTAATTTACTGGAGCTAATTAACATGTTTCGGGCTTCATGTTTGGAAAGTTGGAATTTAATTTGGTGGAATATAAATTTCTTGAGGTTCTTTGTGCATCAAATTAGGTTACAGAGGTTAAAGCAACCACATTTTCTCTGCGGGTCATGTTAATTCCATCCTGTACATTTTCCCCAGTGCTATTTCAACAACTACTAGCTTGCTTAATTTTGAAGCTGGGAAATTTTTAGGTTTGGAAAAAGGGTACCTAATTGGCTTCTCTAATTTTGACATCGAATGGTCTATAGGGCTTTCAAAACTATAACCCTGGATTCAAAACTACTGTAATCCTGTCCCAGCAGCCTATTTGGTCCAAGAAAGCCGGCCAAGGTGACGCATGCTTACTTGCGCGGACACACTTGCAGAAACACACATGCACTTTTTTTGTTTTGGTGCCAATAGAGAGAATTTCATAAAAATAAAAGCACTGATAAAGCCTAAAAAAGAAAATACAGAAAAGGAAAAACAAAAAAAAAAAAAACACAGGGAAATACAGAATGCCGGAGCTGTTGGAGGTGTCACACCTTTGCCGCTACTGCCACTGATGTTGGAAGCTCAGTTATGGAAACCTTAGATCTGGCTCTCCCCTTGCCCAAGAATCTGGATTCCGGATGCCCATAGGGAGAGGAGAAGATCCGATCGACCATGGGGAGTTGCAAGCAAATCCTAGAGGGGAAGTAATAGAGGAGAGGAGAGGAGGGAAAGGGGTGCTACGGGGCAGGGGGTGGTGTGATAGTCGCCAGGAGAAAAAAGCCCTAGCGAGAAAGCTTCTCCCTCCCTTCGGTGATTTCCACGTATGGACTTATATTTACACATATATGTGTTTAGATAGAAATAAATGGTAATTCTAGCAAATGTTGATGGGTTGTACGTACGTCGCATTAACAATATCAACCTTCAATACTTTTTCATAAGCTTGAACCCCAATCTCTGTCAAAATTTGTAGGAAAACCACTTCATTTTTTTTATCACTTGTAGGACAACCACTTGATACACATGGTTGTGCACTACACAAGAATATTTCATTATCCAATTCTTCTTGATTTCAATAAATCTTTTCTTCACAAAAAACTCCCCCCTGCGCGAATTTGTTGAAAAAATACCATGTCCTTATTTTCCCTGATGACTTCATTCATGGTGGAAATTGAATACGACATTGTAATTTTTTTAGGTACAACTCAGACTCCCAAATAGTCAAATATTTGGAAACCAAAGACACAAATTGAGGAATACTGAAATCATACACTGTCTCTTAAATTGATCCAAGTGTTCCTCCCATGTGGAGTGAAAACTGCCTCAACTGACACCCAAAACAAGGTCAGTCGCACATTATTTAACTTTGAATCAAAGTCAAATTAGTTCAGATTTTGCTTTGGTGGTGCCTTCACAGAGAGAATCCCATCTAGTTTCTAAAAGTCACAGATACACACCATTATGACAAAGAAATTCCATCTTTATGAATTTCCTTGAAAGTTCCTTCAACCCATTTTAGCTTTATGGTGTTCCTAATTGGAGTAGTGCTTTTCTTGCTTTATTCTCCTACAATTTTGTGTGTACGAATTATTATACATTTGCATTTTTCAAACACAACCACCTTTCTTGGTGGGATATCCATCTTTCTAGGCCCTTGAAATAAGGCTGTCAATAATAGCCAATTTCCATGGCTCTAACCATCTCCTCTCAACATCACTTTTCAAAACAACTTTTCTATTGTCATCAAAACTTCTTAAATAATGGCCAATTCCTCTCGGAATTGGGGGCCCTGCCCTGTAGTGAGTGAGCAGTTCGTATAAATTGGAGTTAAAGTAAATGTTAAAGTGCTTTTTAAAGTGTAAGACGATCCGAACCGTTAATCGCCGAGGGAGTAGTGAGCTTACTCACTGCAGCCCCCCCCCGGATCCGTTGCTCTCACCCTCCTGGTCTTAGTCATGATTCTTGTATTTCACTATATTTCCTGAATTACTGTAGCAGGATTTCTATATGCATTGCATACCAGAGAGAGTGCGTATAGAAATCTAGACCAGGAGTGGTCTCTAGAACAGTGAAATTTCTTTTTGTCTTTCTGTGGTGGACGTAGGCACACCGTAGCATCACGTAGACCTTATATTCTTTTGTGTTTTGTGAAAGCGAAACAAGCAAAGCTATCGATGCGAAGGGAGCACCCCGAGTCATTTTGTCATGGAAAATGTAACTCATCAGAGCCAAATATGCTTGCCCCAAGCATACTTTACATCTGGACAAGTTGCATATATGCCAGTTTTCCTTTTCTCCTGGTAACTAGGATTCAATGGACCAACTAATATAATTTCACCGTCCACTAGTCGAATCCTAAATTAAGGCTTCTTGAATGCCTTGGGGTTTGGGTGGATGCCAAGTTCGAGTTAAGAATTCGTCTAGGTTGAAATTTCACTACGAAATCACGAGTTTAATTTCACTCTTGTACTCCACAACATCACAAATAACACAAGTCCAAATTAATTTTTCTTCTCTTTTCAGGGGACGGACAGTAACAAATTTAATTACATGTGGGTTGTGATCATAACAAAAGAGAGAGAGAGAGAGAGGCCAAAATTATGTACATGAACTGGTCATGATCACTCTGCAGGACTTCTCCTTTCACATGCTTTCCATGTGAAAGCGGAACCTTAATGTCTTGATCCAAATCAAAGTTGATAAGATTTAGAAAAGCACACGTACGGAGGCAAAATATTTTTAATTATAAATGTTTTGCAACAAAATAATATGAATCTGGGGTAATGATGATTTCTTCCAATCCCACTTAAAGAGAATCCAAATACTAACCAATAATAATAATTAATTAAATATGCCCATATCATATGGGAGCTGTCCAAATTAATATGCCTATTTGGTTGTGTATCATATGTACCTCCAAAATATTACGAGTTTTTACTCTAAAAGTTATGACACACACCAATATGTGTTGATTTTTAGCGAAAATGTTACGAATTTTATTTCTGAAAAGGTAGGAGAAATAAATGTTATGATTCATGGCGAAAATGTTCGAAAAATTACGAGTTTTTAGTATGAAAGTTAGGAGGCGTATCAAAATGTTATGAATCTTTATGGGGTGGCACAATTGTAGAGTTTCCTAAAATTGAAATGATAATTTCTTCTTTCAAAAAAGAGACTCTTTCATATGAATGAGAAGAATAATGGGTAATCTATAATTATGGACCAGAACTGTTGGAGGTGTGGATTGATGCCATCAGTTGTCAATGCTTTGATGTTTTTGTTGTTGTGCATCTGTAAGGTTTTCTTAATGGTTTAGAGTACCTTAGTCAAGTGCCAGAAGGCCACATGTTTGTCCAAAACTTATTAATGCAAATTACCCAACTTTTCTTTTACGGTTCGCTTTGCAGTATGTGTCAGAGAGCTTGAAACTCAATTCACATGAAAGATACAAGTTTCTCTATTATGGTGATTTATTTTTCTCTCTTGTTTGTCGAGTTGTTCCCTAGTGTCTTGTCATTGTATTTTGGGACTAATCATTCCTTGATCTTGTGCTCCCAAACCATGGAATAATTACTCGTATTTTGGATATAATTCTTATATATAGGTGCCATTTGTCTTTCCATGAAGGAAATTACGGCTGCAAATAAACCGAGCTGTTTGTGAACTATTCGAGGCTCGACTCGGTGAAAGTTTGTTCGGGGACTAAACGAGCCGAACTTGAACTCAATTTTAGGCTCAATTATTAAATGAGCCGAACTTGAACCTGATAGTATTGGGCTCGGAACCCGGAGTATATGTATATATTTCATAAATTTTCACATATAACCTTCAATATATATACAGTTTTACATGTACATAATAAAAATTTTATAACTTGTACATGTATAAACCTTTAAAAGTACACTATATACATGCATTTTAATATGTTGTTTATAATTTTTCATATGTATGAACTTATTTATGTACAAAAAACAAATTTTATTAGTAGTTCTAGACCTGTATAAAAGCATGAATATCTAATATTTTTGACTTTTTAAGGCTCGTGAATAAGTTCGAGTTCAATTCAAACCTAGGAAAGCTCAGCTCGAGCTCGGCTCGTCAAATTTTAGTGGAGTTCGAGCTCGACTCGAGTTCGCTTAAAAACTTAATAAACGAACCTGAATATTCTAAAGTTTGGCTCGTTTGCAGCCCCGAAGGAAATGCATTCAGTGATAAAAACAAAAAACAAAAATACACCTAGCTTGAAGACGAATCAGTTCAGATATTTCTCGTTTAAGGTCAAATTGTCATCCTTATTTACATTTGAAACATCTCTTTTACTAGAGAGAAAAGAAATATAATTTACCCCACATAAATGTGCAAGAACGCAGGCATATAGATTTTTTTTTCTTTTCTGAAAGTAGACATATAGAACTTTGAATTCATAACCACCGGCGGAGCCAGTAATTAAGGGACCGGGGTCACGGGTCCCCTGGTTTTCTATTATTGCGCTTATATTTTTATTTGGTTTGAAATTACTACCACATCAACTCTTATAAGCCTCAAAAGTTTTCAAATAAATCTTCAAAAATTACACGTTCTTGGGTAGAATATTGTAGTTTTCGTATTCGTGTTTGAAAATTTTTGTAAAAAAGTGCACTAAAATTTTTTATGTGTAGTGAAAAATATTTAAGTTTGGTACTATTTGTTGTGCTTTACCCGTGGAAACTTTTTCATGATTATGATTGAAAAGTGCCCCTCATCGATTTTCTGGCTCCACCACTATTCATAAACCTTCGACTGGGTGGGTTTTTTTTTTTTTTTGGTTGAGTTAGTGCTCTCCAATATATATATACATTAGTTGTTGTAATTCATACCAATTTTTTTTTTCATTCGATAGACATCAATAAAGTTAGTTGTCAGATGTTAATAAACCACAAGGGTTTACCTCCTCTCCATAGGAGTCGAACCCAGAACTTCATCCCTATAGAAGGGGCTACACGACTAACTGGACTAACTGCGCCCTAGTCTACCAAAAATGTTAGGTTTGTTGTTTCTTCATTGATAATCCTATTTAAAAGAAACTACTTGCATATTAATTTTCCAACAACTTTTAAAGTGTATAGCCTAATTTTCAAAGGTGATGGCTAAAAAGCCAAACCTCCCAATCTTGTCCTCGTCATCTTCCACGCCAACTTCAATCTAATGACATATGAAAGTTGGTTTAGTCGGCTATAATCTAATGTGGAATAATTCTCTCCAAATGTTTTAAATTCTGTTAATTCTTTAATCTACTTGAAATTTTAATAGAATTTTTGTCCAACTGTAATAACCCGAAATTTCGTAAATAAAAAATTTGATTTATTAATTCGAATATTTAATTTTAATATCGCTAAATAAAATAATTTATTATTTAGTTTAAATAATTTGAATAAAATTAGATTTAATTTGTTTATTTCTTTTTATTTATATTTTCCGCACCGTAAATCAACGCGTGTGTGAACACCCCGCGGAGCGATGTCCACGAAAACGGTTATGATTTCAGAAAAATGATTTGATTGGTTGAATGGAGTCGCCACCCGGATTTGAGGACTATACCCAAGAAACCTTTTTGAAAAATAACTCTTTTGCCCTTGAAATAGAAAATGTTTTACTGGCCTCACAAAAACGAGATTTCTCGGGTCCGGGAGCTAGGTTACGAGAGGGGAAGGAATTTAAAGCACCCCTCTCGCCCGGTGTGGTCACCGGTCTCTATTAAATGTTTAAAGGATTTTGAAAATATTGTTTGAATAGACTTTGTACACATATTCATGCGAAAGCACAAGAAAAATGCATTAAAAAGATCAATGAGGTATGGGTGGATACTCGTGCAAAATGTTATGAGTGAATGATTCATGTACAAAGGATGCTTCAACTTCACCAAATCACCCCCAAACTGCCTTGAGATGTCCCAGGAATTGATCATAAATACTCAACACATCACACCTGGATTGCAACCTGGGCACCTGGATTAGGCAGGTCCAGGCGCCTGGATTGAATACAGGCGCCTGAAAAGGGCCAATCCAGGCGCCTGGATTACCTCCCAGACAGAAACCTCAGAACTTCATTTTTCACAATAAGTACCAAGGGCAATGCTTTTAACCAATGCTCACACACCCTAAACGATGTTTGGAAATGCAGTAGCAGACATGAACCTCAAACTCAACTCAAACACATGATATGAACTTAAAAGAGGCTTGATTTTTGGATGATTTTTGGAAATATACACAACAAATGCTAATGAAGAACTTTCATTTTTGTGAAATTTGAAACCTTTCCAAACTCTTAACTAGTATGAAGAACTAGTAAGAGCTTGGATGGTATCCCCTTAGGCCTTTTGAGCACAATGGTAGAAAAACTACCTTGAGAAGTTTGATTAGTGAACTTTTAGTGGAGGTTTGGATGTTTTTTGGTGATTATGTAAACTGAAAGAGGTCTTCTGGGACAGAGACAAACGATTGTATTGGTTTTGGTTGAGTTTGATGATGGATGGTTGAAATGTGAGTTTTTTTATGATCAAAGGGTGGGTTTTTAGGCTAGAAGATGGGTTTTTAGGCTAGAAATGAGTAGAACAAAGGGGAATGGATTGGGGATGGATTTTCTGGGTGCATTTCTGCAGCATAACAGTAGGAGAGTGAGGAGAGAATTGATCCTCTTGAAATGGAGTGGGAGGGGGTATATATAGAGAATGAGGGAGTTTTGGGTGAGGTTTAGAGGGAAAATGAATTTGAACTCTCAAATGTGGAGACAGAGTCTGTTGGAGGGAGTTTGGAATGAAGAAAACGTGGGACAATGTAGGGGGGAGTCCATGGTTTCAAACAAAACCAGCTGCAGATTGCCCACTGGAAGTCATTCCAGGCGCCTGGAATTGGGGAATCCAGGCGCCTGGATTGAGTCCGGGCGTCTGGATTAGGGTAATCCAAGCGCCTGGACTGGGGGACTGCACAACAATCCAAACTTCGCGGGGCCATTTCGGGTGCAACCGAACTCTGTTTTGTGCATGGTTGAAGCGTTGGAAAGCTTATCAAGTCTAATTTCTAACCCAAGTGGTTTGAACCCAAGATGATTTGTACATCAAAATATGTGACCATTTTACCCTCAGAAGGTTGGAAAAACAAGTCGTTTAGGTAAAACGGGCATATCTCCCTCATTTCAAAATAGATTGGGACATATTATATATCAAAAAAGAGGGTTTTGAATGTACTAGAAGGTGGTGTAGGATTGAGTTTATTTTGAGGAGGTTTTGGAGGGGTTTCCAAGTTCACAATCAAGTTTCGTGTGCTCTTATCGGACATTTTCATCATCGAGGATGCTTGACAAGTTTCTTGAGTCAAAATCGGGGTGTCTACAGCGTACACATCGGGTATTACACCACATCGCGTCCGGAAGCCCTACAAATTCCCCCAACTCCTATTTTGTCTCCTTATGACTAACATCACCCTATTTATTGCCTAATTTGGACCTATTTCTAATTTTAGAAAGCCTAAATTAGTCATGTGATCAATTTTGACTTTTCTTCTAGCATTGACTTTACTTTTACTAACCATAATTTGGAGTTTTGTGAATCAATGAGAGCAAGAGAGAGAGAGAGGTCAGTTTGGGGAGAGAAATTTCTTCCCTTGCCATATAATTTTATGGGCGTGTATCCGTACACGCGTTCGCTCACATTTTGGCACCGTTTTTCTTCTAAATTCCGAAGCATTTTATTTTTGGATTCTCTTAAGGCTATCTAGGAATTTCCTATCATACTTATTTATTTTCTTAAAATTAGTAATTCTTTGATTATTATTCGCGGTGCACTAGTTTGTATTTTTTGCGCACAAAATCAACCTTACGGAGCATTTTTCGTCCCAAAGGAGGGGAACTTATCTCCCAATTAATGGGGGTCACTTTATATCCTATTATTGCTAGCCTTATAAGACTATTATTTATAGAGTTACTTTTACTATAAAGTAGTTATGTGTATATATGTATAGATGTATATATATAACACCCCGTGGCTAGTTTCGTGTGTATAATTAGTACCCAAAACTACCCATTTACGCCCCAACCTAACGAACCTAGACATATTACGTCGTATCCTACGTATCTAGAAACCCTTACTTGGTCCACAAGCTTTACCCTTAATGGAAACATCTATCTTTTAGCCTTAAAAGGCTACAAAACACTACTTACATAAAGCATTTTTGGACTATATGGGGAGAGAGAGGGGGACGGCCTAAGAGGGAGGGAGAGGAGCTTCATGCTTTCACTACAATTAGCTCCCTCGTGTTGCTTCATTTCCCACACCAAAAACTCTCCTCACCACCTTTGTAGTAAACTAGTTTTTTAAGAAGGAAAACCATGAGTTCTTCAAGTTCTTCTTGAAACCCAACCTTCCACCACCACACTCCACCACCCTCAACCACCCCTAGATCTTAAAAGGTAGAACAAGTTAGCTAGAAAGCGTTCGAGTAGCCGTTACTCCGCCGGAATCCAGCTAGCTTATCGGCTTCCGACTAATCATTGGAAATTAAGGTAGATACTTTATCTTAACCCTAGATTAGTATTTTCTAGTTCATTTTTAATATGTCATTATTATGCTTAAATATGCTTATTTATGTTTTAATGAGATTATGTTGGATGATTAGCGGTTTAATGAAAAATTAGACTTTGAAAAACACACTTAGTCGTTACTATGCACGATTTGAGATTGACTTATCAAACTACACCGTTATAATGCCCGGTGAACTTTTGGAACGCAAAATTATGCAGTTATAATGCCCGAATGAAAATCGACTTTTCAAATTTACGCCGTTTATAATGCCCGACTGATTTTTGGAAAGTAACCGACTGAACTTTTCTTAAAGCGATTTCAAAATGTTTTGACTATACTTGGACTGTTGAGATAACCCAAGGCTAACACCCTTGAGAGTCTATCAAAAAAGATGAGCCTCGCGTTATCTAAGAAAGGAATGGTGATAGTAACTGCATTCGTACGGCCATCCGGCCTGGGACTCTCCTGGTTATCTCATTTGTCTAATGAAAGTCACCAACAAGATTTTATACCTAAAGTAACACGGTTATCTGAAATGATTTTAAACGGAAAGTTTATCGAGAAACGATTTTAAACGGAGGATTCTTATGAAATTATGGCATGTGCACGTTTTTCGAGACGGTACGACACAACACGTTTTTCGAGAAAATGAACGATTGTTTTCACAAGAAGAGATAGAGATGAGAATGAAAATGATGATGTGATGAAAATTGAGACAATAATGCTGTTGGAGTCCCGCCTCAGTTCCCCGGAGTGAACTGGTGGTCAAAGCTCAACGGAACTATACGGTAGTGCTGTTTAGAGTCCCATCTCAAACTCCGCGGGGAGAAATTGGGGGTCAAAGCTCACTCAGTACATCACGTAGTAAACGGATCTTATAAACAGGCTGTTAAGTTCGGTGCTATAAGAAAACCGGGACTATGTGGTGTGTGACGCGGGGTGAACAGATTTCATAGCCTGCAGGTAGTCAGTGTTATGGGTGGCCGGGACTTCGAATGGAAAGGTTAGTGACCGTTAGAAAGGGGTGGTTGAACGGGCCAATAACTTTCAAGAGATGTGAGATGTTAACATGGATGGAATTTGAAGAAGAATGTTGTGATGGGAAATTGATACAAAATATTGATACTGCACTCTGGTTCTAAAACGATACGAGACACTGATTATGTAAAGCTGCACTCTGATTTGATTTGACTTTGATATTTGAAAATGCATGATTTTACTATTTTACCTGCCACCTACAATATTGTTCTAGAATTACTAGTTTAAGGTTGGGGTAGGGTATCTATTGAGCGTCCACGCTCACGGTGTTGCATTTGTGCGACCCTGACATAATACCACGATGTTGTTTCGCAATTCCGATGTATTATGCTAGAAACGTTATTTATTATTACAACTAAATTACTTAAACAAAAATAATAATAATATAAAGTTTATAATAAATAATCTGTCCTTCACAGATTACAAAAAGGCAGACCGGGTAAGCTCTACAGCTCGATAAATTCCTCTGCCTGGTTGATCTCCATCTCGGCAGCTCTTCTGGCTCCGTGCTCTCCGTAGAAGTCCTCCTGTCCATGGTTACACCAACTAACTTCTTCCAAAAATATACGGTGATTGTTTTCGGATTTGTTTTACTTTTGTTGATTAATCTGATGGAAAAGGCTACAATACACACCCCTTGTTTGGGTGTGTATGATACACACCCCAACAAAAGTTACGAATTTTTTGTATAAGTTACGATTTTTTTGTATAAGTTACGAATTTTTTGTAGAAGTTACGATTTTTTTTGTAAAAGTTACGAATTTTTTTATAAAAGTTACGAGACACACCAAAATGTTACGAATCATATTGCTGAAAAGTTACGAAAAACTAAAAAATGTTACGATTGCTGATGAGGTGACACAATCTGGACCATACAATAGGTGCATATGGTACACCCAAATAAGGGGTGTGTATTGTAGCCATTTCCTAATCTGATATTGTAATAAATCTTCTTCGTGTTCCCGGGTGAAAGCGACGATAATTCTATTTTAACATTTTGGGTTTGGTTAGGCAACTTAAGGGGTGTTCCACTAAGTTAGTTTTTTTGAAAAAACTGGCTTTTCACGGTTTTTTATGTGATGTGTTGTGAGAGAATGACCTGTCTCAGTTTTTGAAAAAAGTATTTTTTGTTAGTGGAACACCCTTAATCACGAAATAATGCAAATAGGTACAATACAAATACTAAAATATTGGTGCATGAATTTAGTTGTGCACAAGGTTCGGAGTTGTGTGATTCTGTATAAATTCAGTAACTAGATCATCCTGAACGATTCCAATAAGATGTGTCCGATTCTAGTTTGATTCTTAGTTCTACCTTGTTAATGTCAAATCACGTTAAAAAAAAGAAGAAAGAAAGATGGCATCGCAAATCTGGTTCATAAATTTAAATTGAATAGTTAAAACAATGTCATTAAATTTAAATTTAACAATCTTCCCCACTAAAGCAACTCGCACCAATGGATTAAAATATATCCATATTGTTAATAGTGAATTGTTGTATTGATTTGGATAAACCCATACTGTTAATAATTGTGAATTTTTGTAAAAAGTCAGCTTACCATATAAAATCGTCTGGTTGTTCCAAAATGGACAATCGGTTTGCCTAGGGCTGCTGAAAATTTATTCCAAAAGCGTACATAATGCATATTCAAAGAGACTACATCGATTTAATTCTAACCGTGGTTCGTAAGTATCGATCCAGTAACTAAACTAAGACCGCACGAAATGCCCTAATATCACTCTTATTTCATCAGCAGCGTTAGTGTGTCCGGTGTCCCTAAGTATAAGGAATACTTTTTTGGTTATTTCACGCTTCGTTATTTCATCGGCAGCGTTAGTGTGTCCGGCTTCTTCGGGGACAACATGCATGTTGGGCGGATCACGGCCGTTCGTCAGTGAACGGTTTAGATTTGTTTGAACATGATGTGATCTGAGCCGTTCATGGCCAACCACAGACGGCTGTGATTGGCCCATCATACATGTATCCCGACAACACGCCCCTCGAATCCCGCAAAATGGGATGATTAATGAGTATAGGTCAAGGGATCAAAGTGGGAGGCAACAAGCCTTAGTCCATATTTCATCATGATCTATGACACGTAAATTCACTTTTCTTTTTCTTCTTTTGTGGTAATACAACTTGTGCGCAACGCACATCAGACTAATCCTTACAGTTTATCCCACACTCGTTTTATATGCTTACACATGGAGTAATGTGACCCTAAAAGTTGCTGACTAAGATAATCGAATCTGAGACTTTAGGAGGAAGCAAACCTCTAAATTTCAATTCAAGCCCACCGGCAAATTCCTGAACTCTCTTTTTGGCTCTCTGGGGACGGGGCAAATTCCCGAACTCTCAATTCAAGCCCACCCGCCAAAATTGAAAATAGTACATTTCCTGCCGTGTTGCGTAAGGGTATTTTAGGGTACAATCCAAGTGAAAATGAAATTCCAAACCCACTTTCATATTTGACTTACTATTCAGATCAGTATATGTTAGGGTTGAATAGAGGGGTTAATTTATTTTTGTTGAATATCTAATTAATTGGGACTAATTGACAATAATTCTGGGGTGCATAAAAGAATTGGTTTTTTATGTAATGTATTATGAGCTATATGTAGCACGGACATGGATACGGATACTGACACAGACATGACAATTTTGAAAAAAGGGACACGGACACGGCGGGGGACACGACAATATATATATTAAAAAAAACTTAAAACTTTAAAGATTGATAATTACAGTTTGACCCCAAAAAATTAAAAATATTATAATGTGACCTTGAAAATTTTAAAAATTATAGATTGACCCCAAAAAATTTTAAAATATATATATTTTGACCCCTGCCGTGTCCCAACCAAAAAATTCAAAAAGTTTGGGGGACACGCCACGTGGCGTGTCCCCGCCGTGTCCCTATATCCGACATTCTGATACGGCTACCTCTAGAAGTGTCAGTGCTTCATAGATTGTGAGAGAATGATCCGTGAACACCCTCAATCTTAAGCACATCCTGGTTCGAAAAAATCTTAAGCACATCATGCCGGAGAGTAACAAGTGTGAGGATCTGCTTGCACAAGATGCTATATCACATTGTTTTCCTTTCCCGAGTTTATCTTTCTATTCCGTTCTGTGTTAAATTTCAAATGTTGTAGGACAATAGGGTTACCACTTAATTAAATAATCATCCTATTTGGAGATAACACGTAAGTTTCCATCCTTGTCATTTCAAATGGATATGTTTTTATCATTTTCACTTGTGAAATACCATATCTGCCCTTATATAATTAGTGATGCGGATATAAATACATATATTTACTGTTGCTTAATGATGCAGCGAGAAACCTCCTTTTATGACACTATTTGCAACGAAAATCGCGAACAAGTTGAATTAGAGGTACTTCCTCCATAAACAAACAATTTTGAGTAAATACTCAAATTTTTATTAATCAAAACAACAACCTTGCCGTAAGGCTGACAACACTTGTTTATATATATAGACTACTGAGACCGAAAAATATGGAAATAAATAACCAAAAGGTAACACTTGCTAACCAAGCAAAACCAATACCAAAAATATGAAATATGATTTAGACCCAATAATTCCTCGAGTATTCTAGAAACATGCCAAAACAAGCAGCATTAAAACGAATTCCTATATTTCTCAAATATTTCAAATATTGGCTTGCATCATTCTCCTCGGCTTGAAGAAACTCGTTCTTGAATTTATATAGTTGAATTCGCTGAATCTTGTCCACATCAACCTTGTACTTACCTTAATGTTCTCAGACATGAACTTTAAAAGTCCTAAAAAACTAAAGAAAATATTTTCTTCAAATTGTGCTCTAGGTATGCAACCCATGCATGGATAGCTTGCAGACCTTTCAATAAATTTTTAAAAAGGATCCACATTTTGTTGATCAGAAGACCCACCATGATTTGGAACTCATTGTTTTGGAAACTTCCTCAACAATAATTGTTTCCTCATCAAAATTGGTGGTTCTCTCCAATCCAAAATTGGATCTGGAATAAAATTTGATGTAAAAGGCCACTTAATGGTAGTCTCATCGACCATATCAACCTTAAGGATTTTTCTAGTGTGATACCTCCTGGGAACTCAGGAAAGTTAATCATTAAACTAGATTCCCAAAGTCGCTTATTATGATTTTAAACCTTGACTACCCTTGTCCTCCCCCTCGGTTGATGGTTACCAGCCAAAAAGGTTTGGTGATAGAAACATCATTCGATACCTCCTCCTCTTTCAGACACCGAGGTTTAACCAGACAACAATGAGGTGGATTTGCAACTTCTAGAACCTTGATGCTTTGGATAAGCATTCCAAGCATCGCTTCTATTCGCTGAAATCCTTCTTCCATTGGGGTTACTCGAGCAACCTTAGCCTGTTCATAGATCTCTTCAACACAAGCTGTTCAACCTCCTTGTCCACCTTGACCTCGACCTCCAACATGTCCTCCGACTATAGTCAGGATTGGATCCTAAGCTCTGATATCAACTGATGCAACGAAGCGTATGAAACAAAGGATTGACACTAGAAAATTTCGTATATTAGAATCAGTTGGTAATAGTTTCGTCAATTCTAGAAAATTCATAATTTAAATTTTATTATATGTTAGAATAAGTATTTTATTTAATATGTTTCCATTTAGTAAGGATTTTCTAAATATTTTTAGTTTCCTAGTTCCTTTTATTTAGGTTTCCTATTTTGTAGGTTACTCGGCCAAGCAGAATTAGGTTTGATTATGTTTCCTTTTTATTGTTTTCTTGTTCTCCAAAATTTAGATTTAGTTTTCTATGTTTTATTTCCTTTTTAGTATTTTTAGGTTAAATTACTATTATTATAAATATAAATAAGGATGTAAGCCTTAGGGCAAGTAGGGTTATTTAATGATTATATTTTTGTTAACATGATTTTTAGTGCAATTGTATTTTCGACGAAGTCTATAACATGAACGATTTTGATTATGAAAATGAACTTGGCCTGGGCCGAAAATAGGCCAACTACACGATGCAAACGTGCAGTTCCTTTGACAAGCCATTTCCAAATAAGTGTGTGGTACTTGATAATGGATGGAGGGCTAGTAGGGGCTCTTGCCTCCACTACAATTTGCAAAAAAAAAAAAAAAAGTTCTCTTACATAAAAATATATATAATTCATCAAATTATATAGCTCTGCTCCTTCTCTACCGATGTAACCCGTTTCCCTATGCAACTCCGTTCCTACTTCATATGCACCTTCCGAGGGAAAAAAGGTGAGATAAGAAAGACTTAAAGATGCCTCCTTTGATTTTTCTTTTGTGATTATTTGTTTGGTTGGTTGCAAAGCTTTTGTTGGACTCGAAACAATGAAAGCTGCCAAAGAAAATCAACAGGTTTTTCAACAAAACATAAAAAAAAATATACAAAAAAATCAAGTGCGTGAACGATTTTAATGCATCTCGCTTTCCTAGATAGAGAAAGGCTTGTACACAGGTGATCGACCCATGACCACTTGTGCAGAAAAAAAAAAAAAAAAAAAGTTCTATCATAAGAAACTCTTGGGAAAGTTATTTTATATAACCATTTTAATTTAATAATATGAAAGAATCTGTCCAGAATTAAATTCTATTATGTTTGAATGATATTTATTGTTGATAAATCCGCGGAATCAAAATACACGATGCGGAAAGAACAATAAAGTAAAGAACTTAAAAGTAGAAAACACTCTAGAGTTTTTTTACGTTGTTCTCCAAGTGCGATATATTTGAGGGAAGCGGGGGGCCTGATATGCATTTAATGTGCTGTACTGTGTAAGCGTAACATCGCAGCTTTTCAAAAGTGTTTTCAATGGTCCGGATTTGCAGACGCTTTCTTATAGGTCAAAATTAATTTTGCAGCGGATCCAGACCATTGATTTTCGAGATGGACGGCTGCGATGTGCGTTGTACGGTACAACGCATATAGTGCACAACAGCACTCCGGCTTGCTTTCGTATTTGAGTACATTCATGATTCATACCCGTTTCTATAACATATCGAATGAAGAATGTAATACAAGTTACATCGGCTACAAATATAGCGTGTATTTGTAACCTAGAAGTTACATCACCAATTGTTGTAATAACCTAGTCTAATCAGGAAAGCCACACTGAATTTGGCTTCACAAACTCAACTTTTACATCTCATTAGTTACGATATAGAACTTTTCTTAGCATTACATCTACTAAAACTTTTATTAGGCGAAAAAGTTTGAAGTGAAGGGAAGTTTGAGGAAATGGGGGTGTTGTGGACCTTCAACTGTCCGATCATGTTTTGAACGGTTCGGATGTGCTTTGATTTTTTATAGGTAAAAATAAATCAAAATTAAATTAAAATAGTCTGAATGCATCCGGACCGTTCAAAATACGATTTCATGTAGTGACAATTAACCCTGGTCCGTATGCACTCAATGTGAGTACAGAAATTCAAAAGCACAGTTTATGCTGATGCGATAGCAATAGTACTACTACTGGACAATTGCACATTATTATTTGCATACCTGACCTCTAATAATATGCTTGGATTACAGGGACCACTGATTCTGCGTATTTGTTGCTTTTGTAACCCGAATATTTATAGTGTAGCTGATATAAGTGTGTGGGGTATTTTTCAAGACCTATAGAAGACTTTTCAAGACCTATAGAAGACGTGCAGACTAGCTCGTCCCAAACTACCACGTGCACATGCACGAGGTAAATGACACGGAATAATACGCGGACGACCACCAAGCCCATAATCCAGTAATAACCCAAGTTTAGCTGCTCATCGGATAACGCAGATGGAACGGCCCAATGCGGGATAAACCCTAGCAACAAACTTTACTTGCGAAGATAAGGAAAGGAGGGAATATCCAAAGATATTCGAAGATATTCCCTCAATAAGTTGTATTTATAAAGATAAGCACAATCTTGCTCAGAGATGGAAAGTCAGTCAACATACTAAACAAGGAGCGAACTCCCATGTAGGGTAAAGCTCCAAACGAGCAATATGCGGCACTCTTGGCAAGAATCCTTATCAATTAAGGATCGATACAGAATCATGCATGCTATGTTGCCCAATAATGAAGAATCCTAGGCTTGGAAGGATTCCATACAGAGAAGAATTCCACAAGGAATGAAAGCACAAATCAATCGCATAAATAAGCACATGACTCCTAAACACTAGAGGTATGCTTGAACCCATTCTCATGCTTAGACACTCGTTTCGCTTATCCTCAAGTTCGTCCGTACTAACTTAAGCATCGGAGGACCCTTGCCGCCTAGAGGCAAGGTGCTCTGACAGTTTGCTCGTGTTGCAGGATCAATGTCGCTCCATTCGAAGAGGATTTGATCTCATAAGAGCAGAGAAATAACTTCGTGAGTTTTTCTCCTCTTACAATAAGCGACGTTATACACTCAATTTTAAGAACACTCAAAACACAACCGTATATGGAATAATTCGATAAAAATAAGTCCACATGTATCATACGATTTCGAAGATAATTGCATTCGGAGATTGTGTTTTAAAGATACGTGATTGAACTATTTGTTATCACAAGGAGCCTTTGCAGTGCCATGAACTCCATCAATAAAAAACGCTCCGTTCCAAAATAATGACGAGTACTTTAATTCGGTGCGAAAAATGTTACACGGAAGTACTTAATTTCTTGATTTGAAAAATGGCACGACTTTTCGTAGTAGACCATTATTTTGGTACAGAGGGAGTACCAATTTCAGGAACTTTTGCCCCCCCGGGGGCGTTAGTAATTTAATGAGTAATTAAGGCTAGCCCGTTTTTTCATATCGACTTTTTTGACTTCTTGTCCAAAAAGTTTTAAAAGTCTCTTATCACATAAAAAACTCAAAAAGCCCGAAAAGAAAAGGGGAAATTGCTTAAAAATAGAAGTAAGGGCAAGTATTTGCATAAACATGGTGTACTTTTTTGGAATTAGAAAAACATGGTAAGGAGAACAACATTTGCAAATACATGGAATGGGGGACAAAATTACCCACCACTCAAATTTTGTTCTCAAAACAAACCCAACACACACTCTCTCTCTCTCTCTATCTAGAAAACCAGAAGTTGTCGGAGTAGAAAACCCACTTGTAAGTAGAGGGTTACATATGAGAAATCCTCGAATCAGCGGAGGAGGAGAAGACTGAAGTGACTTCTGGCCTTGTTCGATGTTCGGCGAGAGACTGAAGATCACTGTACAGATGAAGGGTTTTAACGGGTTGAAAGGAGGGTCTGTATTTTTGGAAAAGATTTTTCGAGGACTGAAGATCACTGTACAGATGAAGATTTTTTGGAAACTAATTTTTCATTTTCACCTCACTAAATCCGACGGTTCCCTGAGTTCTCTCTCTCTCCATTCCTCTTCCTACCCAATCCTCCCCTTCCTACCCAATCCTTGTCTGGCGTACTCATTTCTACGCACACAAGGTGTTTGGTTAAATGTCTCAAAGAAGATGGATTTTTTTTTTCATTCTTAGGGACCAACTCGGGTGCAATTAATTTTTTGAAGAGTGTAACCACATTCCATGAATAGTGCAATATAGACGTAGGAACGATGCAAGAAGAAGAATATATTTTCAGACAGTATGACTTGACAACAAACTGCAATCCCGTTTGGACCAACTCGGGTGCAATTAATTTTTTGAAGAGTGTAACCACATTCCATGAATGGTGCAACACAGATGTAGGAACGATGTAAGAAGAAGAATATATTTTCAAAAAATGTGACCTGACAACACACTGCAACCCCGTTTGGACCAACTCGGGTGCAATTAATTTTTTGAAGAGTGCAACACATTCCATGAATGGTGCAACACAGATGTAGGAACGGTGCAACACATGCATAGGAGGAGGGAGAGTGAGGAGGTTGGTTTAGGGGGGGTTTTTTAGACAGGGGTATTTCGGTCCACACAAAATTGGTACCATGTATGTGAAATTAAAATTTTCCTTTCCATGTTGGGAGCAATTTCCAAAAACTGTTCCATGTATGGGCAATTATTTGCCCCTACTTCCATTTTTCAGTAATTTCCCCAAAAGAAAAAAACAATAAGAGAAGAACTCAAAAAATCCAAAAAACAACAATAAGAGAAAAAAACTTTACTTTTATCTAAAACATTAAGACAAAAAAAAAAAAGATATGAGAAACACAACCTAAGTTACTAATGTTCTATCCATAGTTTTAAAGAGTAGCAGCTATATATATAGCGTATCAAACGTTAAGCAACATCTTTTTTTGGCCCTTCGATATTGTAACACACCGTTACATTGGTGCTACAGAAAAGAAATAACACACGAATGGCATGATTTCGGATATGTACTGATTTGTATCCGAATTTTTTGCCCGGTTCCCGACCGCTTCAAATGCTCTGGCGTCGAGATTGATTTTAAAAAAAAATTCACAGCTGCTGTCATTCGATTGAAATACTCTCGTTACTGCTGAACTTTGGTTTTATATGACAAGATTAAAGAGTAATTGAGGTGGTGGTGATGGTCGTCATGTCTGTTGTGATTTGCTGTACTGCGGAATTTTGATTTTCTTCGTTGCAATATCACAGAAAAGACACCCCACCCACTCTCTCCTTTCCCTTACAAGTCTCTCTCTCTCTCTCTCTCTCACACACACACACACTGTGTGTGTGTGTGCTGGTTCTCGTGACTGGCGTTATTTGGCATCATCAAAACAGAGGCATAAAGTGCAATTAAATTTGCATGGCACATAGGAGTAACTCATAAAAGTAATTATCGCCACCCACCCACCTCCGCTCCTCCTTCTCTCTGTCGGCTGGTTCTCTCACGGACGGCTCCAGGATTTCATTTCAGCGGTTAAAATATTGCTCAGAATTTTTTCGTAACGCAAAACTCTATCTACAATGAGGTTTTTTATTTGGTCAAAAAAACATTTTGTTAGACCTCATTAATTTTGTTTTGTCGAGCTATCAGAAAGTCTAGGTACCCAGAATGCGTACCCAAAATCTACCCAGAATTCAAAATTGCACGGTCCAGATAAGTGAATCTAAACCTTGCAATTTTGAGTTCTGGGTAGATTCAGGGTACCCATTTTAGATATGTAGCAGTGCTCGTTGAACTATACTATGTACTCACTCACACAAATATAAGTAGATTTAGATTGGCTATGCACGAAGATCCCCGGATCCACGCAGGAATGACTCATTGCAGACAATAAAGAAAGGAAAATCGAATGGTATTTGAAAAAATACAAATTTTTTAGTACATAATTTAACCCATGGAATTAGCTTAAACCCCCAAAACCACTAGTAAATCCGCCCCTGCTCTCTTCCGTTTTTTTATTTCAAATTTCTTGTTGCTCACATATTTTTGAATGAATTTGTTGGTAAATGTCACGGGCAATCACGGTTTTCATCCCAATACTTAATACTTCATCATATACTAGTATTATTTTTGGCACTCAGATTGAACACTGTTACCCGTCTGGCTATATTTTAAGGGTGAGTTTTCAATAAAAATATTGTCTTCTCACTATAGTCAAAAGTGAGTGCAGTTTCCGTTAAATTGTATTTATGTGATGTATGTGAGGACTGAGGAGAGTGACTTGTCTTTACGTTATAGACAACTGACAAAAATATCAAAAATACCAATTAGACGATAGTGGAAACTCAGCCATCAAATTTCAGTAATTGGTCATTCCGTCAAAATTACAAGCAAATTTTTTCTTCGTGTTCCCCACATGTGACTGTCTCGCAGCAGAAAGATCGAGAGCTTTGTTATTCAATTTTATTAGGTGAGAAGTACTTGTTTAAACAAAATTGATAGAATTGTAAATATATAAGTATGTGATTTTCCAACTGCTACAATGGAATGCCCATAAAGCAAGCTAGAGTTGAGTAATACTTGAGTTGTTTAAGGAAATACTAACTAATTTATTGATTAATATCCAGGTAGAAATCTAGCCAATCACAATATAATCCACCAATAACCAAGAACTATAGGATAAAATAGTGTGTACCAATACCCTTTTGCAACAGATAACAATATCAAACACACTCAATCGAAGAGTAAACCAAGAACTGAAAACGATCACAAGTAAAGAAAAAACTACACACGATGATTTTGCGTGCTTGACTTAAACTGTTTGTTTAACTATACTCTACGGGCTGCTGGAGTGTATCATTATGATGAAAGAATGAGATAGTTATAACTATACTCTACGGACTGCTGGAGTGTATCTTCACGGACATGACTCCTGTCTAGAAGGGATTTGCATGAAACAGAATATGACATCACTTAACAATGGGTCCTTAGGGTTACTGGTTGAAGGCTGGCTGGCTAATTCAGCGAATTTTTGCAGGTTCCAAGGGAGTTCCTTGAGCGAGGTCTGGCGAGACTTGGCCCATTTCTGATCCATCAATTTCCTGGGGCGCTTGTGTTTTTTTGAATTTATTTTCCCACTTTGCAAAATGAAAAGAAAAAAAAAATTCTTTCTTTAATTTTTTGAAATTTATACATATACATTTCACAGCCTTCACCTGAAATTTGTTTAGTTAACAGGGGTGTTCCACTAACTCAGTTTTTAGAATAAACTGGTTTTTCACGATTTTTTATGTGATGTATTGTGAGCGAATGACCTGTCTCAGTTTTCGGAAAAAACAGTTTTTTGTCGGTGGAACACCAAAGTTGGTGTGAATAACGCAAGAATATCAACCGTGTGCTCTAGGCTAATGAAATTGAGCACTCAAAGTTGTTTCACACACACACACACACACAACTAAAGAACAAAAAAGGTTCATGACTAGACTGTGCAGTGACCATATAATTTCGGATATGATACACAATAAGCATATTTTAAGCTCCTGGGGGTTGATTTTGTTCGAGTATATATAGACCTATGAGAGTAATAATACCATTAAATAAGCATTTAATCTGTACATAATTTGGTTTTTGATACTTCGATATCCGGCTCACTGGATTACTGACTAATCAGAATGAACAACCTAACCGTTCACTAGCCAATAACACAATTAAAAAACTTAGAGATTTCTGTAGTGATCCAAGTCGTTAGAACGGGGACAAAATCCTATATGCACTTGCTCTACATAGGAATTCATATCATGTGAGTGCAAGTCGACCCGGACCAAAAGCTTTCTAGGGCCTTTAGTAGTCAGGTGACTATCCTACATAGGAGGGCCTATCCTCCTATGTTGATGGTCTTCTTGCTCTTTGTGTTTTTTATTTGGTTGACAGCTTGGCAACCTCTTCTGGCCTTTGGAAGGGCATATGATTGTCATTTGGAGGGGTGCCAACCACGTTGAGATATTTCCTCCTGATTTGATGTTTGTCCTCCTTGTCCCCATAACAGAGCCGGATCATAGATTTAAGAGGCCCACCCTATATTTCACAATGGGCACTGCATGAATTTTGGGCCCTAAATTCAAATTGGGTCATTTTTTGTATGGAGAGCTTACACAAAAATTATGTAGGGTTCCTAAATAATTAGAGGCCCTAAAATTTTGATTTTTTGGTGGATCTAAAGCGCAAGTTTCTTGGGATTCATGTTTAAGCCGGCTTTGCCCCTTAATCTTTGTTCCTCTTTCAAAGGTTAATAAAATCTATTCTGTTTTTGCTGTTACTAAAAAAAAAAGGGTGACTATCAATCACCGACTCATTGGGGTTGGCCCCTACAAAATAAAGGTGAGAAAATATAATGAAATACTGGAAGTAGAGATCAAGAGTGACTCTTCTTCTGATAAGTGATTGTGGATGGTTTAGAGTGCTTTTTGTGTGAAGTGATGGGTGAGAAATGAGAATACTTGCATGTTTATTTATGGAGCAATACAAAGTCCCAAGAGAAGTACCTGTTTGGGGAAAAAAAAGAAAGAGAAGGGGAAAGGGGCATGGGGATAAGGGTTTGTTTGGAATTTGAAAGGATGAAAAGAAAATTAAAAAGTTTTCTCTTCATATATTGTGAATAGTGAAAATTTCCTTCTATTTTTCCTTTCTCTCATTTTCCTCAAATTCCAAACACAGCGTAAGAGTATGGAGGGGAGTTTAACAGGGAATGAAAAACCCTAGAAAATGAAAATTAAAGGGGCTCTGGGAGTGTGTGTGGCATGGGGAATGGTTGGATTAGGTTTAAAGAAATGTCTTTAAGTAAAGATGAGTGTGTCTTCAACCCTAGGAAAATGGGCCTTGTTTCAAGAAACCTCTTACAACTTCATGATTTTCTCAAGATTTCAACTCCTATTACCTCATGAAAAGATAAGAAAAATTGTTTAAAATTGCAAGTACTAATAATCAACAAACCAAAAGTTTACGCGTGGTGTTAATCCCATGCTAATTGTACTATTACAATTTTAGTAGGCACCAACACCTTAAATTCTGGCGTTATTTTGTTTAACTTTCACTCATCACCTTTTGACTGATATCGATATCTTTATAACTAGATGTCCGATTAACTTACGTGCACTTTAATTAATTTCGAACACTTAAGCGAAAGAAACCCCAAGTAAACTCAAAAGTCTTTTGCTAGTGATGGGAATCGAGCCTACTAGCTTAGAGGGTAAGCCTTTTATTTGTTGCTATATGTGCCCCCACTCGGCCAACCCCTTAGGGATTGGTATGCTATATTGTACAATACATTTCCACGCTTGATTAAAATTCAGGACACTCAATTTTGATACTTTAAAGTCCGTTGTATCGATTTTCATCTACCTTGGAAACTCATTATGATTTTCAGGTAATAAATAATCAAAAGGAGAACACCAATTGTGAATAACAAGCAAAAGAGTATAATTGACGTACAAAACTAAAATAATATACAAATCTTTGTCTCTTGATTTAATGTATACATTTTTGCGTGTCGTATCAATTATTCACTTTGTTTGAAGACCCCAACTTTCATGACCCTGTTTCATGCCCTAAGTCCTAAGCAAAGTTGAGTAAACATGCTGGAGACAAAAATCCAAATTAAAGAAAATTCCAAAGGGCATCTGGAGAACAGCCAACTAGAAAGAATGGCAATGGGCTCAATATTCAAAATTAAAATCATTCAATTGAAAAGCGAATGTTGACTTGACCATTTTGATAGACATCATTGATTCCATCAAATTATAGATTCTATCTAGGAAACTGTACGATTCCGATTCCAAACACATATTATAGAAGGTTTACAATTGAGGTCACTACGGGGGTATAGTGACTTGGGTCACGACGGATACCCCAAATCCGCTTCTTTTCTTGTTTAGTTTATCAGTAACTTACATTTCCCACCCTAACCGATAATTTCATCAAAATCTAACTTTGCTCTCTTTACTTCCAATTTTGTCAATCCACTCTTTGCGCTTTAGCTCAACTTTCATTATGGCCCTTCCATTAATGTCTTTCATTTAAGGACAACTTTTTACACTAGGCTCTGTTTGTTTAACGGAGAATATTTATTTTTCCTTTTTTGGTGAAAAAGCTTTTATAAGGAAATTTTGATTCTTTATTTCTAATGTTTGGTAGTGTTTCGAAAAGAAAACATACTGAACAACCATCAATGTGAAGCCACTCTACAGATTTCAGCCTGTTTCGGAATGTAAGGGCAACTCACGTTTAGTTCAGCACTGCATTACCTGAACCAATTAAGCTATTTTTAAAAGTACGAACCATACAAACTCCCAAAAAAAAATTTGTATCCAAACATAATAGAACCTTAGTTGAATAATAGATGGACAACAACATAACTTTCGACACCTAAGATAAAGAATAAGGGGCTGACTAACACAAAAAGCGAAAAAGTGCAAAGAAGATCAAGTGGAGTAGAATTTTTTTTTTTTGATGGGGCAAATCAAGTAGAATTACGACGGCCAATTGTGCAATTTTTTCTACATATTTTTGGGCAAACATAAATTTTATCTTTGTTGTTGGGAGAGAGTTGTGCTTTTAGGGAGTCATATCAACTTGATAATGGAGGAAGAGAAGCCAACTCTTGTGGGACCTAATTGAAACAAAGACAAATTGCGTGACGCAATTCTTAATTCTAATCTCTCACATTTGCTCTCTTTCTCTTTTTCTCCTATTTTGGTGGCTTTCTCTATTTCTATGGGTTCACCAACATATATAACATTAATTAAAGTAATTGAAAATACCCTTCTTGGTTTGGTGATGATTGCCAATACCAACTCCAAATTTCTAGAAGTTTCCCTCTCGTTCTCTTAATTTTTCTCCTATATTACATGAAGATCCACATTTCAGAGAATATTTCCATTTCCAATAGTAGTTCTGCGTAATATATATGGACGCGTATACACTAAAGATATCGCTACATGTTAATTTTTGTATTGGTGTATATATGTTTTGCGGATTCAAAATAATGCTAGATTAACATAAGACCGCAAATATTTTGGAGTAGTTGATATATGAGTTGTTATAACTACATTTAGCTTAAAGCTTCGATTTTTTCCCGGTGGAATACCTATTTATTTAATTCATATCTTGTGGTAAACAAATTTGAGACAAGGTTTATCTATCACTAAGATTTATATAAAGTCCGTTTTTGTTTACCTCTATCATGGTGAAATTCACACCTCATAATACCACAATGGCCTTTTGTGAGTTAAACAGAGTAAATACCAGTATGGGTAGTTTTCACTGATACCCCTGAGGTTTTGTTTAATTACAGATACTCTATAAATTTATGACAAATGGCTAAAAACGGCATGTAGTATTAATGTTCATTTCATCGATAGTCGACCGATGACTATTCGACCAAACACATGATGGAATTAACAAAAAGTGACTTATATTGACAAATTCACCCTACTGGTATTTACACTATGGGACTATCATTTCTAAGACATACTCGACTATTAATTTTAATACCGTAAGACGAAACACTAACTAGCCCTTTTAACTGTTGAACCATTGTAGATGCTCTTACTCATTTCATTTTACTCAATTAAGTTGATCACAGTCGTTAATTCGTTGCTCAGTTCTACTAAGTCTTGATTTTAATTCATTGAACATGATAGAAAAGATGAGTTTGAATTCTATCATATAAAAGTGTTACACAAAGGTGAACGATTTTGGTTGTTCAATTTTTAATTTGTTTAGAAAACTCTCTCTGTTTTTGTTCATTACTACATGAAGCTACAAAACGACCATTAATAATTCCTCATGCTTTACACAAATGAAAGAAAAATTCATATATTCTCTAGACGACTAAAAACCAAGCTAATTCAGTAAAACACTATCTGGAACCACACTAGTGGACAATGAGATCGATCTCTGAACTTAGTACTTGAGGTGCACGTAAACGAGCCCCAACCTGAGTTAAAAAAAAAATACAATATCTTGAAAAAAGCAAGTACTCAATCTTTTCTAGAGGGTTTAGGTATACGTTACTCTTTTTCTTCCTTCCTTCCAATTGAGGCATTAATGGCAACTTATCAGTAATGAGAATTTTAGAGGATTGACTTCTTCATATGGGAGCCGTGGAAGTTAGGAATATCGGCCCGCATACTTAAATACTACTTAATCTTTCTTTGTGAATTGTGATTTTCGTTTTCCAAATCAATGTGGTCCAACTTGATCAACAAAATGGCATTTAGTAGATAGCATGTTTGTCAATGAATGAATGGATATATAGCAATCAGTATGGCGTGAGAAAGCAATAAATTTTTATCTTTCACGAGGTCGCATGTTCGAATCTCACAGAGGCCAAACATTCTAAACCTTGGGGCTACTAGAGGGTTCGTTTAGTCGTTAACTTTTGGACTCCGGAAATAGTCGAGGTGTGTGCAAACTGGCTCCGAACATCCGATAATAAAAAAAATAGGAGTACTAATATAATAAATCATTAAATGGGTAGCTAAATATAGGCATAATGGTTGAGACAAGACATACCTAATTTATTAGTGTCCATGTGGAGCTAACTTAGCAGCTTAATTTAGGATTTAGGTTGCTTAATTGTAAGCGTGATTAAGATGTTTATAATTGATTCTTAGTCATCACCCTACATTCTTGTTTCAACCAAAACAACAAATGGTGGATCTCGCGTGGATTAATTGTGTGAAACAAGTTGGTGGGCTGGAGTTATATCCACATTTAGAGAAGTCTATTCGGGTGGGTACGGTACACACTTTTTTTTATTATCTTGAATTCGTAGTATTTTGCATAGAATTGATCACAACGTTTGTATGAACGGTCGTAATATTTGCAGCGAAATTCATAAAATTTGCTCAAAATTTCATAACATTTGTATCAGCGGTAGTAATTGACTATAGAAAAATGTCATTAATTCAAGATTGATGTTACGAATTCATCTCAGAATGTTATGAATTTTGATACAAAACTTGTAAATTTAAGATTACCGTTATTAATTTTTATGCAAAATGTAATCAAGCTATTTAAGGAGTGTGCGCATACGGTATATATTTAAATAGCGGGTGACAACGTGCAAGAAAGTTCCGAGTCTTTAGCTTTCTTTTCAACTTCTGAATTTAACTCAAACGTTTTAATAATCTGGTGAATAAATAATTATGCTCTCTAAGTAAGAAAATAAAAGGCAATTTTTGTGTTTCAAAATTGATGAGTTTAGGATCCTTTCACGTTATTCTTATGTGAGGAAAAATGGGACTCATACTGTTCTATTTCAATGATCTCATCGCGTACGTCATCCATACAAAGGTTAAAAACCTTAGCCAGGTGTTGAATCACACTTGCCTAGTTAGAAATAGACCAATTTAATGATTTATAGACGGTGGTGTTAGAATTGACTTTTAGAATTCTTACTATTATGTATTATTTGAAAATGAAGATATTCCGTCCGTCCCTTTTTAAGGGGTCCTTAGGGCAAAAAAACCATGTTTTTTTTGTTTGTTCTTATTCAAAAAAAAAAAATTGAATTTGTTAGTTTTACGTCGATTTTTTGTGGTTTCTTGGTTTGTCTCGACGAGAGGAATCTAAAAAGTAGTATAAAATTATTAACCAAACTTAAAGTTTTGTGAATAAAGACAAAAAATAATCCAAAATAAAAAACCAAACTGGTTTTTTTACCCAAATGACCTCTAATAAGTGTCACCCACAAAATTTAAATCATTAATTTGATGCAAAGAAAATGAAAAAATTGTGCATGAAAGTTGTTCATTTCGTGATCCAAAAATATTTGCACGTCTTTTCGTGTTTTCGTGGCACTTAAGAGATTTTGGAAATGGTTTTAGTATAGACACTTTGGTTAAAAAGAAAAAAACTTCTTATAGGGTGGTTTAAAAAATACTAAGAGTCTCAGACTGGTTGTCAAACAAGAATGCTTCGAACATAATATCTGAACACAACACTCACGCCTACCTCTCTTCTTCTTCTTCTTTTTTGAACGGCAAAAAATATATATTAATCATGGATAAGATAAAGATACTGATACAATGATTTAAGGAGACAAGTGAATGACGGCATCACCACACGAGGATATCGATAATGGATCCCCTTGCCAACACTTTCATTCTTGTGCCAAACTCAAAGTTAAATTTTGCAATACCATTCTTGGTGCCAAATGTGGCATTCGATATAGCAATTGCCAAATCATCCAAGCCATTTAGTTCGCACTGGAAAAATAGATGGGTTAATTTTTTTTTTTTTGTTGTCAGAATTTGTTTTTTTCTTTTGCTATTATCATATAATAAAGGACCAAATTACAGGTATATAAGGACCTCAAGAATAGGGGAACAAACTCTTGAAAATAAACACTGAAATCTCATGACCCTGGACTATCATGATCAGATTACAACGAAAATTAGGGGCAAATAAAACATTTCAAAACTTGTACCATAAATTTCTTTTCAAGCCAATCTTGATGTACGCTTATAAAGGGTTAAAAAGGGTTCATTAGTCTGTGATTTGACAAATTCAAAAAAATGAAAATTAGATGAAAACAAAACACCAAGTTTGTGAATTAAGGGAGAAGGTAGAAGGCATCCAACAACCATGCCAATTAGGTCGGATGGTATTCTCATCCTTTCCTTATTTTCTGAGTCGATGAGGAATGAGGATAGGAGAAGTTTTAGCCTAGTTGTTGACCAAGTTTATTCTTCAAAACCAAGTTAAATTCACCAATTTTGAAAAGATTAGTGTTCGCCATCGTATATGGTATTATAATTCTATATCAATTAGCAATGTTACATATACTAATTTATATACGCAAATTCACAGACATCATAAGTTTGTATACACAAACTTTTCGCGTGTAGTGATGGCGTAAGAGAGTTTTTATATATTAAAACCAGTTGAAGATTACAAGAATCAAAATTCAATTCAACGGGGCATAAGCTCACATTCATATTAAGTGAAATAGGTTTTAATAAAGGAAGAGGCTCTAGGAATAGTTGTTTCTTTGTGACCTCTTTCTGGGGCCCATAACAATTATTGAATCGTTCGTTTTGTAGAACTCGTCTACGCAAAAAAAAAAATTAGTTTGATCGAACTAAAATGAGAACACGAACAACACAGATTTACGAAAGAAAAGCGGTTCAATGCGAGTAGCGTTAGTTTGATCGAACTTTGATAAGTGCATATATCAAGGATGTGAGATGTTTGAAATCAAAGGGTTGGAAATTAAGGAGAAAAGCGGAGACTCCACCCCAAAGGAAAGGCAAATCCCCACGCGAAGGAGAATAGGAGGAAGAGAAGTAAAAGGAGCGTTTGGGTCGCGTCCCCTGTTTGTTTGGACTGATATTCCATTGAATGAATCCCATGACCTGACCTCTCTCTGTCGAAATACCCCTGTTTTGCCAAGTTAAACAAAAAGACAAAGTAGTAAAAGTAGTTGGTGGAGAAGCAAAGGAAGTTGAGTGGGGGGTGGGAACGAGAGAGAGAGAGAGAGAGAGAGAGACTACTATCAAGGGGCGGTGGTGATGATAATACCCTCATCCTCATCATATACTACTACTGTATGTGACACAATTCATTGGATTTTCTGGCTCTCTCTCTCTCTCTCTCTCTCTCTCTGCTTTCGATTCTCTAAAACCAACTCTCTCTCTCTCTCTCTCTCTACCCGTCCCATTCTCTCTCTCTCTCTCTTCTGGTAGTAGTATTTATTTTGTTTTGGCGTACTAGTAATTTTTTGTGTTTTGGAAAATATTGAAGAGTTCCACCTGTGGCCCTTGGGGTTAGGGTGCCATCTTTCTTTCTTTCATGCTGTTTTTGTGTTTTGCGTCTGATTAATAGTAAGTATTAGCCTCCCACCTCCTCAATACTACGCGACCCACCGCATTCTCCTCTCTCTCTCTCTCTCTCTCTACCCAATTCATCATCCTCAACTGCCATATACATACATACCCCATCCATCTCTCTCTCTACCCCCATACTTGCTAGTATCTTCTTCCCATCTAAAATTTACCATACAAATACTACTACTGAAGATTAGTTATACTGATGGCCGTTCAAGCTCAATACCCATCTAATGTTCTCCTCCTAAACAGGTTTGTTTCTATACCCTTCAAACCCTTCTCTCTCTCTCTCTCTCTCTCTGGATATATATATGTAATTGTAATTGTGTTCCAATTTATGCAGAAACGTACAGGACGGAAACAACGACTACTCATTTCTTGATCAATCCCAGATGTTATTCAGCAATGGAGGTCAGTCCACCTACCTATCCCCCCAATTAATAGTCGTACTATATCCTCCTCTGTTTTTCGCCATCATCATCATCTATATTCATCTTCGATCCTATTTGTAATATCTGAACGCATTACTAATTTACTAGTATTTGTTCGTTTATGATCTTGACAGTACTGGGGACTAATAATCCACGAAAGAGATCAAGAGAATCCCCTCTTACTAATCCCTTCTCAATCCAACTCAATCCCCCTCACTTCATAGACCTTACTCACCTTCACACCCCTCAACCCAATGCCGTCTCCACTGGTCTCCGTTTAGCTTTCGACCACCACCAACAACCACTATTACAGTCGCAACCACCGCAACAGACAAAGCATCAAAATCATCTACAACCACCACCACCACCACAACAACAACAAACTCCCTCTCCTCAGTCTTCTCTTCTTTTCTCGCTCTTATCAGAAGATTTGGCTACCCAAATCAGACAACAGAGACAAGAAATCGAGCAATTCCTTCAAGCCCAGGTATTAATCTCCCCTTTCCAGAAATGGATTCTCTCAATTTCCCATTTTCGGTAATAGAAAAACCAATAGTAGTAATTCTCAGTTTTAGGGCTAAAAAAAATTCAATGCCTGTTCCTTATCTGGTTTATGATTATAGATTCGCTGTAACAGTAGATGGCTTAACGAAGCTGTTGATTGAATGTGGGCAGGGTGAGCAGCTGCGGCGCACGTTGGCAGAGAAGAGGCAAAGACACTACGGTGCGCTTCTGAACGCAGCAGAGGAATCGGCTTCGCGAAAGCTTAGGGAGAAGGAGGCGGAGGTGGAGAAGGCGGCGCGTCGAAACGCCGAGCTGGAAGCTCGCGCTGCCCAGCTGACGGCTGAAACGCACGTGTGGCAGGCACGCGCGAGGGCGCAGGAGGCCACGGCGGCGGCGCTACAGGAGCAGCTTCAGCAGGCCATCATTCGCGGCGGGGCACGGCGGCAGGACTATGGGGAGGAGGTAGGAGGAGCCGAGGCGGAGGACGCCGAGTCAGTGTACATTGACCCGGAGCGAGTTACGGCGGCGAGTGGACCAAGTTGCAAGGCGTGTCGGAAGCGAGTGGCGTCGGTGGTTTTATTACCGTGTCGGCACCTGTGTCTGTGTACAGAGTGTGGGGTTGTGGCCCAGTCTTGTCCTCTCTGTCTTGCATTCAGAGAGTCCAGTGTGGAGATCTTCCTTTCTTGAGATGGGCCCCAGGCCCAATACCAGGTTCAATCTTTGGCCCAATACCCAAAGTGGGACCGACCATACAAGATGGTAATGGAGTTGGTAAAAATTACTAACGTAAAAAGAAATGAAATTGTCTTAATTTTTATTGCATATATTTTTCCGAATTTTATTGGTTGTGTTTGGTTAGTTTAATTTAGTTTTGTTGATGTCATCAGGTGTAATGAGTGGAGAGAGATAGAGAGGGAAATGAGAGAAATGATGATGTCATCAAAACTAAAACTAAAACTAAACTGTGAAGCGAACATGGCTATTATCTTCTCCTCTGTCTTTTTTTTTTTTGGGTTATTTTTTTCACCTCCCGAAGGCTCAATTTTCCATTTCCTAGTTTTTTCATTTGGGGATAATGTATATGGCCTAAGGGGAATGGCATTGGTTCTCGTTTATTTTTTTCAAAATTTAAATTTGAATATATAAAATTTATTCATTTGGTAAAAAAATGAACTTTTTTTTGCTTTATTATGAAAAAACAAGTGCATTTTGTTTAGTACATCTAATAAAACTACAGGTGTAATGTACTCCCCATCCGATAAAGTTGGGGCTTAATTAAATTGCATGCAATTTTCAAAAAAATCTATTAAACAAGATCTATATTAGTTAAAAAATTATTTCCGTTAATATATTATTTTTTAGTTTGAAAATTACAAGCAGTTTCTTTTGCCGTAAGTGGGCACTTCTAATAGCAAAAAGGCCATGTTTTTTCGAACTTTGAATTGAAATTGGCCTCTAGAAATGATTTAACATATGTAATTTTTTTTTTCTTTTACAACTAAATATTGAATGGTGGAGTAGAATCAAACATCCATTGAAGTATATTATGACACCCGCGTATTCGGTGGAAGAGATCGGGAAATTTCATTTTACAACCAAATCTTACTATTTTAACCCCACAAAAAAATTATAAATTGCCTCAAATGCAAAGAAACCCTTAGCATTTTTTCTGTTCGAGAGTCGATAGTATTGTTACGATTGAGACTATCATGCATTGTTTTCAAAACATATTTTACTAGGCAAAATTAGATTTATCATCAACATGTCTACCTTATAAGTAACTTCTAAATTTAGTTTATTTATGCATTACTTAATATAAAAAATATGTCACATATGGATCTAATTTTTTATAAAAAAAAATGTCACATGGATCTAATTTTTTATTCCATCGGCCAAAATTTCTAGTTCCGCCCTTGCCAAATTTTGTCAACATACATATTCCGATTTTCACACAGACACATGGGTGCTTTGGCTAATAATCCGGATTATGGATTATTGGATTATTCATTTTGTCTTTATTCAATTTTTTTTTGCATTTGTTAGTTTTGCGTCAAGATTTATTGATTTCTGGATTCCTCTCGACGAGACAAATCTAACAAGTACAAAATTATGGTCAAACCAAATATTTTTTTGAATAAAGCCAAAATACTTGGATTATTGGCGAGAGGAATCCAGAAACCACAAAATCTTGACACAAAACTAACAAATGCAAAAAAAATTTAAATAAAAACAAAATAAATAATCCAATAATCCATAATCTTGATTATTAGCCAAAGCACAGTTATAAAGAAAGACAGAAAGTGGGGAAATGATACTCAAATCGCTTGAAATGACCCCATAGAAGGCAAATGATGAGGTAAATCTAACATCTTTGTACGGTTTATTTTGTTGAGATCACTTTAACTTCCTTTGTTTTACAGACCCTGTTGGGTACATAAGTTTTGGTACAGAAAATGTACCGAGCCCTTTCGGGGTTTTGTTTGAAACGGTGGGACTTTGGTTCAAGCACTTCTAACCGTCCGATCGAGCTGATTTTTTGTGGATCCCCTCGGAAAAATGTTCTAAGAACAATGAACGGTTCGGATCACTCGTGTGGGACCCAAAAGTGGGTCCCCGAGAGGGCTCGGTACATTTTCTGTACCAACACCTCTGTACCCGTAGGTTTATTGTTGTTTTACTTTTCGAAAATGCTAAGGGTACCCCAAAAGATGCACCCCAAGTGCACACCCGGATGAGGTGGAGCTGACTAGGAATAAAATCGTGGGGCCCACCTAAAAATTACCCATTTGAAATTTGGGAATTACCCTGCCCCGGGAAATCCCAAAATCAAGTAAACCCATATTTTGAAAGTTGAAACAATGATCTCCTTCCACCATATCATGTTCCAGTACCACTATTTCCGCCGAAAATCGATTTCGACCCTCCACCCCCACGCCAGAACTAGATTTCGATATGATGTTTGCTCCCTCTGTAACTAGGGCTGCAAACGAACCGAGCCGAGCCGAGCCGAGCTTTAACATGTTCAAGCTCGACTCGGTCATTTTTAGGAAGGCTCGGGCTCGGCTCGAGCTCGAATCGAGCTGGAAAAGCATGGCTCGAGCTCGGCTCGTCAAGGATTTGCAAGGCTCGGGCTCGGCTCGTCCAAACTCGGTAATAGATAAACGAGCCAACTCGGCTCGAGCTCGTTAAGAAGTTACACCCAGATTTTTTTTTTTTATCTATTTTATATTAAAAAAACAGTAAAAGCAATTAACCACTGATAATTTTATCATCAACCCATCAATATTAACAACCAAAGTAATCACCACAACAAATGGTGCATACCTAAGAGGATAAGACATATAAGAACCCCAAATCGATCAAAGTTTACCAAAGTGGGATCTTAGATTCATATATTACATGAAAAATAAAAAAGCAAGTCTTTTCTCCCAGATTCCATTCTATGCAGAGCATCATAAATTAAGACAATCCATCAAAAATAACACATGCCAAATGTCTTCAGTCAATAATGCTCCCAAAAATTGATTGTCCATTGATCCGTGTTACTTGCAAAATGTCCACCAACCTGAGACATTAGAAAAGTGAGGCAAGGTCCCCAATGATTAGTATCTAATATCTACCATCTAGTATAAAACACGAAACTACTAGTACATAAAACAGAATTTATCATTAACCTGACGACCAAACCCAATACCTTTACAAAACAAAACTACACTACTTGATACCCACTATGACAAGGAAACATACAGAAAATAAAACAGCCTTGGGTTCCATATGCAATACACCAATAGTCTAAACAAAACCAAAGAAAAACTATACACTCAATAAATAACAAACCTAACACTGTTGTCCCTTGTGTTGCCCACACCAAACATACAGAAAATAAAACAGGCATTTGTTCCATGCATCCAGAATTGAATCTTCCAAATAACAGTACCTCAATAAAGGAAAAAAAATGTCCTTTTTTCCCTTTTCAAGGAACTCAGAAGACAATTGTAGAAGTCTGCAGTAAATACTAAACATAATCATCTTCATAAGGTTTCAATCAGCCATAACCATTCATAAGTAGAAAACAAGTCAGAAAAGTTGATAGTATCACACATTCCTCTAGTCCATATTACAGAAATCATAAACCATAAATATTCAGGATGAGCAGTGGAGGGACACCATAAATATTCAGAAAAATAAGAATATGTGAGTGCTTGACACCATATACGTATGAGCTGTGAAGTAAAATGAAAAAGTATTACAGCACTCACAACGCTACTTTTCATTGAAGTAAAATGAAAAAGCAGTTTGATATACGTACCACATAACCAAAAAGTTGGGACATTCCAAATCGCCCCATTAAGGTAGAGTGAACTCCTTGTGCTTTGGTTCTTTTGCCTATCAAAAGATGTACAAAAAATTCATCTTAAAATCTATTTATCACACAAATAAGCAAACAAAAAAACTAACAAACTTTACTTACTTCAGATCCCCTCTTTAGTCCATATAGTGCACCCACCCAATCACCACCACAAAGTAACATTTCAACCGTTTCCGTTGCCAATGATGCACGATATGGATCAATAACTCTACTTCCCGCACTAAATGCGGCCTCCGAAGCCACCGAGGTAATAGGAATAGACAATACATCACATGCCATCTTAGAAAGTATACGGTACTTGAGATTATTTGCTTTCCACCACTCAATCGCATCAAAATGGGAATCCAAGCCATTGCATATGTAAACATGTTCCTCCAAGTAAATGTCCAAATCAGATTTGACGGGCTGAATGTTGTCGGACATCCTAACGAAAGACTCGTATCTCGATTTACCCGTGACAACTTTTTTACCTTGTGGACCACTATTAAAAGAACCAACTTCTGTAGTGCTTTGTTGAGAACTTTCTCCATTGAATGCTTCAGAATGCATAGCAACATACACATCATAAAGCTGGTAGAGAGAGTCACGCACCATAAAAATATTTGCACTAGCATCCACCTCATTGTATATCTCTGGAAAACAAAACCCTACAAGCTTCATCTTGTATCTTGGATCCAATGCTGCACCAAGAGCCATCAATAGATTACATTCACCCCAATACTTGTCGAATTTAGCCTTCATCTTTAAAGCCATTGTTTGAAGGTATTCCTCACCCTCCTCTGAACATTTATCCAACGTTTGTTTTATCCTCCAAACTTCTGTGAGAAACAAATTAGAAGTTGGATATTCACTTCCAGAGATAATATTTGTCACATCATCAAATACAGACTGTAACACCATTTCCACACCAACTCCACCCGCCATCTCCGGCCACCAGTAACACAGCCCCATCTCCGGCCACCAGTGACGCTGCCCCCAAAACTCCGCAACTTCCGACCAAACTTTGAAATCAAGAACCAAAAAAAACAAAGGAACCTATTATCATGTTCAAACCCTGTTAAATGTCAAACAAAAGGTAAGATTAAATCTCTAATGTGCATGTTCCAAAAAGCCCTAATTTTGAGGTTTGGGGGTTTTGAAAAATTAGGGCAAATTGATTTTTATTAAAATCAAAGACTTGTTAGGAAGAAACAAAAAAACAGGGATGATTATTTCTACATTTGTAGAGACGAACTCGATTGTGGAGAGAGAGAGAGAGAGAGAAAAGGGCGACTTCAATCGCAGTCGCCGACTTTGGAGGTTGGGTGGTTACGATGGTGATTGCTGGCAGAGGGAGCAAACACGAGAGAGACATGGTGGCTGCAGATGGGGCGGCGTCACTGGTGGCCGGAGATGGGGTGGCGTCCATGGTCGACAGGAGGAGGGAGACTTAAGGCTTCAATGGAGTTTTCGTGGGGGTTTTGTTTGGGATCCACCCATTCAAATTTCAGACGGAAATTTTTTGGGAAATGATTTTCACACCCCCCATTTTACAATCAACACTCCCTTTTTTGTCTTTATCCACATGAATTTACAATATTACCCTTGCATGTGTAAAAAAAGTGTATTAAAAAAGGGCAATATTGTAAATTCGTGTGGATAAAGATAAAAAGGAAGTGTGGATTGTAAAATGGGGGGTATGAAAATCATTTCCCAATTTTTTTAGGTTGGGCCCCATGTTTTAATCCCAGTCAGCTCCACCAATCCACCTCATCTGGGTGTGCAATTGGGGTACATCTTTGGGGTACCCATAGCAGGATTCTTTACTTTTAGGTTTTCACTTTTCAACCTAATATAATTAGATTACTTTAATTAAGAGGGGTAAAATGACTAAAGTGGTTTTTCTTGGAAATTAATATTGACACTCTACATTTTGATATCGACACTCCCTTTTAGGTGAAGTTTTTAAACTACCCTTGCACTTTATAATTGCATTTATCTTTTGCTATCAAAATGAAATCAGATTAACCCTTTTATTTATGCAACGGACAGAAAAAGGAAAAAAGAAAAAGAAAAAAGAAAACTTCATTCCAAGACGTTCTGTTCTTTTGCCTTGGCAGCGAGAGAGACAGAGAGAAAACAAGAGCTTCTTCGTTTTCTACTGGCCTTTCTATTCATCTGCTACCAGTCACATGTGTCCTTGGAATTTGCAGATTTAGTGTTTAACTTGGGTGGTCTGGGGTGCTGGAAATCAGCCCCTGAAAATCGCCCAAAACGACGTCGTTTTGCGCGCCAAAAGGGGCAACAAAAAAATCACTCAAAACTGCATCGTTTTAAGTCCTTGAAGTTACGTAAATTCATAAATTACATGTTCATAACTGGTACTTGAAGCTACATAAATTCACCGAAAAATCATGAACTCGAAAAGGAAAAAAAAAACTCATAGTTGCTGGTTATGTTTGATCAAATAACCAAACAATTATGTTGTACGCCATTTAATTGATCAAAAAAATTAATCCAGACTCTTTCTAATCACTTACAATTAAATATACTTCAAACATAACCAGTATATTTGGTTTCTTCTTGAGTGATTTTTTTTTGTTGCCCTTTTGGCATCCAAAATGATGTCGTTTCGGTAATTTTCAGGGTGATTTTGTGGGGCTGATTTCCAGCACCCCAGATCCGGTGTTTTATGTGAATGGTCCTATCTGCTGGTGTATGTATGAACATGAAATATGCAGACATCAAATTTGTGTTAAGTTGTTTGATTTGCGTTATGTTATTTGATTAGTGGAGTTCTCTCATTAGTAAAATAAAAGGGTTATTTTAGTCATTTTGATAGCAAAGGATAAATGTAATTATAAAGTACAAGGCTAGCTTAGGAACTTCACTTAATAGAGACAAGAAAGGGAGTGCCAATCTCAATTCCCTTTTTCTTTTGTTTTTCATGGCTTTCTAGGTTGGTATATGTGAGGACCTGACTAAAAAACTGTGAAAAGCCAAAAAACTAAAAAGTCAGTTAGGGGAGTTCTACAAATTGGCTTATTTGCAATAAGTCAGTGGAATTAGCTTATTAGCTTTCTGAGTTAATGTGTTATGAGAGATTGATCTGTCTCGTAAAGCGCAATAAAACAGTTTGAATTTAAGGTAATCTTGTAGAACAACCCCTTAGGGCTCGTTTGGATGCTGGATTTGGCAGCCGGATTAAAATTCTTGAACTATTTAATCCCTGGCTCACACGTATGGCTTGGTTTGGGAGTCCATTAGTAGCCCGGACTATTTAATCCCACTCCAATTTAATCCGGCTTAGGGCGGATTAAATATGGACAGGGTAGGCTCTGTCCATATTTATTCCGAGTGTCAACCGTCCATATTTAATCCAGACGGATAACTCCTTCCTAATCTGGGCCAATCCACCACAAACCCTCTTGTTTATTATTATTATTATCCCCTCATTTCAACTACAAAACAAATCAAGTACTATTTTATCCTCCTTATTACCAAAATCTTCCAAACCAAGTAGGAGTATTATTTAATCCCCTTCATAAAAGTCACATTAATGTAGTCCACCCCATATAAATAATACCCCCTTTAGTTTATATCTTTTCTCTATTTTATCCGCTCAAAACTAATCCCGCATCCAATCGAACTATTAGTGGAACAGGCCTGTATGGCCTTATCCTTTCTTTAGAATATGAACAAGATTGGATCATATAAGCATGCGTAGATCTACAAATCAAATAATTTTAATGTCAGATTCAAACTTGTTGAGATAAGCTGGAATATGCTTGTGATCACATGGCCAAGGAACCAAATTGTCCACTGAGTCCGAAGCCATAGGACTTGTTTGGGAGAGTGGAAAACGCAAGTCCCTCCAACATATTTAAGGAAATCAATTTTTTTTATTTATTATTTTAGGGCAATCATTTTCAATACAAGAATCCATGCCTTATTGCCAGTTTGCAACTGCCATCCCTTTCATCCAGCCTAGTTTTTTAAATCAAGGGAATTTTTTCTTAGTGGGGTTGTGAAGAATTTGTTTACTTCTGTAATGCTTTGAATCTCATTTCTCACATAGTTACTTGCAAATATGAAAAAACAATGAGAATACAGCATTACAAAATTGACAGATTGAAAACGCGTCCGTAAAAATAGAGCTCATCAGATCTCTTATGACAAAGAATCCAAATATAAATCCCTGACAAAAAGAGAACGACGGTAAGGACTAATTCATGTAGCCAATTCCATTTGCGATACAAGACTTATAATTCTATTATTGTGGTGTTAAAATATTTTGTTTGAAGAAAAGATACTGCTTTATGCTGATAATTTTTATGGTTCCAATTTTCTATCTTTTGAATTGTCTTTTGTGGTTTCACTTGTTAGGGCCTGTTTGGATATGTGCAGAAACATCTTGTCCAATTGTGTTTTGGAACCACCTGGCTTGGCAAGGCACGCATAATTGTCAGGGGACCATTTTTCTCAGTCATCCAAACAATCCCTTGGGAAAAAAAGATAACACAAACTTGTCGAGTTGAATACAACTAGGTAAGTTGTACAAGAAAGAAACACTGAATATAGAATGACCGGATTTGTATATCCGGCTTCTCCCTATATCCCCCTCTCATCTCCCTCTAACAAACAGGGCGTTAGAATCAAAGGACAAACTCTCACTTTGACCAAGTTTAATGAAATAAACCAAAACATATACCTGTCATAATAAATGAATAGAGACTTATATTGGGATCGCATGATCTCTGAAACCATTTTTGGATCCCCAAATGCTTACCAGATCACAATTAAATCTCACCCAAATACGAACAGAATTAGGTTCAAATTTTAATCACCTGTTTAACCGGAGCCGATGTGCCGGCGGCCATCTGTCTAAAATTGTGTTTGGCCTAATCGTAACTTTTCTAAAAGACATGTACGATAGGTATTTCGTTTGGCTTTTCTTTGAAAATTTTGAGATTAATCATTCGTCTCAACGGGAGTATTTGTCAAGATAAATAATTACTTAAAAAATTAATCGAAAAGACATTGGCAGACCGAAATTTTTTGTCCAAACACACCACATATATACGGACAACCTCATTAATTGGTCTTTGGAGCAAGTAAACAAGAGATTAGTGTTGGCTAATCACGTGGAAAATGGATCAATGATTGTTTTAGGCGTCTTCTTCGACTTTCATCACGAGGATGATTAATTCCAATTATTTAATTAACCCTAGATATTATTGATAATTCAAATTTTATTTCAATTTCTTTGCATGATTACATCAACCTGGGACCGCCATTATCTTCTGGCATAATTAACTACTATTAACCCCTAAATCATGTGATGTCAAAAGCTTAAACCGGTGAACAAATGACTCCTAATTAAAGTAAACTTGATTTTAGATTTTTTTTTTTTAGGTCATGCTGCTAATCTCACTTTCTTTTGGTTAATAGGCTGGCATGTGGTGAGCTATTACAGGGTAATATTTAGGGTCAACTGCCGATCCAATTAAGGATTCGACTCCGGCCCTCTTATTAATCGTGTCGTGTGCCATGACGTGCGTGTTGTCACTGTTGTGTTAGAAATACTAATGTAGATCCAGCTTGGTGCATGGGCACGTCATAATTTGCTTCGTTTCGTGCTTGTGCAGGTCATACTATCGTGTTGTGTTGTGTTTAAAACCGTGTGTTAATCAGGGCTGTAAAGCAAAAATAAAAAAAATGAAACATGGATCATCAGAATCATTGTTTAAGAGTTGAAAGAAAAGAAGTAAACGCTTAATCTATACCGCTTACTTTATTTTAGTACTATATATATATATATAGCATTTCACTTTTGTTGTACAACTTCATGGATTATCGAGTCTTATACAGCAGTGATAAAGAAGTAGGCCCAATAATAGGAGTAGATCGATACTATCCTAGTTTAGTCCATTGATTATATAAACATGTTAGCCCAACCCATTTAACATTCTCTAGACCTAGATGGTGGATCGTACGTGTTTCTGCTAGGCTTGTCCACGGATCGGTTTTGGGCAGATTGGGTCGGTTTTCAAATTGATCTGCTCATTGTGGATTGTCATTTTCTCCATCCGCAGCCGTTCGTGAGTGAGGTATAGTTGGGTCGGTTCGGTTGCGGATTGGGCGAATCGGACCTGAACCAAATCCGCCCAAACTAAAATATTACTAGGATTTGCATCCATTCGTAAGATATCTTGAGTGGGTTCGCGGACAGTTCAGTTTGGTCGGTTTGGATGGATTGGTTGACCCATTGGGCACCCCAAGTTTCGGGCTTTCTTTCTGCATATGGATGTTTTCCTAATCGCAAATGATGAAGCAAATAAAGTTATTGAACCTAGGGCTCATCGAGGACTTTGCGTATGTTTTGAAGCAAATAAAGTAACTTCCCAGATTTCTGAAACAAGTTTTGAGTCACTGCCTGGCGCCTGCCCTTCATTTCTGTGTACTCCCACATCGTACGTTTTCACATTAAATCTGGACAACCAAACACTGCAGCTAGTTGAGTACTACTGCTGAGGCCTTATAAAGAGAGAAGAAGCAGAGATAGAGCAAATATTTAGAGGAGAGAAAAGGGGTCCCTCTCTCTGATATATCATATGTGCACCAATTTGACATGAAATGTCAGTATGATATCTATGTGCATTTGTTGCAATGTGGAGTAATACACTAGTCATGGCTTTGGTACTTCCTTGTTTTGGCTTTTTTCTCTTATTGTACGCATTTCCTTTTCCTTGTTAATTTCGCGATCATTTGCAAAGATAAATGAGTGATCGATCACGAGTTCGAGTTTGGTGCATGCAGTGTTTGATCCTCTTAATTGGGACCACCTCCCCGAGGGCTACGTATGATTTAATCATTCATTATGGGAGACGGAGTCTGATTGTACGTCGGGGCTAGTAATTGGGAAAAGCCTAACACCGATATTATGCATATATATAAGACCTAACGAATGAGAAGAAAAGAGATTAATAAAGCCAATAAGGCTAACCATCAATTACAACTATCAAAGGATCGAGCTGCTTGCGAGCAGCTTGAGAATCGGCTTGGCTCGGCTCGACTCATTTAGTAATCAAGTTCGAGCTCGTGTTTTAGGCTCGGTAGAAAACGGCCGAGCTCAACACTCTAAAGCTCAATTCAGGTTGTTGACTGTCGAGCTGAGCTCGGGCTCGGGCTCGACTTTTAAGCCCGTTTAGTTGCGAGCCGAACTCAAACACTAAAAAGCACGTCTCGACTCGGCCCATTTCACCACTATATTAAGCATAGAAAAAGATAGAGTCTGGGGATAGACAAACTCTTACAACTCTATTATATCACGCTTAACATGGGAATGTTAGCATTCTCAAAATTAGGCCTCGGAACAAGGACGGATGTAGAATCTTTTGATTGCTGCGGGTAGTGGAATATATTAGGGGGCATTATTATAGTCTAACAGATACTCCGTTATCAAGTTGTGGGCTTTCAACATGGGAGCTTGCCTCTCAGCCCATCGCACCTATACCATTGGGCCACTTAAGGCCGAAATTAATAACTACACAACAGGAGTATAATTTCTCAGTCCTAACCAACAAAAAAAGGAAGTGAAAGTAAAGGAGGACTCTGTAAGAGGGTAAAAGGATAATAAGTATATATAATAATAAACTAGTTCGGATAACAATTCACATTTTACGGATATCAATATATACTTTCACTGATATTAATACATTATGCACTTTCTACTTATTATCCTCCACCTTTTGGGCGAAAGTTAGCATTTTCCTTTTATAAAAGTGGAGCAAAAAAAGATAAAAAGAAAAAAAAGAAGAAATAGAACTATGACCCATTTTAATTCGTCTTGCCAATTTTACAAGAAGGCCATTCCAGTAGTGTTTGAATTATGATCCATTTTCACTTCTTTGTCTTCAAACTCAATTTTCTCTCACCTTTGTTCCTCCAACCTTCTTTTTTAGTTAAGATTTTTTTCCCCCTTCGCGTGGTAATTACGATCTATATACACATGTATCGATTCTTTCTCCTTCCAAACTTCTTTTTAAATTATCAAACGAGTCTAGCTCAGTTAGCCAGAGCCCGTACACCTCAGTAGGAGGTCATCTGTTCTTTCTTCTTGGGTGAAGACTCTGTCTCTTTATTTAGAGTTGTATTTGTATGTAGTAGTTGAACGTATTATGGTGAAAGATATTATACTTAGATTTCTTATTGTTTGAAATATCCAGATTATATATTTGTCATGAACTAACCACTAATGATAAAAAAATAAAAAAATAAAAAATCCCTTCTTTTAATTAAAATTAAAATTTATATTCCTTATAGACAAGATTAAGTCTGTAAGATTCTAAAAAGGGTGGAGATCATGTTTAAATGCATAATCTAAATACATTTTCCTTTTAACAACAAATAACTATTTTAAATACCTTATTTTTACTCTCTTTTTAAAAGCTCATATTACGGTTATTGTAAGAAGATCTGAAAATTTGAGAGTCATGTATATATACCCTGTGAATCTTTCTTTTAGTATAAGCTGTCAAAGGCAATTTGTGTGGTTTGGTTGTCTTAATATCTTATGCTTCTGTTAAATGAAAAATCAGTACAATCTCCTTTATTGATTGATGAACAAATGCCAAGTTGCCTACAAATTAAATTGCAATGATGGATCCTCTGTGCCGGTTGATTGAGCAGTAGCTCCATGATTTATGGAAGGAATGGGGATTGTGTATGGCGCTTTCTTGTAGTGCACATCCGGATCTTTCATCTCTGCAATCGATGCTCTAGTACTCACTCTAGTTAACTCATACCGCTAAAAGTCCGTTTGCGAATCTGAACCATTAATTGTTGAGATGAATGATTTCAATGTGTGCCCAACAGGGTGCACCACAAAAAACGTCCTACAAGATCCCTAGGTCCAGGACGAGACACCCTCCCTAATGATAAAGCCTAGTACTCACTCTAGTTGTTTTATGCGAAACAAAAGGTTGGAAAGAAATAAAGAATTTAGGGCTTGTTTGTTAGAGGGCATAAAATGACCGGATATGAAAACCTCGGATATGAAATTCGGGGTAATAATATCACCCCACACTTGGATATAATTGTGTCACTACTCACTCGTCACCCGATCCCAATTATATCCCCCTCCATATCCACCTTTAAAATTACAACTTTGCCATTATTATTTACTGAAATGGCATTATTATCCATGGAATATTATTTCATCCAAATCCCCTTTATCCAAACAAATGCTATATGACTAATCACCCCTTAGATAATCATCCTTCATTTTACTATATCTCCTCTCTTACTATATTTCCTTATCCCTTCCAAAAAAATTAACTGCTGACATACGAGCCGTAAATTCAATAACAAGTATCAAGTGGATTGGAGCCTTGTATCTCTCAGTATTGTATTATCACCGTTTGATTAATGAAAAGTATGTTTTTGTTTGCTCAAAAAATAGTAAAATCCACTCTGCATCCCGGGATCGAGTCTCATTCCTCCCTCCCCATGTAATAGATTGGTAATGACGAATGACAAATAAAAAAAAAACCGACATTCAATTAAATGGGCTCTTACTCTTTTTTAAAAGGGCTCCTAATTCACCAGATTTTGGCAATTGGGACGAAAGATTGAGTTTGTCCCTGGTGTAAGTGAAAATAGCCCATTCTCGGAGGCCCAATTAGATGGACCATCTCGGCCCACATCAATTCTTTACTGGAACGCATATGGGCCCACTATCATTTTTCTCTTACCTTTTGTGATTTAGTTATCAGCTTTAAATATTCTCTTACCTTAGCAACAAAACACAGGTCTTTATTTTGTGTGGATATATATTATTTCCATACACATACAAGCATTCAAAGAATATTTTCGTGCTAAAGAATCTCCACCGAACATATCTTCTGAATAGCTTGAAAATTTTTGGACCAAAGTGGTTTAGTTTGATAAATTTACTAGGTTTTGTAATTGAAAACAGAAAGGTGTTCCAACAATCCAATTTCGTCCTCACAAATAGCATCTTAGAAGCATGATAATCTAGTGACCACGTTTTGACATATCACGTATTGGCGAATTATGTCTCACTTGTCACGTAATATATAAGCGCGTTGATAACACGTTATGTGTTATCCAAAATTTGATCACCATAACATTGTTGTCTCTTGTGAATCAGACCCACAAAGGACTTAAAATTCCTCTCTTCATTGGATATTTGAACCTCATATTTTAGGTGGTCTTGTTTACCATTTGCAATTACCATTTGCAAATTAAAGCACTAAGTGAAAATATCACATGATACTTCGGGTAAATTTTAACCCACTTCATTCACACTTCTCCGTATGATAATATATCTTACAAGCATATATTAGTTAATTGATGGAGTCGACTCTTTGCATTTCTAAAACAAAAAACAAAAAAACAAAACAAAAACAGCTAGTTAGTAGCAAAATAACATCCTACTATTTAGCAACAAGAAAATATCAATAATTCAATAGCTCTTTATCATTATTGTTCATTTAAATATTAAAATATTTCTTTTTGAAGTCGGTAATAATGTGCAACTAATGTTATGCAAGAAAAGTATATGCTACCCTCAAAAGGAGAGAAAATTTCACTATTATTATTAGTTCACAAATACAACTTTCTCAAAAGGAGAGAAAGCTTACATCGATTAAAGGGAGTCAAAACTCTTAATTTCCTAATGAAGTGCCTATTGCTCTTTGCCTTGTGAAATTCAGTATTCTATACCACTTTTTAATTATAAAGGCAAAAGGTAGTTAGGAGGGAGGGAGCAATTAACGCATTTCAAGTTTCTCTAAGCATTAACAAAAGGAACTCAAATCCACCGAAGAGCCGCACAAAGTGTTCAATTATGTTACCCCACCATGTTCCCGGTCCTATTTCGATGATCGGAACGGTTCATCTATTAGAACATGATGTTTTAACTATCCTTGTAAAAAATCAGCGCAATCTGATATCGATAAGTGCTTGATAAAATCACCCAAATTTTCAGTTTACAAGTTTGACAGGAATCTGAACAGAAAATCGTGTGATTTAAATAACTAATTATGTTATCCGATTGTGTTGAAGTTTTTGCAAGGTTAGTTAAAATGGCATGCGATAAGAGATGAACTCTATCGATCATCGAAATAGGACCGGGAACATAGTGAATAATGTTCACTCACTTTTAAAAGTAAGTGAACAAAATTGAACTTGCCACGCGGTAGCGTAAAGGTTTCCACAGACGTTCTTTCAACGATCTTAATTCAGCAGAAGGTCGGTGGCCTAGGTGTGACAACAGTCCTAATTAACAATAGTGTGTCGGTGGCCCAAGATTATTAGTCACTAGATGTGCCTATTGAGAAAGAGAGTGATTTCTACGCCCCAAACTGATATTTACATGGACCCGGGGTAGTGCTGTGCATCCCTCGGTTGTCCGATTGTGTTTTGGGTCCCGGCCCGGATACATTCGGCAATTTTGATTTTTATTATCGGTATAAAATCAAAACACATCCGGACCGTCCAGTAAATTGTTCACTGGAAGTAATTATCAAACGAGTTTTGATACATGCATGAAATCACAAGTTGATATCGAGAAGTTCGAATTTTTTAAAACATTAGAAACTCAACAAACCGATTAGTAGCTTATTCAAGTTTGTTTAAAATCTCACCAAACTTAAAAATTCCAGTTTATTTAATTGCAAAATAAATTGATCTCAAATAAGTTTTCAGTATGCAAACTTGAATAGCTTAGCTCGTTTTCAACTCAACCCAAAACGACTCAACCATATGCTTGATTAATCATCAAACCACATGACTCCATGTTTGTCGCGGGCGTCAAAATCCCTTGAAATAAGAAGCTTTTACTCCGTATAGAATATCTCAAGGTTGCACATGCCTCCGATATTGTTTATTGCAACTACGAGAAAAATGTGATTCATAAAAGTAAACAAGTCTATAGATTTCACCACAAGGTCTAGACCCCATGTGGCACATTACCACAACAAAACACGTGTGTCCTCGAGCTCCACACGTGTGTTCGTCTCCCGATGGAGGGAATCTCAATCAACTGATTAACCATAATTAAATGAGATTTTTTACTAATTAATAAAGACTAAAAGAGAGACCAAAAGAAAGGAAAGTATTCGATGATGCCACCTTAAGGAGCTACAAGCCTACAGGGAAAGAAAAGAATTTTTAGGGATGATAATTTACCTTGATTAAATAATAAAAAGTAATTAGCTGATTGATTAATATTATATTACCATACTAAAAGGGTAAAGAATTGAAAAGCACATAAATGTGGTTTCACGTTACATTTAAAAAAGGGTGAAAAAAAAGGGTAAAGAATATTATATTACCATACTAAAAGGGTAAAGAATTGAAAAGCACATAAATGTGGTTTCACGTTACATTTAAAAAAGGGTGAAAAAAAAGGTGGTGGTTTCACATTCCATGACAAGCCCGGTTATTGGGGAAAACACGTGTGTAATTCCCATTGATCTGCTTGGAAATATGAACCGTAGGCCATTTTTTTAGTTAAACGAACTTAGGTACACATAAATTCCGCCACTATACACAGTAAGTCACTTAAATCTAACCCCGCTCGGAAATGGGGGGCTCTGCTGTCCGTGGGGTCGGCAGGCCCTGCCGACCCCATCCGAGCCGTCCATTTCGCTCATCAACGACTCAGATCTTACCTCTCTAAAGTGTATCTGAGCCGTTCATTGTTTGATGCAATCCGAGCCGTTGATGCACGAAACGAACGGCGCGGATGGGGTTGGCAGGGCCTGCCGACCCCCACGGACAGCAGTCTTTTTATCTGCCTAGGAATGAAATTGATTTGGTTCGGTTCGGTATTTACCAATTTTGGAGTCAAACTGGTTCATTCTGTTAGAAGATTTCAATATCGAAACAGGACCAAACTAGTTCGTTTATGGTCCGTTTAGGGTTATTCAAGTTTGTCTGTTTTACTCAATTTATTTGGTTTTGGACTTTATACAATAGGAGTAATATTTAACTAGAGAAGGAACATAAATAGACAAAATAACTCTTTCCAAGAACCAATGTAACAAAATCAGTGGACCTAAATTACCAAAAAATAACATAACCAATGCTCAACAAGATTAGAAAATATACAAAACTCGATTCGATTCAGCTCGTTTGCAACCTATTTTCGCTTTGTGTTTTCATGACTTTTGTTGTGGGAATACACATTGAAAGTGTAATTAAGTACTCCATTCATTGTATAACTTAAATTTTGAAGCCGATCAAAAAGAAATTGTGTTATTTTTTGAATAAAAAATAAAACACTTTCATGCATAAAACGTAATTTTTTTCTGATTAGAAACGTTTCACGATTGTGGTTGAGGTTACACATTAATGTGCATTTCCATATGCCCTTTCACAGTACTTCTTTTTTCTGAATCTTACATTCCTCTTCTGTTTTCCCTCCTCAGTTGTCCCCGTCCGTTCCAATCACTTCACGATTATGGTTGAGGTAATACTTCAAGATGCATCTCCGTATGCCCTTTTATAGCACTTAATGTGTCAGGTTTTCAGTCTTCCCCGTTTGGTCTGATTGTTTCACAAATGTGGTTGAAGTAATTTTTGTGCATTTCTGTATGCCCTTTTGCAGTACTTATTTTGTCTTAATCATAATATCTTCTTCGGTTTTTCCTCCTCGGGTGGAATGGCCTCCCTATCTGGTTTACCCTTCCTCGTCCCTTCTAATCGTTTCAAACGCTTGGGTTGATTTTATGCTTATTATGACATGGATTCACTGCTTCTTCTATATTTGTTCTTCCTTCCTGCATGCATGCCTATTCTATGGACGCTGTTAAAATAATGGGCGATCTACACATATTTGTGTCGCTTTTGGGATTCTCCTCTATAATTTCTTTCAATAGCAACTGTTATATCTCTTTTCGACAGCTTCTCTCCTGATTTTAGAGCTTCGAAGTTAGTTTCGGTCATCTAGTTACACGAAGTCTAACCGTGCCGCGAAGCTCTCGACTATAGGTGTGTTACAATCACATGGTATATACCGGTTAGTCTCTGTATGGAAGCTTTGTCAACAGTGAACCTACCAACAGACAAGGCGCATGCAGGTCATCAGAAAAATAACCGACTGAATTAGCCAGTATGATGGAAATGTATCCTTCAGCAAATTTGGTTATGTTATTTGTCTTTCCTTTTAGTAATTGTTGGTTTCAGCTGTATTTGTAATCGTCGAGTGTTTGTTTTGGCAAGTGGATTATTTTTCGTCCTTATTCAAAATATTTTTTCCATTTGTTAGTTTTGCATCGATTTTTTTGTAGATTATTTGTTCGTCATGACGAGAGGAATCTAAAAAGTAAAAAATTATGATCAAAATTTTAAAAAAGTCCACTAAACACAAAAATCATCTAAATTTTTGTTGATTATTAGATTATTTTTGTCCTTATTCACAAATTTTAAGATTGGTTAATAATTTTGTACTTTTAAAATTTCTTTTGTCGAGACAAATCAATAATTTTCAAAAAAATCGACTCAAATATCAAATGCGAATTTTTTTTGAATAAGGACAAAAAAATAATTACAAGAATATTACCCGTAACCTACATATATAAGATTTATGAGTCTTTTCTTATTATTTAAACAAAGTACTCCCATCGTCCTGAATTTGTTGTTCATTTCTTGAGAATGTAACTTTTTCGATGTCAAAAGTAGGGGGTGTTTCACTACCAAAAAAAAAAGTTTTTTTTTCAAAAATAAAGACAGGTCATTTTTTCACAATATATCACATAAAAAATCGTGAAAAGTCAATTTATTCTAAAAATGCCCTTAGCAGAACCCCCTAGTATGCTCAAAAAAATTTAACTTCCATAATTGCTACTACTCCCTCCGTCCCATTTTAAATGCTCCCTACGAATATCCGTGCCATTTTCAAACGTCTATATCTTTTTATTGGTAATGTTTTCAAATTTTTTAAAATTTTGTCTAATAGAACTAATTGAGATCTATCAAATAAGATCCATATTACATATATAATACATTATAGAATAAAAACTACAAGAGTTTTAAAAAGGCACGCATAACCGTAGGGAGCATTTAAATTGGGACGGAGGGAGTAGTTTCTTTTTGAACTACACGTTTGGCAGTCTTTATTGTGAATTCTACATTTTAAATTTTTGTTTTGTGGGTGTTTGGCAGAAAGGTGGCCCAACAGACATTTTCAAAACCATAGAATAAGGACACAATTTGATAATCAGTCTTGGAGATACTTTTACATTCTGTTTAACAAATCAATTCATAATCAATTTTGATGACTACTCTCAAACACTACTATGTTACAAAACCTATTTTGCACACATCTCTCCACCTCTGGTTTTACCATGTAGAACTGTAATAATTAGAGCCCATTCAGGAGTCAACAAAAGCCCATAGGGCTTTCATTAAGCACATGAACAAAAAAAAAAAAAAAAACAACCTCCAATACACTTTTGTACTTTCCAATACATTTTTATCAAATTTTCTACACTTTTTACACATTTTAATACATTTTTTAAATTTTAACAGAAGCCCACCGGGCTTCTTTTTGTTTCTTTTACTAAAATTTTCCTCTGCCAAAAGTCAAAAACAAATGTCTCCAAGCGCAACTCTTCATGAATTTAATTAATGGCCCCCCAGGCCCCAGCAGGGCCAGGTTTCATCTATCAAAAAATTAATCGGTGTCTTTGAAACACTTTCACATGGTGCTTTAAAATTCTCTCATGTGGCGTCCAAAATTAAGTACATGAACCCAGTATGCATGTTTGTTGGGGAGAAGCAGTTCCGAGTAACACTGAATCATCTCTCCCACCAATCACTGCCAAAACTAATCTATGAGCCATTTATTGTCTTCTATAGCAAACTTGTGGTGCAGCTGATTTGGGAGAAATCTCTCATTTTATTGAATTACTTGGGGATATTATTTCTAATTTTTTGGTAGTTATGTTAGGAATATCATCTGTTTCATAAACCCACCTGTGTAAGATAATACGTTAATATGTGTAATTCTGAATAGGTTTCGGGTAGCGATTCATCATTTTGAGGGACTTAATTAAAATTGAACATCAAAATGCGACTTATTTATTCAAAAGAACTACGTACTTTGACGGTGTTTTTGGTGAGTCTTGAACAATGAGCTAAGAGCATTTCCAACTTTTGAGTTTTCAAATTTGGAGATGTCAAAGTGTTTTAAGCTGTTTACCTTCGTAGCATTTCTCATTTATTGTATGAAACTAATCAAGATCGATAAGTTGATGAAAAAATTTACGTGATAAATGTCAATTCTGGGGCATCAAGGTTTAAATTTGAGGGTGGTTCAAATTATATACTATTTACTATAAATACTTTGGAGTAATATCTCGTGCACATAGTTATTCTGTTTAGGAGATTTGCTATGTGCACAAATCGCGTACAAATAGCTCTATGGGGTACACTTTGGGTCTCGAAAAAATAATTCGAACCGTTCATTAATTTCAAAAAATCTGTTTTCTAGTGATATATTGTGAAAGAATCAGCTCAATCAGATAACTCAAACTCAATATACTTGATCCAAACATTTTATTTTTAATTCCGTGTTTATTATTTACTATAAATACTTTGGAGTATCTTGCGCGCGTATAGTTATTCTGTTTAGGAGGTTTGCTTTGTGCACAAATCGCGTACAAATCGCTCTGTGGGATCCACTTCGGTCTCTTAAAAATAATTCTAACCATTTATTAATTTCAAAAAACATTTGAAAATCAGCTCAATAAGATAATTTTAAGTATTTGATCCAAACATTTTATTTTTTATTCAGTATTTAGAGTTATCAAAAATTGAAAAATTAAATCAAGTATGCTGAGTTGATGATTTTTCTAAGGCCACAACATATTTTAAAATTATTTGTAAAACACCAAAGTGGACTCCACAAAACAATTTGTATGTGCGCATAGTTATTGCGTTTAGGAAAAGAACTAATCATATATATTGTCATGTCAGGGGCCCCACATCAATACCCTTTCTGTGTGCTATAAATCTCCCAAATGACTTTCCCTTTGCTATGTTGGCCACCATGTGACAGTTTTTATCTTCACTTTTGTTAATATTGGCATTTTACCAATGAACTGGGATTGTCCAAGATTCATAAAGTGGACTTTGGGGTAAAATTTGTGGGATGTGGGTCCTGGTCGGACCCGGGGTTTTGGAGGGCGGCTCTCGGGCCTTTGATCTCGGCAATCATCGTTTCAGATTTCACCTAGGCAATGGACGACTTAGATCAACAAAGTGTCGAGTACAATCAGGATCTTTAAAAACACATCGAACAACTTGAAAAGCGTTCTTCAGGACTGCCCTACAGGGGCGTCCTCGAAGGTTCCCAAATCCGGGTCCATGCTGGTACCATTATTGTAAAAATTACTCTAGTCTTGAAACATACCTATCACGTGAAAATTAGTTTATCAGAAATCAGTACCTCCAAATGACGGATTTATGTTCACGTAGTGACTCAAATCACTTAACCTTATAGTGATATAAATCGTAGGTTATTTATAATCTGTATTTGGGATCGGAACCGTTTAATTTGTTGGGAATGTTGAGTAGATTATTCATGTAAAATATTAAATTAATTGGATATTAGTAACCATATGGTCGGATACAATTTATTTTACGAAAATGGATGGTCAATATCATTTAGAGAATAAATTGTAAAACAAATTTGTCTCAATTGTGTGTCTACCAATCTCCGATATTGTACACACCATGTGCTCAATATTTTCTGAAAAAAATGAACTGTTCCGATCTCAAATAAAGATTTTAGAGGACTCACAATTGAGATCAATAAGATCATTACGAGGGTGTAGTGGGGTAATGACCCAACGGGAACTACAAGTCTCCAAATGGCATTTAATTTTTTATTTTTTTTCCAAAAAACAGAGAATTTATTTTCAAATAACATGTGTACGTTGTCTATATTAATAATGAGATCTAGCAATGATGCCATCACCAACCTAAGAGCAACTCCAGTGCACTCTTTAAAATTGGCCCAAAAATAATTCCTAAAAGTTGACACCTAAGTAAAAGTGGGATCCAATTTTATATTTTTATGTGCTAAGGATTTGATAATTTAGGGGTGACAAACAGGCTCCCTAGAATTGGCTTCTAAAGTGTGTCCTAGACCTTGGGAGCCCTAGCAGCTACTATAGAGAGTCTATTCAAGCACGGAAATGATAAAAAAAAAAATTGTTAACCTTGTCCATGCCAACTAGGCGCCTTACTATGAGTCATTTAGGAGCCCACTGAAGATGCCCTAAGCCCAAAAAAATGAAAACAAAATTCCGTATATGAAGGACCTTGGCAGTTGTAGCAATAATCATACGTGAAATAGAACTTGAAGCTATGAGATTTTGTGTTCGAGCTGGTAGACTGTAGGAAAGGTTAATATATTTATAGTTGACAAAATCAGAATTTTGACCACCCTATCAGAAGAAGACACGCGGTATTTACAGATTAGCAACACGTGGCAGAGTCACAAGTGGCCCCGCGAGAGCTACCCCCTCGAGAGAGCCTCGCACATGTCATCCCCCGCAAACAGCGACAAAAAGTGTACACACTCCAAGATAAGTTGCATTCGAGGGTGGGAGAGCTTCCCGAGTCCGAGAAGATTAGCATGAGTCCGAATAGGACAAGTAACGCGATAGAGCAACTCGAATAAGAGTTAGCATTAGTCCGAACAGGACACACAGCGCTAGTCTGACAGGATGAGTAGCGCTATCTCATAAATAATGCTAGTCCAAATAGGACGAGTAACGCGAGACAATGACTCAGATAAGAGTCAGCATGAGTCCGAACAGGACAGATGGCGTGAGTACAAACAAGGCGAAGCGCAAAAGATCAACCCAGACATCTGTGCCTGCTCAAGTCGAAAGGCAGGACTTGAGGTGCCCTCAGTGGCTCGGTTCGCGGTATTGGCATGACTGAACAAGCTGTGACCTTGCCCTCACGGGAATGGAGGGGGATTTAGTGGCTCGGTGGATTGAGGAGAAGGGATCGTTGCAGATGGGGGTCGCGAGAACATCGCCCCCCGCGGCCGTACAGTACGGAGGGGACATGTGTCGAATATTTACTAGGCCACTTGGCGCCTCAGTACTAGCCCTAGTAGTCTATAAATATGAGGCACCCCTCTCACAATTCCTCTCAGATTTAGAGAGAGAGAGAGCGTGAGAGACTTATTTTCTAGAGAGAGAGTCCATCTCTTCGAGAGAGAGAGAGAGAGAGAGAGAGAGAAAGTCTCAAAGTGAGGGCATCCCACAAAAGATAACCTAGAGAGCAGGGACGGATCCAAGGGGGGGCACGTGCCCTCGCTGACCCCCACTTTTCAATGACAAAAAAAATTAATTTTGGACAATAAGTTTCGTATATATACAATTTGTGTCCAAATTTGGTAACATATTCTGCGTGTAGCATGATGGAATGGTGCTCTGTCTCTGTCTTCAAGGTTGCGAGTTCGACCCCCGGGTTCCTTCTTTTTACGCCAGAAAATGCAAAAGGATGTCAGTTAACGCTTCAATTGTTTGCCCATTGAATATATCTTCCAAGTTCCTCTCTCATAAATGCTACTGTCTTGCAACTATATTATATACTAGTATATCATATGGGACAAAGTTGCACTCAAATTTTCTGGTTCTCGATTGTTTTCTACTTTTGGAAAATATTTTTTGAATTGCCAACCAAACACAGAAAATAAAAGTACAAAATTCATTTGTTACAGAATTATTTTACATCGAAACAAACGGAGCCGAAGAGTGATTGTTGAGGTTTTAACCCAAGACCTCTGCTTCCAAAAGCAATACCTTCCCTCTTGCCACAAGACCAGCAACATTCACTATACAACAACCTTGTAGTTTTGTTATATATACTGTGAGCATATAATGGTTATAATAATTCACCTAGTATTCTTTTATAACTTAATTTTAATTTTCTCCCTTCTTTTTTTAATAAAAAAGTTATACATTATAATCATTGTAGTCCATAATAAATGTCTTAATTTAGCAAAATTGTCGACTAGGAAAAAAATTTGCACGATTGCAATTAATAAGGTGCCCCCGCTGAGTTAGATTTCTGGATCCGTCCCTGCTAGAGAGATTCTACCTAGGTCTCTTCCATACTGTTTGTCTTCTTCTCCACCCCACCAAATCAATCCTCCATTCTCTTATTCTAAATACTAACCATTCTTTACCTCTCCTAGCTCATATTCTTATTCTTGAATATTGCCTATACAAAGAACCTCTCTTACATAGACCAACATCGACACTTCTAACACAAACACTACATTAATTTGTTGGGAAGAGAAAAACTTTGGGTAACTCTTCGACTAGTATTTAATTGTGAACTTGGGGACTCTGTAGTGCTCACAAGTGCTACACCTTGTAGTGCCCCCGTCTGACCGTCCATTTTGACAATGCACGACTCGAATTTAATTGTATGCCCACTTAAGAAAAATATAGACGTAACTAATTAACCATTGTTCCCCATAATTGTAGCAAGATTTCACTTTATTATCATAAATATATTTTAGGATTTAGGTTATAGCTTATGTTTTACTTTGACAAAATTATCTTCTTGTCATTTTTTATATCATAAAAGTAGAGTGGGCACATGCTCATTGCCCGCTAATCTGCCCAGCCTGTCTAACTCATCCCATTTTTTAGAATTTTGGGATAGGTAGTAGGTCCATGGGGTTGGACTGTGTTGAGTTTTTAATCTCGTTTAATAAATAGGATAGATGTGAAAATGTTTGATGAAGCCCAGTCCAACTAGGCCTGACCCGCATATGTTTTGAATTTAACATATTACTAATTAAAAACTCAAGAAACAAAAATATTTATAGTATTTTGTTGTAGTTTCGAAGATCTTGTTATCGCGAAGTAATATACGAGGGTAGTAACTTTATTTATTACACATCACTGAAATTAGTGTAATTAAAAACAAATAAATCAATTGGACAGGCCTAAAAAAACAAATTCTACACGGTCTCATTCATTAATTGACCGGACTTGAATGAACATAATTTTCTTAATTATATAGTGACAGCCCGGCCGAATCCGGCATGCCCTTTCAATGTCCACCCATAGATAAGAGGTCTTAATATCATATTCAGTTGCGCGTAAGTTGGCCAAACCATA
>OY978223.1:18223213-18331566 GCA_963854785.1 Vaccinium vitis-idaea | reverse complement strand
CCAACCTTGAGAGCTTACCTTAGGAGCTACTGTAGAGAGTCACTGAAGCATGAAAGTGAAGAAATATTCATTAACCTTGTACATGTCACCTAGGAGCCTTACTATGAGTCATTTAGGAATGCACTGGCGAGATGGTCTAAGCCAAAGAAATTAAAATAAAATTCCATGTATGAAGGACCTTGGCAGTTGCAGCATTTATCATACGTGAATTTTAGAACTCGAAGCTATGAGATATGAATAGTGATAGAGCCACGCACACTAAACCTCACACCCTCTCACATGTGGTGGGTCTCACGGGTGGGACCCACCACATGTGAGAGGGTGTGTGGTTTAGTGTGTGTGACTAGCATTTTTGATGAGATATTCTCAAACACTACATTTGTCGGGAAGAGAAAAACTTTGGGTAACTCTTCGACAAGTATTTAACTGTGAATTCGGGAACCCTGTAGTGTTTCCAAGCACTACACTGTATAGTTAGTGACGGACGCAAGATTATCAATTTGGCATGATTTGCGGGGATTACTCTTCAGTAATTTTACAAAAAAAATCTAAAAGTGTATCACAAATAGGAAGAAAAATTGGGGAGGGTGCAGGGGCCCAACACCCTCCTTGCAGCCCTTGGGTCCGCCCATGTGTATAGTGCCATCATCTGACCGTCCATTTCAACAATGCATGACTTTGTTATCATAAATGCATTTTAGGATTTAGGTTATAGCTTTATGTTTCACTTTTGACAAAATTATCTCCTTGTCATTTTTTATATGTCATAAAATTAGGGTGTGCACAAGCCTGCTAACCTGCCCAGTTTGTTTAATACATCCCGTTTTATAGAAATTCGGGATAGGTACTTAGGTCCATGGGGTTGGACTGTGTTGAGTTTTTAATTCCGTTTAATAAATAGGATAACGCAAAAATGTTTAATGAAGCCCAGTTCAACTAGGCCTATCCCACATATGTTCTGAATTTTAAAAACTCAAGAAACAAAAATATCTATGGTATTTTGTTCTAGTTTCGAAGATCTTGCTATGACGAAGTAATATATAGAGGGTAATTTAGATGCTTCAAACTGTATTTATTATACAATTTCTGAAATTATGTGTAATTAAAATTAAATACTAAATCAATTGGAATTTATTTATTACACATTTACTGAAATTATTTTTAATTACAAAAAATAAATAAATCAATCGGACAGGCTTAAAAAAGAAATTCTACACTGTCTCATTCATTAATCGACCAAACTTGAATGGAGATAATTTTCTCAATTATATAGTGACTGCCCGGCCGAATCCGGCATGCTCATTCAATGTCCAGCCATAGATAAAAGTCTTAATATCATATTCATTCAGTTGCGCGTAAGCTTGCCTAAACATATTATTGTTTAATATGGTTGAGATGTGTGTAAGCTGATTCAAACATTCTAAAGCGTCGCAAAAAAAATTACATTAAGGCTGAATTTCTATTGAAAATACTTTCAATTTTTTTTTACTTTTTCGGTATTCTCACACTGACATTCTATTCTAACTCACGAAAATACCCAAAATATAATAGTGGAAACTCATCCCATCGCAAGCAGTGGCTAGCTCATGCAGTAGAGTTCTTGAATGCCTCACACTGCATCTCAAGATCAAGTCTCAATCTCCCCTCCATTATGTAATAAATTAGGAATGACTGATATAAAAAAAAAAAAACCTCAAATCATCATACAAACAGCCCCAGGGACAAAGATGCGCACAAGTGGCAGCTTGGCCGGACATGGCTGCCCGCGATTCTCTGGTAGACGCTTGCTGGTTGGGGAACAAAAACCTCGGAAACGTTTAATTTATTTGTTGCAAATAATTTCAGCCCATGTAACTACACCTGACGTTATGGTATTTTGTTTTTTTTAAGGAGATTTGGTTGAACAAACACTGATTGCTGAAATAAGAAAACAAAACACCTAACATAAGCACGAGCAAACCTGCTCTCCCACTAGACATTTTAAAATCCAACTGCCAACTATTACCAATTTTATAGTTATAAATTGGTAATTAAAGAGCGTTTTTTATGTTATTAACTTGTCAGTTTAAAATGCTGCAAAACTATAAATTGTTAATTATTCTGCGTTTGGTTAGGATTTTATGGTTAGAATCAAGCACTCGGCATGCATAGTTTTCCAAATTGCGGAATATATGTAATATTATAGGAGGTGTGGTACTATTAATCTGGTCACAATTAATTTATTAGATTAATAAATTGTATGAATTTATTTATCCTTCCAGTAATAATTTCGCCAAATAAACGAGTCCGTTTATTGAATCATTGGGATGACAATGATATGAGATTGGAGTATTTGGTAGTATATTAAAAATTTACAAAATTGGTATTTGTGGTTTCATTTATGCTATTTTGGTTGTCAGTGTCCCTCAAACAACACTATTCTAAAACAAACCCCGGGGCCCCGTTTGGAAGGTTATGAGGAATGGGGCGTTTGGTGGTGGGTAGTTGGTGGTACTTGGAGAGGTCATGAGGTTCAACCAATTTCCAAAAAAATAAAAAAAATTGAGGTGAGACTTCCAATTACAATGAAAAATGGGCAAATTATATGGACCTACTGGATTATTCAGAAAATGTACCGAGTATGTTCGGGGACTCACTTTTGGGTCCCACACGAGTGATCCTTTTTTTGATTGAAACGGTGGGACTTTGGTTCAAACATTTCTAGCCGTCCGATTGAGATAAAATTTTGTGGGGCCCCTCGGAAAAATGTTTTAAGAATAATGAACGGTTCGGATCACTCATGTAGGACCCAAAAGTTGGTCCCTGAACATGCTCGGTACATTTTCTAGACAATCCAGTCGGTACCCATATGTTTTCCGCAAATTATATACTCCATTTGCTTTGGATCTTCTAGGCCTAAACTAAATGACATTGTTTTAAAGTTGACTAACCATACAAAATTTCATTTTTTATTCACTTCAAACAAAAAGTCAAAGCCCGCCCTACTAATTACCTTTAAGATTTAATGTCAAAGCCGGCCCTACTAATTAACTTCAAGCCTAAAAGGCAAAGTCGGCTCTACTTACTAGCATGCTCCATGGGAAATTGGATCTTCGGCTTTCCCTACTGTTGGGTCCAAGCTGATCTCTTCTTTAGCTCGGACCATCAAGTTAGCTTGTCAGTATAACATAGCTCGGACACAAAAAGCCCGAGCTGTTCTACGGAGAATCGTGAGTCTCCTCAAACCTAACGCAAGGAGATCTTGTGATTAAATGGATAACCCCAAGGGGTTTAAAGGATTTATCCGAATGTAAAAGGATGGAACTCATCTTGAACGAGAGTCCTAACACCTTATAAATTCTAAGGGATAAACTTAATCCACCGAGAAACACGACTCCATGTCCTATTAGGACTCTACTACTCCGATTGCCTATAAAAGAAACTGATGAAATCCGAGGAAGGTACGTGACTAAATCCATTCAGTATTTTTCACTCAATTGTTCAACCAACAAACGACTGACTTAGGTATCGAAGACTATTCGGCCAACACCACACCGGTGTCCTAGGTTTTATTCTGTTTTGTAGGTCGTTGGTCCAGGAGTGACAGAAATTGCTTCATCACCTACCAAGTGTCTCGTACAGTTATTCCTTTCGTCCCAAATTTCTTGTCCATTTTTCGACATGCGTGTCATTTTTAAATTACTTATATTTTTCAATCTATAATGTTCTATGTAATTTTGGAAAATTTTGTTTAATAGAAATAGTTAAGATCTATTAATTAAAATCTATATTGTACACGTACACAAACATAGATATAATAGTATTATATATTTTTTTTAGCCAGAACAGAGAATTTCCATTGATCAAAATACACATACAAGGGAGAAAGTATCAAAATAACAACATACAGTTCCTTAAAAAGTAAAGAAAGGACCGCAAAAATAACAAAAGACTGAAACAACAAAAGGTCAGGTAGCGTCCTGAGCAAGCCGGTCTTCGTCCCCTGTATCTGGATGGGAAATGAAAATAACAAGAGTTTGCTTAGCAATGAAGTGTGCTCTCTCAACCTCTTTGCGTAAGACTTTTTGAGATCCTACAAAAAGTAAGGTGGTTGATCTTCAAGATGAGGCTGTAAATCAAAAAAGTATCTCTATGGTGACTCTCATGTCTCCCTGCTAACTGCATGATAGCATTGTAACAATAAGTACGGATATAAACAACGTTAAAATTATTTGTTAAAGACCATGCAATTGCTTCCCGGAGAGCGAGAAACTCTGTTTGGAGGGACTGGTTCTATAAAAAGATATTGCAGCTTGGGTGAGAAGGGACCCATCAAGCAAAGTAGTAGTGAAGCCCATCCCACACCACAGAATGCCTTCGTTCCAAGCCCCATCAACATGCAGGATTCATGGATTCTTAATCGAGGCTGAAGAAGGGTAGGGTTTGATGATGAAGAATGGGTGTTGGTTGGGTTGTGAAGAAGGCTCATGATTTGAGTTTGAGCCAAAGAGAGGCCCTGTTAAACCACTGGGTATTGTCTTTCGCCATAGCCAAAACAGTAAGAGGATTGAACTGGAGGTTCGAGAAAACAAATTGGTTTTTGTGCTTTCAGCTAGCCTAAAGAATAAAGATGAAGAGCAAAAGTTTTTGTTATGCTTCTGAAGGCAAACGATACGGTCCATGAGCAAGTCCTTAAAATCCAAAGTCGGAGATATACCTAGAGAGGAATAGGGGAAATCATTGATATACCAAACATTTCTTGTCAGGTTGTAGAAGCAGAACAAATGGTCAATAGTTTCATTCTCAATGCCACAAACCGGACAAACTGGGGGTAACTTCTGCATACGGATGTTAAGACCACTGTGAACCAACAAGATGCCCTTGAGACATTTGCATATGAATATCTTAATTCGCTCGGGCAACTCCAGGTTCCAAACTAGATTCCAAGCATTGTGTCCTCCATGAAACCAAGGGGCAAGGGATAGTTCCTTGTTTGCTTATCATTAAGAGATCTGTATCCCGATTTTAGAGTACTATAATTCCCTGAAGAAGTGTAAGGCCAAATATGCCGATCCAGACAGTTGAAAGCTGGGAGATTGATCGCGAGGACCTTAGAGATCAGAAAGTGAGGAATAATGTCATGAACCTTTTCTATGTTCCATTCCAGGCCTCGGGGAGAGGATCTAATGAGAAATGAGACATTAAGATTGTCTGGGCCTACTTAGGGAATCAAGTGGCTCAGCGGTGTGTTTCAGTTAGGGATCCACTTGTCATGAAAAAGGTTAATAGATTCACCATTACCAACTAACCAAGTGATGTGTTTAGCAATTAGATCTTGAACATACAGGATGCTTTTCCAAGCCCAAGAAGAGTTAAAATGAGGTTTGAACTTAAGAAGATCTACTTGGGAGCAATATCTTGGTAATATAGGATCTTGGAAGTAAGGAGAGAAGGGTTATTCAGGAGACGCCAACACTTGTTAGAAAGCAAAACCTGATTCAAAAGCCTCACATCCCTAATGCCCAACCTCATTCATTCTTGTAAGCGCTGATTTTTTTTTCCACGAGAGCCAGTGGATGGGCTTACGTTCCCTCACTTTCCATTGGAAATTTGCTAAGATAAAGTTTAGCTTATCACACATGGATGTCGGACTCTTGAAAGAGAAGTAAGTATAGATGGAGCCCAGATAGGATTGATTTGATCAATGATAATTTTTCAGCCTGAGAGATGTCCGACTTCCATCCCGCAAGGGATTTTTAAGTCTTTTCCACAATGAAATTGAAGCAAAGCCGCTTGTTAGCTGTAACAGTGAGAGCGAGGCCCAAGTAAGGAGCTGGCTCAGAGTTAATAGGAACATGGAAAGAGCTTCTGAATCTTCTGGTGAATGTGCAGGGAATATTAGGGCTGCAAATAATATGGGATTTCTGATGGTTGGTTCCCTATTCAGAGAAGTGACAGAAATTCTTCAGAGCTCCACAATTCTCAAGAGAAGGCTTAAAAAAGATTAAGTAGTCATCTGCAAAGAACAGATGTGAGAGGCAAACACTATTTCTGGCAAGTTTAAGACCTTTATTTTTTCCCTTTTCATCCAAGCAATTAAGAACACGGGAGAGGGTTTCCAGAAAAATGATGAATAGGTATGGGGAAAGCGGTTGCCTCTTGGAGGGTTGGAGACAGTGGAATAACATTGGTGAAGTAGGTGGACCCATCTATCCAGAAATCCCATTTTACGGAGAGTGAAGTCCAAGAATTGCCAACTTGCTCTATCGAATGCCTTACTCATATCCAATTTGAGGGCTGCCATGAACTTTTTCCGTTCCTTTGTATGCTGAATAAGATTAAAAAATTCATAAGCTAACAAGGAGTTGTCAGAGATCAAACGTCTAAGGACAAAGGCGTTCTGCGATTGGGATATATAGCGTGGCAAGATACGTTTTATTCAATTAGCCAGAGTTTTGGAGATAATCTTATAGATCACATTGCAAAGGCTAATAGGTTTGAAATCTCCGGGGGGTTTTGGGGAGGGGACTTTATGGATAAAAGCAATGAGGGTATAATTGATTTCCTTGAGCAGTCTACTTGAGTTGAGAAAAGATAGAGCAACAGTGATAACTGAAGGTCCAATAATACCGCAATAGGAGTGGAAGAAACCTCCCGGGAAACCATCTGGCCCAGGGCCTTTGTATCCCCAATCTGAAAAGCAACTTTATGGATTTCACTAGCAGTGAAGGGTCTGCTAATCCAAGCGATGTTAGTTGTTGAGAGGCGTTTGTCAAAAAGGTCCCAACCGTTCCAGTCCTCAATATTCAAAGAAGGGTTATGATTTTGGTAGATATTTCATTATCAGTCCGCGTGCCATCAGGTCTATGGATACTTTTAATGCATGATCCTTGCTTTCGAATCTCAGAGACTTAATGAAAATAGGAAGTGTTCCTTTCACCAAGAGCAAGAGCGCAAGTCTCTTTGGGCCCAATACACCTTTTGTTAAGCAAGAAGATTCTCAAGTTGGTTTCTAACCGCAACCACCTGAACAATGTCTCTATTTATGACTAAGGCCTCCTGAATATCACTCAAGAAAGATCTGGTAAAGGAGATACATTGCGCAAGATTACCAATGCCTGCTGTGGACCATCGGATAAGGTTGTGACGAACATAATGGAGTTTTTTGACAACTTGAAAAAGGGGGAAACCACTGAAATCTTCTTGCCAAGAGGAGTAAACAATAGAACAACATTCCTCATATGTTGTCCAGAACTATTCAAATTTAAAGCGACGCCTTCTGAAGACACCAGTTTTGCTAGTGAATAACAGAATTGGCGAGTGATCTGAACCATGGATAGGCAAGTTCGAGATAGAAGCGGTTAGGTCCAAAGGTGTCCAATAACCATTGTGAAAGGCTCTATCCAACCTTTCAAAAGTACAGTCATCGCTCTTACGATACCTTGTCCAAATGAAATGAGGTCCCTCAGATGGAATTTTGGTCAAGTCCAAATCAAATAAAAATTCTTGGAAACACGAGGCACCATGGATATAAGTGCTGGAGGGTCCAAGTTTGTCAGAAGGGATTAGTGTTTGATTAAAGTCTCCAATACATAAAGCAGTCTAGATTGTTGCCTCAGAACTTAACGAATGTAGTCCCAGACATAGGCTCGATGTTGGAGGTAGGGGGATCCATAAATATGGGCTAAACGTCAAGAGTGGTTGAATTCTTAAGTGCCAGAGAGAAGGATAATGTTACTCTACTGGTGGAGAATGCTGATTGAGAATTTGGATTTCCAGCCCACCCAAAGACCTCCACTAACGCCATTCCGCATCAAAACCTATAGAATTAGTATAACCCTTATAGCGAAGGATATGGTTTACGGAGCTAACAGTAGTATTCGTTTCCATCAAAAAGTGGAAACTAGGTCGTCTATATTGGATCAATCGTCCAAGAGTGTGAATTGATAGAGGGTGGCCAAGTCCCCTATAGTTCCAGCTTAAAAGAATCATTACTGCTGCCGTAGCCAAACCTTAGTAGCCACAACAGCAATGGAGAGGGAACAGAGGAGAGGATGGAACAACAACCAGAAAGCAAAAACTTAGCAAGTGAGCTTGTTGCATTTGAAGGGATCCAGATCCTCTATGAGGATTTCTCTGTAAGGATCTTGTGAGAGTTTTGTTGTGGGCTTGACAACACACCAAAAATGGGATCCAATGGCTCAAAGCCCCCTTCCTTGTTTCAAAAATCGGTGAAGCCCACAAGCGACAGTTTCTTATTCTCTGTTAGTGTTACCTCAAATTTCAAGTGGCTTAATATTTTTTTTCCCTTTATTCAGTTTTTTCCCAGATTTGTTCTTATCTTTTACCTCAAATTTCATTTGGTATGATTTTTTTTCCAAAATTCATTTAGTATTCTGGATCCTAAATTTTGAATGAAAAATTTGAAAATTGGATTGATTGTTTATAGTTATCTAATTCAAATGATTTTTTATAAGACTACCCAAAAAAATGAGGTAAGAGAGAATCTAACAATCTGGGAAAAAATTGAATGAAGGAAAAAAAAAATTAAGCCAATTGAAAATTGAGGTAAAAGAGAAGAACAAATCTGGGAAAAAATTGAATAAAGGAAAAAAATAAGTCACTTGAAATTTGAGGTAACACTAACTGAGAAGAAGAACTGCCGTTTGTGGGCTTGCCATTCCGTTAGATTTTTTTCCTATAAAACGGCGCCGTTTTGATTTAGAAACAAGGAAGGGGCCTGTGAGCCATTGGATCTCCTTTTTGGTGTGTTGTCAAGCCCACAACAATACTCTTACAAGATCGTCACAGAGAAATCCTCATAGAGGATCCAGATCCCATTTGAAGATAGTGGTGAAACAGCATAAGTGGAATTAAAAATGCTAGAGAAAAAAAAACAATAGTAGGGAAATCATGGGAGTTCGATATACCTGGCGGGTTGCCCAGATTTGGGAACCCAATTAGTTGGTTTCAAAATGAAGTAAGGTCCTGCTCTTTTCAGAACTGTGATTTCACCCTCAAGGTGCCAGTGTTCATCAATGGCATCTTGTAGGTCCATAATAGAAAAGTCACGATAGTCTCCCAAGTATCCTACAAAAATATAAATAATTTTTTGATATGTCGTGAATAATGAAAATGGACAAGAAATTTGGTACAGATGGACTATTTACTTTATTAATCTCCTCGGTAATGGGATTTAATTTAATTTAATTGTAATTTGATATTCGCATTACATGATTTAATGCACTTTTGTAAGAAAAATTCAAATTGTCTATTCCTAAATTGTACTTATTATCCATTTTATATTCAAAGAAAGTAAAATAAAATCCCAGGTTACGATAGCGGATCATGTGAGTGTAGTAAATGATGTACATATTGAAGATTTGAAGTCTATAATGTGAACGTGTGCTTAAATTCGGATCCTCAACTGAAAATTCATATGAGCTCTACAGCCCGCACTAATAATAGTATAATTTACTTAAAATGCTTTATTTTGTCGGGTTTTTGTTATAGTTTATGTCACGAATTAGTTGAATATTTCAGTTCTGTTGGAATTTGGGCCGGGTCCGGGACCAAATCGGGTCGCCCATGTGGGCATGACCCGGTGACCCATTCATTATAGAGTCCTATCTTATCTTGGAGATAAGATAGGAGAAGTTGAATTAATCCTAGACTCTTTTCTGATTATAGGACTTCTAAAGCATCTAGACTGCTTACTCTATATATTTTCCTACAACATATTCATAAGATTAGATGCATATAAGATTATCAGTCATTAAGTTCTACGAAACTCTCTTCCTAGTTTCTCTCTCTGCCATTAAGAGCGATTCGAAGCTTTTGCACCGTGGAATAGAGGGTGATACTTGAACCTCGTAGTATCACTCCATCGCAGGAGATTGTTGCTGATCTAGTACGTTCCAGAGTATGTAATCCATCCACCAAAAGATCCGGTTCGGTAAAAGTTCGCTAAAGGTAACCCGAACCACCCGTTTCCGCATTCCTTATTAAAGTTTAACATTGGTATCAGAGCTATATTGGATGTTTTCGTGCTCTTTTGTACTTGAATAGCCATATGTATCATGATTTAGAGATACATGTTGACTGAATTTCGTGCATGTTTTGTATGGGTTCGAAAAACGTGATTTTTTGAAACATCTCGGAATAGCTTCAAAAGTTTACACCACATATCCCATAACATGTAGATGAAATCTGGAAAGTTTCGTGTTGATCGGATCAACCGTTTGTGAGAAAAATGAAACCCTAGTTGTTTTTTCCGAAACTTTGAATGAACGGCGTTTTCACTACATTCAGTTCCAGTATGCGAGCTTTACATGTATGCGTAGATAATTTAATACCTTCGCAGCGATATATAATAAGCTTGATTTGGAGTTACGGTTTGGAAGTTATGGAAAACCCTAATTTGGGATCGTTTTTGTGAAAATCCTGATTTTTGGGAAGATGAACAGTACCCGAGGGATCTGTTTGGCAGATTGTAATTAAAAAACTTCATTTTTTTATTGTTTCCGACTCATACAAACTCCGATTTTTGCGTGGTTTGGTCCATTGGACTCGAAATTCAATTTCCTATGTTTCTGAAATTTTCTGGATTTTTCAGAAGTAATTTGTATTTTTCAATTTTTTAATACAAAAGAGGAGATTGGATGACGATTTTTTGACGCGTACGAGGTCCAATGGGATCCAAATTTTTTGTGTGACCTTCTGAATATATTACCTATATAATAGTATAGGTGGTGCAACTTTTCAGTACCTGCTCATTTTTTGCAATTTTGGCTTGTTATTTATTCTTTGAGAATTAGAATAAATCCTGAAAATTGTTAATAAATTGCATGTGAGCAACTGAAAATTCACCGAATATTAAGAACAGCATGTTTTAATTATTGGAGGAAATTCATGTTGTTTGTGGCATGTTTGAATAATTTTTTATTTTGATTATTGATCAAATTATTCATATTGAAGCATGATTTAAATTGCTTAGTATATAAAGTGTGTTATGTACTTCGAGAAAAATTATTTCATGCATGTTATATGTCATATCTAGTGGGAGGTTGTTCGGTGGAGAAAAATATTCACATATTTTTTCCCGAAAAACTAAAATTTTGCGCATGAATTAAATTAAATTTAATTTAATAATAAAATACGTAGAGGCGCAAGAGATGATTATAAGCTTAGCGAGTTTTCGATCTTGCGACATGTATGTTATTGTTATTATTTAATTCAGATTTTTTGCGGCAAAATAGTTCTGTTGTGTTATTAAGAATCTCATGCGCATTTCTTTGATATGAGTTAAAATGGAAGCTAAGTATATAGTAACAGATTTGAAAAAAGTTGAGAAATTGGGAAGCGGCACTTATAATATTTGGCGCTGCGAGATCTAGTTTCTCTCCAATGAGCTTTAGGTCTTGGAGACCCTCAACCATGAGATGGTTGAGCAAGCGTAGTCTGACTCACCACAGTATCTTTGTGATCTTGAAGTTTATCAAAAGTGGTACAAGAAAGATCAGTGTGCGCGAATTAATTTGTTACGCAGCATGCATAACAACTTGATATGTGAGTTTGAGTGCTATGTGACTGCTCATAAGCTGAGGAAAGCTATCAAACAGAAATATGACATCGACTTCTTGACTGAGATGTGATGATGAATTGAAATATGAGGCAATAAATGCTAAGTGCCAAGAGGCTGCTGAGCAAGATAGTTCATGCATCATAGCTGAAACTTAGCCCTCGCAGGTCTAGGTATCAGCAGAGGAAGGCTATATGCGCCCTCAGGAGAGGAGCTGCTATAACCTTTGGCCCGAATGACACTCACTGATTCTTTTAAGCGCAAGAGAGACAAGAAGTAGAGTGGCTTGAAAAACATGACTAAAATGAGGTGCTTTAACTATGACAAGTTGGGACACATTGCTCGTGAGTGCACTGAGCCTAAGAAGGTACTCCCTATTTTATTTCTTGTGTTGACTGTTTTGTTACTAGTTAAGGTTTAGTTGCTCATTCTCCTCATTTGTGAGTAGTAGACTCAAGAGCAACTTACCACTCAACGAGAAACAAAGATGGGTTGATGGAGTATTGCCGAATTCTAGGTGGTAGCTAAATGATTTTCATGGAGAAAGAGTCTAGTATGTAGATGTTGGACATTGGCAAGCTGGACTTGCGACATGGGCGCATTCTGCTTCTTCATGATTTACTTTATGCTTCATAAATTCTGCGAAACTTGTTATTAATTACTAGCATGATGGTCTAGGTATTTCAATTTCTGTTGAAGAGTAGCTTAGTGAGTATTGATAAGGGTACTATTTGTTATGGTTTTCGATGGTTTTATGACACTAGATGTTATTAAATTCAGTTTAATAATAATTATAGTGATTCTATTTGCTATATGACATCTTTTGGTGATGTTGATTCTGTTAGATGGCATTCTGGATTAGGTCACATTGGGCAAGAGGGGGATTTTTGGGTCTACCTGCCCATTTGTGACCATTGTTTCACAGGAAAAACATTTAGAAAACCATTCAGATAAGCCATAAAGGCATCTGTTCTAGTGCAAACTTATTCGTTCAAGACATTTGTGGCTCAATGAATGTAAGGGTAAGGTATGGTGTATCCTATTTTATCACATTAATAGATGACTTCACGCGCTATGGTTATGTCTATTTGTTTTCTCACAAGTCAGAAGCATTGGATTGCTTTAGACCCTATTTTCATGAGGTTGAGAATCAATTAAACAAAGTTGTGGTTATCCTCCATTTTTTTTTTAAATGAAGGATATGGGTAAAACAAGCTATGTACTCGGAGTTAAGCTCTTAAAGGATCGTTCTAGGAGATTCTTGGTTTGTCTTCTCAGACTTACATTAAGAATAGTTTTAGAACGATTCTGGTAGCAAAGCTGCAAAATCCATTGACACTCCTATTGCTAGAGACGAGAATATAAGACTTAATATCGAACCTAATACTCCTTAAGAGTTGAAATAGATTGCCTGCATACCCTATTCAATGTTGTTGACAGCTTGAAATATGCAATGATGTGCATATATTGTTACATATGTTTATATTAGACATAACTCATCAAAGGAATTGTTGCGCAGCACGAAGTGATTAAGTAACACATCTCTATGAGTCGCATAGTTGTATGCCCATTGTGCAAGCCCTTTGCTAGCGAGGCTTGAGTCACACACGTTAGGGCTTCTAAACTGCATAGATGGAGTTAGATGTGTTTCTTTAAAATATATGGGATTTTTATGCCATTTGTGCACTTAATATTTGAATATTGTTGTTGCAAAATGAGCAATTGTTTATGGTTAACACACAGAGAATTGAAAGATTGATGTTAGCAGGTTAGATTGGCTCACTCACACGAGCAATCGCCTTCGGCGCTTGAGATAGCGAGCGAAGATGAGACGGATGGGTAATGAGATATACAGGTTAGGCCTGTGATATAGTCTAATCAGAGGAATCAGATATACCCACCAAAGGTCGCCTTGGTTGAAGCCAAGATGGGGTCTATTTTTGGGGACCGATCACTGGTAGTTCCCGTTATCGTGAGTTTTACCTGTTTTTTTGGTAGCCAGATGTGAGGACTCGTATGGCGCCGTGATGGCAGGCTAGAGAACTCAGGTTGGGCGCTAGGTAGCGACCAGACTAAGGTCTGTACAGTGTTTGGGAGTATGACATCGCCTTTTTTGAAAAGTAACTCCACCGTAGCATGTATTCATACTACATGTGCTATGCGATCATTTGTATTAGAGGTGAGTGAATGGATCCTTGCTTTCTCACCGTGTGAGTCTAAGCGGTCATTAGAAAAAAAAGGCTGCAAATATATAGAATGTGCTCTTTGATTTTTGACTATGTCATGAAGTAGAGATTTTGTGTTGCTACTCTAGCTTGACTACTTAAGACCACAAAATGTGAGGGTCCCATAGAGCATGACTGGGAAAGCAGCAAGGTTAAAACCAAGTGACATGAGGGCAAAAAGAGGATCATTTAGTAGTACACCCTGCTATATATTCACTGTCGACAACTCAGATCGCTCTATTAGGGAGCGAATTGGGTGTGAATATAGAATGCGTGATTTGGGGGTCAAGTATGCTTTTAGAAGGATTAAAGATGCTTGGTCCGGTGTAACTAAATGGATTCAGAGTACACGAGACACTCTCTTTTGGATTGATGTCTCTATGTTGGCTCTTAAAGAGTTTCTAGTGTAGAGCTCCCACTTGCAGGTCCTCCAGCGATCGCACGGTTCATTAGTGCGTATGAGTTTGTTCTTAGTTGGGCAGATGGAAGAGAGACTGATGAAACTTGTCATGCCCATGCATGGATGAGTGGGAGATGTTGGAATTTGGGCCGGGTCCGGGACCAAATCGGGTCGCCCATGTGGGCATGACCCGGTGACCCATTCATTATAGAGTCCTATCTTATCTTGGAGATAAGATAGGAGAAGTTGAATTAATCCTAGACTCTTCGGATTATAGGACTTCTAAAGTATCTAGGCTGCTTACTCTATATATTTTCCTGCAGCATATTCATAAGATTAGATGCATATAAGATTATCAGTCATTGAGTTCTACGAAACTCTCTCCCTAGTTTCTCTCTCTGCCATTAAAAGCGATTCGAAGCTTTTGCACCGTGGAATAGAGGGTGATACTCGAACCTCGTAGTATCACTCCATCGCAGGAGATTGTTGCTGATCTAGTACGTTCCAGAGTATGTAATCCATCCACCAAAAGATCCGGTTCGGTAAAAGTTCGCTAAAGGTAACCCGAACCACCCGTTTCCGCATTCCTTATTAAAGTTTAACAAGTTCAAAAAAAAAAAGTTGAATATTTGTAATTCGTTCCATAATCAGAGAAAATTATATGAGGTAAAAGTTGGAATGAATCTTTTCTCATGTGTATGTAATGAAATAAAAAATAATAAAAGTGAAACATATTGCACTTGTTTGATGTCGTTGGCTGAAATAAGCAGTGTTGTGCCGGCGCTCTCATTTTTTATTTTCCTTTTTTTTTTATAAGGCCTTGTCTCATTTATTATTGTGGTTAATGTGTTTGATGTCGTGCCTAAGCCAGCCTGTTTATTAGTTGTCTCCTACCGTGTTATGCCTTATTAGAATATTGTAGGCGTAGCCTGGGCGAAGGGCATGCCACAATCCGTATCCACATGTCATGGTTTGCTGATTCCCGTGCACATGCTGCCATGTGCGGAGTCAAGATTTTAGGTTAGAAGGGTAAAAAATTAGATCTATATGGAAATTATTTTTCTATTTGCTCTTACAAAGAAATATCTAAATTTAGAGGTTAATTATTAGGTAGATATATCGTAATACATGTATTTTTGCTTTATAATTTGTCTCAATGACATATTATATTCTGAAACAATGTAGATAGTTTCATTTTTAATACTATCAAATTTCAAAAAGAAAACAAAATTTGAGAATTCTATGCATTTGAAGCAAGTGGGGGCAATTTAGAAATTCTAGTGGGGTCAAATTTGCAAATTTATTTGCAAACTATAAAAAATCCTTGTATGAACTAATGTTGGAACAATTACTGTAAATATGGAACAAATTACCACAGAAGTGCAAACTGAATGAAAATACCGAAATGGATATAGCTGCAGTTTGGGATGAGTCGCGGACTAGGTCGCTCTCTTTCAAACATTTCATGGTTCTGCGCTCTCTTATGCAAGCAACGTACAACCACACCGTCCCTAGGATAAAACCGTCCAGAATACAACCACTATGTGTTCGATCTTCCATGCACAGAAGAAGACTGAAGTAGCAAAACACAAATCGACCTCCTTGCTCTCAGAAATCGGTATATGAAAAATGCATTTTTCCGTACATAAAACAATGGAGTGGGCTCCCTTTTTATAGCAAAAACTAGAATGGGAATATATGAGGTTTTTGAAAAGTGAATAAAATCAATCGGTGTCAATTAGCTCGCTAATTAAGTGCATGGTTTTCTTGATCAGAAATCAAAAAACTTTCATTGAGAAAAGATTCAGTTTTGACTTCAAAAAATAGTTTTTGAATTAAAGTAAAACATTGGGCTTTAACTAATGAGCGCGCAAGACCCAAATTGGCAGATGTGCTCCCCCTTGCGCACGAGGTTCGCAACGTGTACTCTGTTAACTAATTCCCACATAAGGTTCCCCAAATTAGCTTAGACCTTGACCTATTTTCCTGAGCGCGCGTGACCTCGACTTTAGTCTAGCCACATTCGTAAGCTCACTAAAAGGTTTTGTAATATAAAGCCTTTCAAGCTTTTTTGGCTAAGCAACGTGGGTCAAAAGGTTTCCCTTTGTTTTAGAAATACATAACCCAACTACTAAAGTGAGTAAGGTCAAGTAACCCCACTTGTCTCTTAGTCCCTCTGCCCCTGTGTGCCACGGGACACAAAATGACAACCCAGCCAGACCCGCTCGAGTGGAGTTTTCATACCATGGTGTATCACGCCACCTTCTAAATGTGTCATGCCGTGTCGGTCCGGCTCAAGTTATACACCTCTTGGTTGGGTGACTAAAGATTGCTGGTGAGTTTTCTTCAATGATTGTTTTTGCACCTTCCAGAGTTCCGGGGTCGTTGGCTCATTCATGGCTGTCGCGCTCAAGAGCTCGAGTAATCTCAACCGTCCTTTTAAAAGAAATTAAACCCACATGCCTTTGTGCTTCTTTCTGTGAAGGAAAATAAAGTTTAAATACTACTTTAAAAAAAAAAACTACGAAGAACGGTATTAAGACGTCGTATTTCTCAATTTTTAGGCAATAATATTGGTCTTTTATTAATGTGAAATGCAAGGACTAGAAAGATTCAGGTACGGGAATTTTATATAAATGCCCTGTTAATTTGCAGCAAAATTGCCCATTCACAATTAATGGAAGTTCATTAGTACAAAAAATTGGTTTATATAAATGCATTTAAGAGAGGTAAAAAATGGTATTTTCTTCTATTTGAGGATCATCTTGATGCACGGGGACAAAGCCAGAAATTTTACTACCAAGGGCAAATTTTTCAAAAATAATTTGCAGGGGGGAGTCAATATAATTTATAGGAAAATTTATTTTTTTCTATATAATACTACAAGTTTTTTTTTTTTCCTTGTAGGGACGACCTCCCCTACTGGCTTCATCCCTGTTGATGCATGTTCTGATTATTTATTTTACAAGTGAAAAACTAAAACCAAAAAGGGAAGGGAAGACAAGATACAATGGGATACCCATGAAAAATAAAAGAAAAGACAGTGATGCATTAAATAGAGGACAAACTTATTTACAAGATTGCACACACTAAGAATCCTCTTCCTTACCTCCTAAGAAAACACTTAAATGAGGGGAGATAGATACAAGTGAAGTTTCGGCATTTCTTAAATTCCAAGTCCTTAATGAATTAGTGTACACTTTAATTAATCAGTACCTTATTTAAGTAACTAATCTTCTAGTAACGCGTTATTTCACTCCCGGTTAACAAACATTAAGAACTTTGAAAATTAAAACTTTGGATGCTAACTTTAGCACTATCCTTTTTTGTGCATGCTTTTTTCCCTTTATGAGTTTGAATATATGATATAACCTTTTTATAATTTTTTTCACTCATTAATGAAACTATGAAAGAGTAACGGCGAAAATTCATACAAATAAAGAGAAAATAGCAAGAATATAGATGGTAAAAAAGAAAGTCGTGAATTAATGAATTCTGGAATTTTCTATTATTAGACTGGTTTATTGCAAACCAACAGGGCTAGCTCAGTTGGTCAGGGCTCTTGCATCTCACTAGGAGGTCAGGAATTCGAATCTCCCTGTCTGCATGCAGGGGCTTTTCCTTATTTGTTTCTATCCTGTAACAGGCTTATTTATTGTATTGATTAAGTTGTTGGGCTTGGTTGTCCCGTGGACTCTCACAATTCATGCAGTGTCCCGGGTTGGTACTTTGTACTTCATATGTGATGTAATTGATCTCTTTTCTATCGATTGACAAAAAAAAAAAAAAAAGACTGGTTTATTGCATAAAATTGACTCAGAATACGTTTGGATAGCTCAGATGTGGTTTGACAGGGCCTACCGATCCTTGGGGACAACAGCCCCCGGGTTCGATTTTGATCACCAAAGTGAACAGGGTAAAAGAAAAAATTGATAACCACAGCCCTTAGCGTAGTGGATAACGTGCAAAAAATAGCGAGTTCTAAAAAATGAATGATTTTGATCTTCAAAGTGAACAGGAAAAAGAAAAAATGCTAACCACAGCTCTTAGGGTAGTGGGTAACCTGCAAAAAATGTATCAATATTTTTAAAAAAATATTTTGGATGTCCGTGAGCCATTCATTGAAATTTACCAGAATTTGTTCCATAGTTAACCAACCAAAAACAATTTCCCAAATCAAAGGAATTGAGTGGACATATAAATTTTCGTTATATTTTTATGGTTAAAATGGGACCCCCGTCCGGAGAAGTGAAGGGTGACATTTGAAAAAAGCGACGGTCCTAGAGGAGGAATCGTGGGCCCACACAGAATATCGACCGTTTTAGAATCATTTTGGTCGCTTTTTTGAATGGGAAGAAAGGCAAGCATGTCATGTGCAGTTAGCTCATCACTTGGGCCTACCTCCAAGGACCATGATCATATTGTGAAAAAAATTATTTATCCATTTATTTATAATGCAAAACCAGCCGAATTGAATTTTGAAATATGTTTTGAGCTCAACTCGTTCAAAATTCAAGATCGGGTAGAGAGCTAGAATCGGGCCTAAATATTTGAACTCGAGTTCAAATTCTCTCAGAGTGTTACGTGAGGTTCTATAATGAGTTAAATTTATCGACACGTAGCTCGAGCTCAACTTATTCATTGACTTATTTACTAAACAAAACAACATGAGGTGCCTTTCTCTTAACATTACAAAATAAATGAAGTTACTAAAGTTTGATTGTTACGTTAAAGCGCGTTGAACGTAAACTTGTTTCATGAATAAATCAAGTTAAAGTATTTAAAAACGCGTTGTAAGTAGACAAGTCGACATGTTGCCTAAATAAATCAAGATAAATAAATATTTAAAAACTCGCTAGAATTTTAAACGATACAAAATATATGATAACCAATATACCACTGGACTCTATGCCTTGTGTCGTTTAGGAAATTATTCATATTCAACTCGTGATCAGCTCAATTAGCTGTCACGAGTAACCAAAAGTGTACGGCATACCAACATTTTAATTGATACAATATCTTACTCCTTCTGTTCCAAATTGTTGGTCACCTTTTCTTATTTAGAATCTCTCAAAAATTGTCTATATTTTCTAATTTATAATAATGTTTTTTATATCTAATATGGATCTTTTTTGATAAATCTCTATTAGTTTTATTGAACAAAATTTTTGAAATTATAAAAAATGTTATAAATTGTGAAATATAGGCAATTTTTTGAGTGGCATGACTATCCAAAAGTGACCATTATTTTGGAACGGAGGGAGTATTATTAGTTCGATCACTTAAAAAAATTGATGAATTTGGATATAATTGCGTCCAAATTCATTACTAAAATTGTAAACAAAAATCTAATAAGCCTCCAAACCAAACCCAATAATTCGTTGAACAAAAACATAGAGATACAAGTATTCAAAGGCTGTCTGAGGTAAGCACAAGCTGGTCCGGGACACCTCACGTTCTTAAAAAAAAAAAAAAAATTTCAAGGCCAATAGATTCATTCTCACGAATTCTCAAACCCAGCCGTGGTTTGCACTTTTCATCTCTCTCTCTCTCTCTCTTATTCCTCACCAACCACTCTTTATAACAACCTCCCACCTCCACTTCCACCATCTCCTCTCTCTTTCCTTCTCTCTCTCTCTCTCTCTCTCTCTCTCTCTCTACAATCACCCACATCACTGATCCCACAACCATGGACTCTAAACCCACCAGAAGGCCTTGTTTCACAGAAGAAGACGATGGCCTTGCCTCAATTGCCGGCACGGCGGAGGCTGGATTCTCCGGCCACCACCACCCTCCTCCTCCTCTCCTATCAACTAGGCCTCTCTATCACACCAGTGCCTTGCAATCAAGAGGTAGCTTGAGGAATCTGTCATTCATCTCCCTCACCACCGCTAATTCCCCAAGATCTGGCTATTTCTACGACGTCAATAGATTTGAGGAAATGAATCAGCCCCATTTCTTAGACGCTTGTTTTCTTTGCAAGAAGCCCCTCAGTGATAACAAAGACATTTTCATGTACAGGTTTGTATCTTTTTCTCCTCAATCAATTCATTTAATTTCCTCCCCGTTTGTGACAGATGAATTTAAAGAAATCCCTTTTCTTTTTCTTTTTTTTTTTCTTGCCAAAACGATAACCGATGATATTATAACTCCACCAACAAAAGGATACATCAAGATGACAACTCGTCCTTCAACAAAGGACCGAGTAATTAAGACGGCGGATGATCCGTCCAAAGACTGGACCGCAAACCAACTAAGCCTTTCCCAGCGATAACATGAGCTAACAGTGTTAATAGAACGACGAATGAAAGAAAAATCTCATGATCTCATAGTCCAACAAAATTTTGTGTGTCTAGACAAGTTTAATTCAATCGTAGGGGAAAAGTAACACTGTTTTGCTCGACACGTCTACGTTTTGGGATCGGATTGTCTCAAGTTTGGAACAACCATGTACAAAATCTTGTTGATCGAACACTGCTCAATATCTAATTGCTGCACGTTATGTACCAACATAATGAGATTGCCACGCAATTTTTTTTTTTTTGTAGATCGGATACTGCTCAATAATTGATCGGTGCACATTTATCTACCAACATAATGAGTTAATTCAAAATTGTAACTCAAAGGGCTCAACCCAAAATTTGAAGTTAAATGTAATTTGATGATTTGTATTCGATCAACACGATTATTTAGCTAATTGTAACCCGACGAAATTTTAGTAGTTGTTTCAAAAATTGACCTATTCTCATACTGACTTAAAAATTAACTTATTATGCTTTACGAGATGAGTCATTCTCTCAAGACACATAAACTAAAAAGCTAACTGAATTGGCCCCAAAACAAGAATTAAAATAAATGAGTCCGATGATTAAACTGGCCCCAAAACGGGGCCGGTAATTTCACGGTGGTAAATCAGCTTTTTTCAGTTTAGTCATTTGGGTTTCCTGAAATCAAGATCTCGCCTAATTTAAAAAATACAGTAAAATAAAGAAAATAAACTAATTGCATCCGGCCAAATTAAAAAGGTCTATAGGTTTCCAAATAGGAGCAGTAATTTTTTTTTTTGCCTTTACCTTATTTTTCTCACCCTTTTCCCCATTTTTCTCACCATCCAAACAGATACAACTTCTCTCTCCGGTAGCTTATCGATCACGACGAATTTTCCACTTATTATTATTTTTTTTGTCATTTTTGTGCCGATTCTTATGCTTCTACGGTTGATGGTTTTTTACAGAGGGGACACACCATTCTGTAGTGAAGAGTGCAGAAGAGAGCAGATTGAGAAAGATGAAGCCAAAGAGAACCGCTCTGTTTCACTCAAGGCCTTGAGGAAAGACCAGAAGATGAATTCCAATTCCAATTCCAATTCCACCACAAATTCCCCAAACAAGCACCAAAAGAACTACCCTTTCCCTACCAGTACAGTTGCAGCTGCCTAAGTTCATCACTCCCTATCACCCACCAATACATTTCAAGAAAAAAAAAAAAAAAAAAAGAATTTTCTCATAAATAAGAAAAGAAAACCCATTTGGGAATTATTTTTTTCCCCCCCCCCAAGATCAGTATAAATGACAGAGCTTATATGACGATGCCTGTTTTATACTGGGTGGCTATAAATATATTTGAATAGCACTTTTTAGTTGTGTTTTGAAGTTTTCTTTTTTGGGTATTTCTGTTCATGGTGATGTAAAAAGCTGAATAGTGGAAGGGAAATTTTTTTCTCTTGAATCCAATGAATCCTTTTTACAATTTTCTTTTTGTTACTTATTTCTTGTGGCTCATATTATTGCTTTTGATTTGAGAGGCATTTGTGAGGAAATAGTTACCCCCTCGCCTCACAAGTCACAACCCCAAGCTAATTAAGGAAAACAAAAGAAAATCTCACTGAACATGTCATTGAGATTTTTCCCACTATAAATTACACATTTGATGAGGCCTGCCCCTTTATTGGGTGTGTTATTCACATTTAGTCTCTCTGATTTTGGATTAAAAAATGTCTCCATCCAAGTAAAATAATCTTCATATGTTCTTTTGCTTTTGTTTCTTCTTGAAAATAGTGATTGATATAATTGAAGAGAGAGAACTACGACAAAACAAAAGTTAGCGTATGAATAATGCTTCCTTATTTTTTGTCAGTAATGTAGATGTTAATCACGTGTAGCCAAGCTCTTCTACTTAAGTAAAATAATCTTCATATGTTATTTTGCATTTTTTTCTTCTTCTTCTAAATAGTGGTTGATATAATTGAAGAGAGACACATACCACAAAACAAAAGTTGCGAATGAATAACGCTTCCTCATTTTTGAGTCAGTAATGTAGCTGTTAGTCACGTGTAGCCAAACTCTTCTACATTACCGAACAAGCGTGTTTTTGAACATTAGGTGGACACTGAAGTTCGAAAATCTTCTTCTTCTAAATAGTGGTTGATATAATTGAAGAGAGAGACATACCACAAAACAAAAGTTGCAAATGAATAACGCTTCCTCATTTTTGAGTCAGTAATGTGCTGTTAGTCACATGTAGCCAAACTCTTCTACATAAGCGAACACGCATGTTTTTTAACATTAGGTGGACAGTGAAGTTCGAAAATAAGATCTATTGACTGCTTTTATACCATATTTGTTACCAATTCATCTAAAAACTTAACAATTTAATACGTATTAAAGAAGGTAATTAAAAACTTTTTAAAAAAAATTTCCTCCTCGATGTCGATGCTCCAACAGAATAGCTTCTTTTGATGTGTTTTCTACTTTTCTCTGTTCCCCTTTCGGGTATTCCATTCATGGTGATGTAATAAGAATATAGTAACAAGAAGGAATTTCTTTCCACCGATGAGTCATTTTCTACTCTTTTTTTTTATGTAATTTTTTTAGTTCTAAGTAATTTTCGTTGTTTCTCTTTTCTTTGAGAGTGATGTGTGGCTTTCCGGGTCATGGAAAACCAATGAATTTTAGGGAAGGAAATTTCCTGGTAAGCTGGAGACAGTAGTGGCCTTCTAGTGGGGGTATGGAAAAGTGATTTCCACTTTTATGGGAATTTCATTTCCTTCCTGTGATATTTTCATGTGCCTCACCTAGCACGGCTACTCCGAGTGCGCTTTTGTCATGCTTGTTAGACTTGAAAAAATGTTTTTTTTAACTAGGTGTCCGGGTCAGCTTTCGTGCAACTCAATACTAATCGCACCGTCCACTAACAGGGTCCCATTTAAAGCCGGAGAGAAATGGTTGTTGACTTAAAATTAGTTGCATAATGTGCGCCTGTGAGTGTGAAAATTTCGTAAATTATTAAAATTAGTGAAAATGAGAATTGAGAGCAAGCGGAGAGCAATATTTGAGAGCGACAACGGAGAATCCTGCCGGAGGATTGTGACACTGACATAGGTAGCAACAATTGAATAAACAAAGCTACCTAAGGTTCAACCTGTGTTTTCGTTTAAAATCCTTTGGAAAAAAACTTAATTCGGTTTTTTGGTTTTGTCTTTATTCAAATTTTTTTTGCATTTGTTACTTTTGCGTTAAGATTTTGTGGTTTCTGGATTCCTCTCGACGAGATGAATTTAACAAGTATAAATTTATGGTCAAACGAAATATTTTTTTGAGTAAAGCCGAAATACTTGGATTATTGGATTAATTATGCTTTATTAAAAAAAATTGAGTTTTGGCCATAATTTTATACTTGTTAGATTCGTCTCGTCGAGAGAAATCCAGAAATAAAAAAACTAACAAATGCAAAAAAAATTTGAATAAAGAAAAAATGAATAATCCAATATTCCGGGGCTTATTTACCTTTTTGGTCCCCAATGTATTGACCTCGTCTCAATTTGGTACCCAATGTATAAATTCCTAACATTTAGTCCCTAACATTTTAATTTTATACCAATCAAGTCCTTAACGCTAAATCCGTTAAACCCATCCGTTAAAATGAGGGTTATTTTAGGTTTTTTGCTTTCTTCTTCTTCTTCCTCTTCTTCTTCTTCTTCTCTCTCTCTCTCTCTCTCTCAAACACTTATGTAAAAATGTTTTTTTGAAAAAAAAAGAAGAAAGTTTTCAGAACAGTTTTTTTTTTTAATTTTCTTTTTTTCAAAAATAGTTTTTATGTTAAAAAACAGTTTTGCAAAAATCATTCTTTAAACCGTTTTCAAAAAAATTAATTTTTAAAAAGAAATTCAAAAACAGTTTCTTTATAAATAAAAAAAATAGAGCAATTGCAATTTTTTTTTGGAAAGATGAAACAAATGCAATTCAACAGCTTCTGAAATAGAGCACACCACTGAAGGCGACGCCGGAAGTGGCAACGAAGGAGGTCTGAATCACAAGGTATTCTCCTACCTCCTAAACAGCTAATTAAGCAACCCTGATTTCTCCAGAAACTTTATCATCGCCTTGACGAAGAAAAACCCTAGCAAATCAACCAAAATGTTGAGCCAAGTAATTATCCCCGTTGTCAAATTCAACTTTGTCTTGGTTCTTCTTCTTCTTCTTCTTTCGATTGTTGCCGCTGTTGAGAACAGTGACGTTGTTCTCAGCGGCGGGGTGATTGGGTTTTCCGATACTGGTGGATCTCTCCATGGTTGTTGGTCCATGTAAATGGTTGGTCGATTTTTTGAGAAATTTGAAGAGAGTGGGTTGGGGTTTTAAACTTTTACAATAGTTGGGCGTTGCTCTGTTTTTCTCACCTCTCTATCTCTCTCAAATGTGGTCGAAAGTAGAGTTGCAGTCATCGACGGCGGTGGCGGAGGGGGTTAGGGTGGTGGATCATTTACAGTAATGTTTTTCCAAAGAGAGAAGGGGAGAAACAATTTAGTCCCAAAGGAAGAAGGAAGAAGGGAGGAGAGGGAGAAGAGGATGGCAGGGGCAACCGGCGACCGGTGGTGGCCATGGCTGCCGCCCAAGTTTTTTCTTCTTTTTTTTTTTCATATTTTCTTCAAAAGAAATTAGGGCGAAATGATGAAGATACCCCTCATTTTAACGGATGGGGCTAACGGAGTTAGCATTGAGGACTTGATTGGTACAAAATTAAAATTTTAGGACTAAATGTTAGCAATTTATACATTGGGGACTTAATTGAGACACGATCAATATTTTGGAGACCAAAAAGGTAAATAAGCCAATAATCTGGATTATGGATTATTTGCCTAAGGAGCCCCTTGTTTCACATGCAAATGACCTTGTGCTACAATGTATTTGCTTAAACCCAGTAAGTTTTCAAATGAAAGCTTTAACAATCCACTACTTTGATTCACTAGTTTTAAACAGTTTTTTTTTTTTTTTTTTATAAATTTAAAAAAAAACCTAATCTCACTCAACTCATGATTTACTTGTTAGAAATTTGTACTGTCGGTAAACAAGTCAAACTCGATTGCAAGCTTGTTAAGTTTTTAGAGCAACATGTGATATTGTCAACAGATTATATCATGGGATTACGCATCTTCAACGATGTGCTAAGATCAATACTCATACTTACAATAGTCACGGAATTCACATTTTCTAAAATTGGAATCGAAGTACCAAACTGTTACTATTATACTTCCTTCCATACTTACAATAGTACTACTACAATTATTAGCATGAATCACCACCACCGGAGATGGTAAAATGTCCTTGTGTTGATTACTTTTGGAATTAAGTTCATGGGAATTGATGTTTTTGGCATGTAACATGTCACTATTTTGTTTAGTGCGCATGAGCTGTACCATACTCATTGCTTTAGTTGTGGCTCAAACTTACAACATCAGTGATGAAGACAATACAAATTTACACAACATGATTATGATCTTGATGATGAACTAAAAGGGATGGCAATTAATATTCCAATATCAGATTCTAGTGTGGAGTCGGAGGAGGGGCCTAATGGTATCCTAGTCATTCCTTTTGCGGATTGAACCTTTTACTGCTGACAAATTAGCAATTATATAACTCTGGCTAGTGGCTACAAATGTTGGGGAAATGACGTATCAGAGGAAGAAGGGGCAAAATAATACACTTTGATGACACACTTATTGGCAATGGCAGCTGCCCATGGCAAGGAAAAAAATATTTCCACATAAATGGCACCACAATTGACATGGACAACATTACCCCTCAGGGTGTAAATCGTAATTACAACCTTCCTCTTCCCTCTCATTTACCGTCCTCTCTCTCTCTCTCTCAAAAGCTGTCCCCTTTCTTCTTTCCCAGTGATGCACGGACAACAACCACGCCACCTCTGTGGCGGTACCGACGAAGTGCAGAGAACGACAAAGAAACGTGGAATCAAAAGAAACAATTCTTAATTGACGAAGTGCAGAGAATTCCCGTGGAATTAGAAGAAACAAAACCTTAATCACAATGCCAAAACACGGTCCAAATTCGTAGCGCCAGAAGTGGTATAGCCACAACTGCAAACATGTGAGATATATATTTAAACCAAAAACATGTCTGAATTGAGACCCGCCCAATTACAATCAATTTCAATAACCGGAGAGAAAAGTGAGTAAGATGTTGAAAAATGAACTACATTTCACCTTGGGTGAATTAACAGGACACCTTGTGAGAATCACCATTGCTCATCCTTAAATCAAACTTCTTATTTTGAAAAAAAAATAAAAATAGCCACTGCTCCTTAAATGAAAATACGTTGCACCTTGAGAGAATTAACTTTGCACCCTTCGAGAATAATCATTGCTCCTTAAACAAGAAAACATTGCACCTTGAGTAAATTAACATTGCACCCTTTGAGAATAACCATTGCTCCTTAATCAAAAATTTTATTTAAAAAAAATAGTCATTGCTCCATAAACAAAAGAAAGTTGCCCCATGAGTGAATTAACATTACACCCTTTGAGAGTAACCATTGCTTCTTAATCAAAATTTTCATTTTGAAAAAATAGTCATTGAGAATAACAATTGCTCCTTAATCAAAAATTTTATTTCGAAAAGATAGTCATTGCTCCATAAACGAAAGAGAGTTGCACCTTGACTTAATTAACATTGCACCCTTTGAGAATAACCATTGCTCCTTCAATCAAATTTTTTATTTTGAAAATAATAGCAATTGCTTCTTAAACGTAAAAAGTGGCACCTTGAGTAAATTAACATTAAGGCATCCACAGTGGGCTCCCTAAAAATAGCTCCTAAGTTGACTTTTAAGACGTACACATAAGCCTAATTGGGTCCCATTTTTCACTCCTAGAGCTTGCTAAATTTAGAGAGCATGTACGCACGCAATGGACTAGCAAGAGCATTTTCTATTTTGTGAAAAAACATAATAAATAGTGTGGGACCCATAAATTGATAAGTCTAAAAAGATTAAAAGTGCTTGGATCCCACTTGGAGCTAGTTACAAGGCTAGTTAGATTTAGGTAATGGATTAGGAGTCATGCTTAGGAGCTACCATTGGAAGCTTGTATTGGGAGCCCATTGAAGACTATTATTGATCAAATAGCTTGCTAAATTTTAAGAGCCTCACATAGGAGTCTTTTTAAGAGCTCACTGTGGATGCCCTTACTCCCTTTGAGAATAACCTTTGCTCCTTAATCAAACTTTAAGGAAAAAAAAAAAACCATTGCTCCTTAAATAAAAAAATATTGCACCTTGAGTGAATTAAGGTTGCACCAATAGAAAATACCATTGCACCAAATGAGAATGATTGTATTAGCAGTATGTTGTCTTAATCCCAATTTTCATTATGGAACTTTGTAATTTACCATTTCCAGTTCAAACCCATTGGAACTTTGCAACTCATGTTATCGCAGGGTGTAAATCTTTCTTTTCAGTTTTCTGACGGTCACGAAAGTTCGAGTCAGCTTGCGCGCACTTCTATTAGGGGGTATTTGGGAGCCAACTTTTCAATTTTTTATTTTTAGCTTTTTTGGATTTTTGGCTTTTTGGATTATGACCAGAATGAGTTTTGAATCTGGGAAGAGTGTTTGGGAGAAATGTGCAAAAAACATTTTACAAAAGTAGTAGTGTTTGGGAGAAAAATGATGAAAATGAGTTATGGATTGAGATTTACCAATTTACCCTTAAAACCATGCCAACAAGTTATGGATTGAGATTTACCAATTTACCCTTAAAACCATGCCAACAGACTTGTCATTGGAATTACTGGAAATTTATTTATTTATTCCCAAACAAACATTACACACAATATTGCACCAGATTGAAACATTACCCAAAAATAAATATTCCAAATTTAGATGACATTAAAAAAGAAAGAAAGAAATGATGATAACCCGAGCAACATGGAAAAATATAGCACTATACTGAAGGGGATGTCAACCAATAGAAACTTCAGGGGAAAACTGCAATTTTTAGCTTCTTCTTCTCCACCAAAACCAGATCTGAACCGCGCACAGTAACCTCTCACGCTCCAACTTCAGTAGGCACGTGTCGCTTCCTTGCTGATCGGACAGCCACCGGAAAAATACCTCTGTACTCCTCTCTATAAGCCGAACAAAACCCACTGATCAAAATCAATATTTGAGCAGTCCAGATTTAACGGTGTCGAGGATTTGCAGACGTAAACAAGGGAAGGGGGTAGGAGGGTATGAATGGCAGAGAAAAGGTTCACGGGAAATGGAAAACGAGAATTCAAAAACGAGAATGGGAAAAGGAGTACAAAGAGAAACCCCAAATTTTCTGATTTTTTTTAGAATAAAGAGAAAGCACCATGCGCAGTACAAGTTGTTTGTATATAATATGCCTTTTCAAATGTCATCAATTCTGTATATAATATGCCCTTTCAAAGCACCATGCGCACTACAGTGTTGGTTGTCCATTTTTTAAAAGGGCAGTTTAATGACATTTGAAGTATTGTTGATGCTCAGCTATTATGTTATTGTGTGTTGTCTGTTGCTTTGTAGTATGGAGTTGTTGGAAGATCTACAACTATCGACTGCTGATTCTGCCCAAATAGTACACATTCCTCAAGTAAAGAGGGAGCTGAGACCTAAAGTTAAGCAACACTTCGAAAGTTTAGATGCCGCTCACAATTTTTACAACAACTATGCTAGAGCAGCTGGATTTGGGACACGGAAAAATTCGAGCAAGATTAAGGGCAAAACTGAAGTAGTTAGAAAGGAGTACGTTTGCTTCAAAGAAGGGTCGAGGAAAATCTCTCAACAAAAGTCGGAACCCACAACACGGAAACGTGGGATAATTCGAGAGGGCTGTGGTGCAAAACTCACTGTTGTAAAAGATTACAAGTCAGGGAGTGGGTTTGTTGTAAGCCAATTCGTCGAGGCCCATAACCATCCTCTTGCCACACCTAGAAAGGTTCATTTTTTGCGTTCTCATCGCAAAGTGTCAAAGGCCAAGAAAGCCTTAGCTGAACAATTAGCTGCTGCAAATGTGCCACCGACACAACAAATGAGTATTTTAGAGATGGAAGCCGGGGGTCTTGAGAATGTTGGTTTTCTAAAACAAGATTTGTATAACGTTGCAAGGGACAAGAGGAAAGAGTTAGATGGACTTGATGTTGAGTTGTTGCAAGAGAATTTTCTGAAAAAACAACAAAAGAATCCCAATTTTATGTTTAAATTTGCAATAGATGGTGAGGGGAGGATGAAACATTGCTTTTGGGCCGATGCAACCATGAGGGAGTCGTACCGGTATTTTGGGGACGTTGTGGTGTTCGATTCAACTTACAACACGAATCGATATAAGTTGATATTCGCACCTCTAGTCGGGGTTAATCACCACGGGCAGACAACTTTGTTTGGGTGTGCGTTCTTACATGAAGAAAACAGTGATGCATTTGAGTGGCTTTTCGAGGAATGGTTGAAAGTGATGCCAGGGGGGTCGCCGAAAATGATCATAACTGATCAGTGTCCGGCGATGACCAAAGCAATAGCCACTGTTCTTCCAACTACGCATCACAGGTATTGCATTTGGCACATCACAAGTAAATTTTCGGAAAAATTAGGTGTGGTTCAATATACACAGCACTATGATGAGTTGAAAGAATGTATATGGAAATCCGAAAGCCCTACAGAGTTCGAAGCAAGATGGAGAGAGGTTCTAGCAAAAGCAAAGTTGGATACCAATGAATGGTTGCATGATTTGTATGAAATTCGTGAGAAATGGGTTCCCGCATTTGTCAGACACATTTTTTCTGCCCACATGACTAGCAGTGCTCGCGCTGAAGGCTGTCATGCATTCTTCAAGAGGTTTGTGTCAATAGAGAATTCATTGATTGAGTTTGTGAAACGGTTTGATCGGGCTCTTGCACACATGCGGCATAATGAGTTGGATTTGGACCATAAAGATGTAAATGAGAAGCCAATTGCGAAAACTTTCTGGGCAGTGGAGTCGACAATGACTGAACTGTATACACGAACAATATTTTACAAGTTTCAAGATGAACTCTGTCAAAAGGATGCGTATGTGCTCACGAAGACATTTAAAGATGAGCGTGTCTGTTTGTACAGTGTCAAGAGGGGGGATAGTGGATCGAAGGGTCGTGAGCTTACATTAGATAGGTCATCGAACTTGGTTACTTGTAGTTGCAAGATGTTCGAATGTGATGGAATTCCCTGTAGGCACATGCTACAATACTTTAGTAGGAAGCAGATTCTGAAACTACCCGAACAATACATCTTGCAGCGATGGATTAAAACAGTTAAAGCTGGGAGAGTATTCGATGACTTGGCTCGTGGCATTTCCGAGATATGTGACTCTTCCATGTTAGAGGAGAGAAATAGCATCTCCCATCTTTATTCTTCTGTAATTGCTGAGGCCTTACTGATTGAAGGTGGAACTGATGTTGTGAAAGATTGTCTGTTATTAGCTCGGAAAAAGCTTGCATTGATGAAGAGTTCTCACGTAGATGGCGAAGGGAGTTGTATCCAAATGAGTATCCAAACGCCTGTTACTCTTGCAAGCCAAGTTAGTTTGAAAGAACCACTCCCATCGAAGACAAAGGGAAGTGGGAAACGACTGAAACGAGGGAAGGAGAAGGCGATGGCCAAGAAGGGTAGGCGTTGTAGTGCTTGTGGGAAAGAAGGACAGTCGCATGACAAAAGAAATTGTCCACTACTTCTAAACAGGTACTGATGAATAAGTATGTTCAATTGTTAATTTCTGAAAATGAAATCGCTTAAGTGTTTAAATTTTAATTGTCATAATTATTTTTCATAGGTTATCGCAATCGCAAGATGATATGTTGAATGACGAGGATCTTAATGAGGATGAGGACGAGGATGAGGATGACGACATGGAATATGATTCTGCAAGTGGGAATTGAAATCCGTAAGTGGAACTATTATTAGTTTGTTACTCTTATTATGAGTCTGCACTTATCTGTTTGCTTGTTATATTATGATAGAATTTTTATTGTTTCTGTTTTCATTGTTCTGTCATGAAGGATTTTCTGCAGCTGGACATCTGTGGTGGGGAGAGCAAGGCCTTTTTGATGTAGTTATGACGGTGGACTGAAGCAACTGATTTGGTTTTAATCTGGATTAGCACAGAAAACTCTGAATTGAATCCTTTTTATTGAATCTATTAACAATCTGTACAACTGGGCTGGATAAGATGTTATAGCTGGATGTTCTTTTGCATCATTGCTGCATTTTATTCCTTGTATTGTGGACTGCCAAACTTGGGCAGAGCTGCTGCATTTGGTAGATTAAACTGCTGCATTTGGTTTTGTTGGGGGCCTAGTTTGTAGTTTTGTTGCCCAGTTAAGTAGTTCTTGCTGCCCAGAACATCCTATTGTAGAAAACTGGTCACGGATTTTCAATCCAGAACAACAAGTTAAGTTTGATTTTCTAGTGCAGAAACTGGAGCACATGGGTCCCTAGATCAGTGTGATTTTCTTGTATGACCTTTATGTCCAATAACATTTATCTTAATCTTTCTATGTTATTGAATGCTCGAAGTGCTGCGGTTAAAAATGCTGCAATTTTGTTTCTTAATCTCAATTTTGTTAGCAATTTTGTTTTGTTTGGTTGAGTTTATTTTCATGCCTTTTGAAGCCGTACCGGTATTGGTACCCTCTATGATTGTTATACGGCTTGTATGTGAATACTTATCTTTGTTGTTGTTCATGTTACCACCCATTGGCATGTTACTGCTTCTACTTGTCACTGTTGTTACTCATTGTTCTGCTGCTGCTCCATTTACTTGTATCTGCTGCATTCTGCTGCTGTAGGCAGCCACGTTTGTTTGAATCTGGGAGCGCCAAGATTCAAACGGAATGCTGCCCATTTTTCATTTGCTGTGCTATTTTCCCAATACTTCTTCTTTTGGGTAAGTTACATTTCAAGATCCCAAGCCCATGTGCATGTACCAAAGCTCAAATGTTCAAATTCCAAAGCTCACACAAACACACATACACACGCAAGTGAAACTGCTTGAGCCTTTGGAACTTCTGCGTGTCATGCCATCTACGATTTCTACTCATTGAAGCACAAGTTTGCAAAAGTGGGCAGCACCACAGCAGAGATAGCAGCAACTGGAGTTTCTCTGCCCCTTTAGGATATGGTCTTCTTTATGTTCTATTTTCCTTTCGGTTTTTTTTTTCTTTATTATTTTTTCCGTGGTAAGCAGCTTTTTATTACTACTAGTTTTGCCTTTACATCCCATCTTGTAAAATCTAGATGAAAGCTTGTTGCAAGGGAGCCTTTTGCCTTTTGTAATTTGTTAAGAGAGCCGGAAGCAAGGTGGGAAAAGAATTGCTTTGCAATCTTATACTAATGTTTTTTTTTTTAGTTAAAAGAAGGTTTTCATAGTTAAACGTTCTCCCATCTTCAGTTAGTATCAGGGGCGGCGGCACCCTATGCCTTCAATGGTCACATGACCACCCAAAGAAAAAAAAATTCTTAGAATACATGTAGAAATTTTTTGGATAGTCCATTGTTGAACACCCTACCAAAATTAATTTGAACACCCAAGCTCCAATAAATTGAACATCATGCCCAAAAAAATAAGCCAAGTATTGAACTCTTGGGCCAATAAAAACAAGCTCAAGTTCAATTCAAATTGAAACCCAAATAATTAAAGCCCAAATAAAAATAAGGTATTTGAAGTACCGAAAAAGCTAAAGGCTAAAAGGCATACCCTGGCTTGATACCCAAACAAACCAGTTGTTCGACTTTGACTTACAAAAAATAAACTTCTTCAGGAGTCTCTGGCCGACCGACTGAAGGCAGCGGAGGTAATGTGATAAACTGATAATGTATTGTAATGAACCCTAGGTTTTGTTGTTCAGTTTTTTTATGAATTATTGGGCTTAAATAATTGATTTATCAACTCCTTCAATGTTCAGCTACCAGTCAAGATGAGATGCTAGAATTTGGATATATTCATTGAATATTGGAAGTTTGTTTGTCTCTACACATTTATCAAGCTTTGCCCTAAAAAGTAAGACAATTAACTCTCTCTTAATCCATTATCTATTCCTTGTTATTTAAGTGATTAGGTAATTTAGATTATAGAATTGTAATTTTATATGTGCTACTCTATTGATTTTTGTGAAAGGTTGATTGCATTTATAATATAGGATAATATTGATTGTAGAATGTTTATTGATGCTTTTTCATTTTTTTATTGGTTAGTTGGCATCATGGACAAATTTGTTATAAGAAAACCACGTATGGTGCAAGAGTCATCTCCTATTGAAACTTTTGATGATAGCAATCCCCAAATCTCTTCAAAGCGAAGTTGTATTGACAAGGATAATCTTCCCTCGAATCCGGGGCTACGACCAAAAATGTCCTCATATCATATATAGATTGGTCTATTTACTTGTGACATTGGTGTTGACTCTTCCTGTCGCGACTGCATCAGTTGAAAGAAGTTTTTCAGCGATGAAGTATATACAGAGCAATTTGCGCAATCGAATGGGAGATCAGTGGATGAATATTGCTTAGTTACTTATATTGAGAGTGATGTATTTGATACCGTTGATAACGAGGCTATTATGCAACGATTTCGAAATATGAAAACTCGTCGAGGACAATTGTAATAAACTTTATGTCTTTATCCGTTGTTTTTGGGCGGCATTGTCGATATTAATGGATTTTTTTTTTGTCTATATTAAGTTGTGATTTATAGAGGTAGTAGTCCATAAGAATTTATGAACACCCTTAGAAAAATTCCTGGAGCCGCCACTGGTTAGTATTACATCAGTATTACATGTGCTAATGATAATCAAGTTATGTTCATTTTGCCAATCGACTAATTTCATCTCTTCATTCTTCTTTTCTAGAGCGTGTTGCCCACTATTATACCACCGGTACCGGTGCGTTCTTTACCAATAAGAAAAGCAGTACCGCTACCGTTACGGTATTCAAAACCTTGCAAGGAGTCTCACCCACCAATTTGTGGGTGCCTAAAATTATTCATATCCAGTAAATTGCTGCAATGGTTCCTTATCGCAGTGGAAGAAGAAAATCAAGAGCAAATTCATTGGAAACCAAATTACTTATGTTTTCTTCAACTTCCATTTACAAGTCATGTCCTTGAGTTTCAACCCGGGCACGTCTTGTAAAGTAATGCAAGCATTAAGCTATATGCCCTGTAGTAAAAAACCTTCACCACTGACCAAATATAAGACACATGATGCTCATCACATGCCTGTAGGATCCCCGTTTAAAATCGTCATGCGTGAGTTTCCAGAGTCACCACTCAGATTTAAGGCAATAATACTCAAGGAAGAAATTTAAACTTGCACAAAATAAGGCATCCAACAAAATCAACAAAACTAAGGCATTATACTACAAAGGTAGTGCTAAGTGATTGCCACTGTTCTTCCAATTGTACAAGTAATACATACACAAACTCACAAAACCACAAATCCATACTTTCCACTTTGATGTTCCTCTATTGGCCACTTTTAATTTTTCAATTTCTGTTTGCATTGCATCAATCTTCATCTTCATTGCATTTGTTTCGTTCTGAATTTCATCATTTTTCTTCAAAGGAGTCAAATTACTCTCCGCTTGTTCACTGGCCTTCCCCACCTCTCTCGCATTCCAAATCTTCATTGGCCTCAAGACCCCTTTTTTTTCCGGCATCGGCGAGGGGTCATACCAGCAAAAAAACCTGCAATGTTCTTCATTCTTCAAAAGAAAAAAGAAATCAGAAATCATAAAAAACAAAAAACATAAAAGAAATGCATGGTTCATTAAATAACCAAAACAAGGACAAAAAATAAATAAGAGATACATTAGGTTCATTTAAAAGATTACCATGTAGTTGGAACACCCAAAGAATCTCCGGCCTGGGTTCGCGTTGGATTTTGACTTACACAGTGGTGCTCTTTCTCCACAAAAGCACATGATCCCAAAATCAATCTCGTCTCCGCAATAACTTCCCTCCAATTCCATCTATTGGGGAGAAATTGCAAAGGAATAATGTATAACACACACACACAAAAAAACACAAGTAATACAAGCAAACTCTTAATCCAAGGACCAGTACAAACAAAGATATACGGGTACACAAAAACAAAAACAAAAAAAAAAACCTATCTCCCTTCTGTTGACTTCCCACAAATTTTTCTGAGCAATCAACAAATGGTCAAAAAACTTTCAACCCAACTTGGCCAAATAGCATCATGCAAAACCTTCTACAAATAGCATCATGCAAAACCTTCTACTCAAATGACAGCTCCCCTAATAAGGGGATACTCACACATCCACAATAAACAACAAAAAGGACACAATTTCCATGAGCAGCAAATGTTTTCCACTAAAATTAGCTCTACCCAGGAAGAAAAGAAATGTACACCATAGAACCAATCTTATTGATCACCATAGAACCAATTCACACCAATCTTATTGATCACCATAGAACCAATTCACACCATAGAACCAATTCACTCCATAGAAGGAACACATAAGGTTGATTACATAGATGTTCCAATTTTTCTTTTTTGACAACTCAGGTGTTTGCCCAGGAAAATTTTACGTAAACAGAAACTATGCAATTCATATGGAGATACATAATATCACATTCTCCGCATAAACAAACTAACAAACAAATAAGCTTCTAGTTTTGAAAGGGATCAAACATTGGCCTAGTTGTCTGGTTTGAAATAGGGTGAGGGATAGGAAGCAGCAGCAACAAAATGACAACTCCCCTAATAAGAGGACACACACAGATCTACAATAAACCACAATAGACGGGGCCTTGAAACACTTTCGAAACAAAAGGTTAGGGTATGTTCGAATTGAATGGGTTAGGGTTTGTTCGAATTGAATGGGTCGAATTGAATGGGTTAGGGTTTGTTCGAATTGAATGGGTTAGGGTTTGTTCGAATTGAAAGGGTTAGGGTTTTTCAAACCCGTAAGGTTATTCTACACCTACATCGATGAATGAGAGAGAAGAGAAGGAGAGATACCTTCGTTCGTTCGTTGTCGTCCTAGAGAGGAGAAGGTTATTCTGGTGGTCGTAGCCCGTCGATCGAACAGCGTGGGTTGCGGTTTCTTCTTCTCCTTCTCCTTCTTCTTCTTCGTTCGTCGTTGTCATCTCTCTTCTCTCTGATCGCTTTCTCTCTCTTCTCTCCAGATGAGCGTGAAAATGAGAGGAACAGAAAAATTGGGGGGTTTTGTTTAAGACCCCTTGACCCTTAAAGGGTTCATGTTAATTGAAAGGGTCAGATTTAATGAAGTGGATGGTCTGGGCCGTTGGATTAAATCCAACGGCTGTGGGCAGAGGACCGGATTTAATCCAAATTCAGGGCTCCCGGAGGAGAAGCGGATGCTATATATATATATATAATATTATATGCTACGGTTAGATTGTGTAGGATTAGTGTTAGATATAGAAAAATATATATAAAAAGAAATATATGCTACCATTAGATTCTAGGATACTTGATTCCAATACATGAACTGTGCCACACCGAATCATTTGTTCATCCATAGCTTCTTCTTCTTCTAACCTATTCCAGATGGGAAAAAAAGGAAGAACAGTTCATCTCTCTCTCTCTCTCTCTCTCTCTCTCTCTCTCTCTCTCTCTCTCTCTCTCTCTCCGTAGAGTATTTCTACACCTCACAACCCCTCTCTCTCTCTCTCAACCGAGTTCAAGGTCTACAAGTTCAAGAACAACAAGAGATTCCGATCGAGATCTACAAGTTCAAGAATAAGAGTAATTTCTGTATTTGTTCATCACCATAGCAGCAGCAGCAGTAGAAAAAGAAGAAGAAGAGGAGGAGGGTGGATTTGGAGGGGTAATATGGTACCAAAAACTTGAGAAATCTCCCGGATTTGCTAACGATAGGGTGGGAGCAGTCGTAAGCAAATCAGGTTGCGCCCTGATTTGGAGTCCGAACAGGGTTTAAATCCGGGGGAGAGTTTTGCAACCCAAACGCCGGATATAGGTGGGACCGGGATTACATATCCGGCTTCTCAGCAAATCCGGGTGCCATCTCCGGCATCCAAACAGGGCCTCAGGGTGTTCCATATTCCATAGGCTACCTGACATACAATTGCTACGTCATCAAAAAAGGAGCCCACTTCCATGGACCATGTTTGGATCCTATCTTAGCTATGCCCCAGGCCTACTTTCCAAAACTCAATCCTCTAGTTTGGGCTATGTAGTGTTAGAGCATCTCCGACAACCTCTTCATTTTTTTCACCGTATTGGCTAGAAAAAGTGCCAAAAACCATTTTGGCAAGCCCCCAACACCCAACAGCCTCACCAAAATGGCATAATCATCTTTCAAGTAGATCTGACTCGCCGGAACGCGCCACCTTTGACCGGCGCGTGCGGCAGCACCGGAGCTCCGACGGCGACGGATCTTGCACCAATCGTCTCTTCTCATCTCGACGTCGGCTACACTGTGGGTGTCTCAAAACGATTTTAGCGCAATTATTCCGACGGTATATTTTTCCGGCGAGCGACGGAGAGAGAGAGAGAGAGAGGGGCGTTGGCGATCTCGCTCCGATCTCGCCATACCTCGCCTGCTGTGGTGAGGTACTGTAGCTGCGATTTTGTTGGCGAGGCTGCTGGGCGCCGGAAATGGGTGATGGGCTCGCCATCTTGCCTTCGCCGGACTTATAGAGATGCTGCTGGAGATGGCCTTATCTATCAGCTATGTAGTGTTATCTATCGGACTCAATTACCTTCTGAGAGAGCCTTTCCTATTGCTTAAAAAACCAAACTGCAATTGGAACACCTAATGCTAATTTAGATAGCAAAAGTTGAAAACATGGAACATGCCATTTTGCTAGCTTAATTAATGGTGGATATGTCATTTTGATGACACTATTTTTTTTTTTTTTTGTCCACTCATTCCCTTGAAGATATTACTAGTTCTATTAGCAACGATGATATAGACACATCGTTGTATCTGGCTTACCTGTAGATTCCTGGGGATCGAGGTGTATGCATTAAGATAAGGTTACTAAAACAATGAATGATGATCAGTATTGCCAATCCATTAATGGTGTAATGGGGCCTAATAATTAAGAGTAGAGGGACAGTGTCCCTGGCAAACGAAGGCCACTTGGAGACGTGAACTCTCAGGATTAATGGGAAAATGTTCTTTTCGGGATGAAGATTTCTGATTCTTATCACAGTCTCCAAGTGAGCATAGATTTTAAACGTACGAGAGCGAAATTGCAAATCATCCAATAGACATCCCACATCGTATGTGAAGTTGTGCGTAACTTTTGCTCAATGGGGCCTACTCTTTTTTATTATTCTTTTTTCGGTCTTTGAGGTAAGGATTTTGATTATTCTTTTTTCGATTGCGTTAGTTAGCAATGGCTGAGATTTTTCTCCATTTAACTTATTTTCGAAATGTTGTGAATTTGATTTTATTTTTTATTTTTTATTTTTCATTGCCTTGAAGAGAAAGAAGGAACGGATACGGATAAGCAAGAAGTGAAGGGAAGGAGGAGGAGAAAGAGAAAGAAGAAAAAGATGAAAAACATCTGACTCGTAAAGGTATGTATTCCGGCCTGCTAGATCTCTTGCATCAACTGATAATATCAGTTGCCTTTATGATTTGATTTCTATGTGCATTGCTTTCAAGCAAGTTTCATGACTTTTTGAGCATTTTAATCAATGACAACCTCTGTGAGTATTTTCTCCAATTATATCCGTGAGAAGTGTTGAGCTTGTAAGATGAGTACACGTGGAACTTGTTCTATCGTTTCAGAATTTCTGATTTGCATTTTGGATGTGCAAATGTTTTTGTATCATTTTTCCGTAGTTGTTAACATGCAGAAAATTTGTTCCTGTAGAAAGTGATTATGTCATGCATGAAATTGATTTTGGTTGCTAACATGTGTTCCTCCTTGAGTATTTTGATTCCAACAGTGAACGCGTGTGGTGGTGGTGGTTCGGGCTTTGGGTTTCTTGATGGTGGTCAAGTGTGGGAGGCGTCAGTGGGTCTGCCATTTTTTACATCGCCACCGGTGTTGGGCTGCTGGGCTCCTCCGGTCTCATGATTAATGGCAAGGGCTTGTTTTGTGACTAGGGCGGTTGGTGGCGGAGGCCTTATGTTGCTACTGGCAGCAGCAGTGGATCTCTGGTGAATGTGGATTGTTTGCGTAGGCTGTGACGGTGGTGGTGGCTTTAAGCGTCTTTGGGTTCTATTTTTTCAATTTAGGCATTGTGGCCTTTAAGTGTGGGCTTCGGCCTTTTAGGTGGGCTTGTCCCAATGGGTGTCTTTGGTTGGCTTCTTGCCAATCAATGTTTGGGTCTCGGACTAGGCATTTTGTTGTTTTTTCCTTGTTCCTATTAGTTATTGTATTTTTTAGTGATTAATGAATTTTTTTTTGCCGTGCAAAAAAAAAAGTGAACACGTGTATGAGGTATGACCAATTTTTTCTCCGTCCTTTTTTAAGTGTTTTAACTTTCCATTTTGGGTTGTCCCTAAATAAGTGTGTGGTTTGAAAAGTTAATGAGTAAAAGTTTGTACAATTATCATTTTGCCCCATTGAAAATTTAGTGGGTAAAAAGTTAATGGGTAAAAAGTGGAGGATAATTTTGGAAAGTAGAGGTTAAAGTTGATGTGAAAAGTATAAAGTTGAGAAAAAAGTTGATGAAAAGGTGTACGTAATGATATTGTTTCTTTAATAAGTTCGATTTACGAAGTAACACATTTAAAAAGGGACGGAGGGAGTATATATCTTGTATTAATAAGTCTTGCTTTGGCCCGGATCGTATTCTGTTAAAAGCGATAAAACTCGTTCGTTAATGACGTACAAATGTTAGTGCAAGTTATTAGCAAATTTAAAAGGGTGGAAACCACTAAACTTGGTAAAAAAAAAAAGGGTTATTTTATCAAGTTAAACTAAGTAAACATATTCAATAGAACATTTTGCTAAAATCTATCAAGAGATTAATTGTAAGCTATACTCTGGTAAATATATAAAATTAGTAACTAATAAATTGTTGAACATCCTGTTTAAGAAACTTAACTGAAAATGGCCTAGTATTTGTTTATAAGTTACCTAAATATTAAAGTCGGTTAGGAGATCTTATTTCAATTACATATTTTTAATAATTATATGACTGCCTTACTATACAATCAAGAAATAGCTATAAAACCTATGACATACTTAAAATAGAAAGTTTTATGTTAGTCTATAAGAAAAATTAAAGTTAGAAAATTTGAAGGACGGTAAACTAAAAAGAACATTTTTTTTTTTTTGCTATTCGATATACATCAGTAGAGTTAGTTGTTAGTAAATCATAAGGGTCGACCTCCTCTCCATAGGAATCGAACCTAGAACCTCACCCCTATAGAAGGGGCTACATGACCAATTGGGCCAAGTGCCCTGGTCAACTGAAAAGAACATTTGAAAAACTAATAACCTCAGGTTATTTTTACTTAACACATACAGCTTGCTATATATAAAAACTGCAATTGTACCCTTAGGTTTTCAACATTTATCTAAGCCCTTAGAACTATTTAAATTAAATCCTGTAAATCCAATATTTTATCATCTCATTAAAAGTCCTAAAATTTCTCCTAACTTTATACTAGAATCCTATCCTATGTGTTTATGTAATGAAACCTAATATATTTTACTTAAACACTAAGTCTAGTGAAGTTTGAATTGACATATGGTTCACGAATATAACATTAAAACCCTCGGAGAATGTTAAGTTGTTAAATTATGCATACGTGCTAAATCATAATAACTCAAAAGTCATTCGAAAAAATCTCGAACATCTGTGTAAACTACTTGAACGTTATCGTTGTTGAATCATTTGGTCCTCTATTGTTTTACTGCAAATTTATGAAAGTTATGGAATGTTAGATTGGACAAACATAATTACTGCGATGGAAAACGATTGTGGAGATCACAGTAACATTATCGAAAATGTTAAAGATTGATGTTAAAATCTGGAGAAGGCATTACTAGAAATTCCCGGAAGTGGAATTGTGAAACCCAAGACTGGTCAATTGGCAAGTCCTGCAAACAGGGCTCGTGGTTTATGGCATACTCTGGCTGGCTGGTACATCCTGAAAGATGGTCAGCGGATCCAAAGTGAGAAATGTTGAAATTGCAAAATGATGAACCCAAGTCTGGCAGGCCGGTAGGTAGTCGGTAGTCCAGAAAAAAATGGTCAACGGAACCAGAACTCGTGGTTACAGTGTTTGTTATACGATTTGAATGGGTAACAAAGGAAAATGGATTTTAAGGATCGTAATACAATCATGCAAGTTAAATTTTATTCATGAAATGAATTATTTGATCTTCCATTTCGTACTTCTTTATATATGAACTGTGATTTTGTAATGTAATGGTTAATGGGTAAAATTTAGCTATTGAGTGATTCATCGCTCATTATGCTATAAATTGTTGGCCCTGACATATTATGAAAGGTATTAAAAGAAAAGAAGGAGGGCAGTACTACCAAACGAAGGAGTTCCCTGCTGAACATGTATTAGTAGCAGATTGGAATCTGAACCTGAACCTCTAATGATCCACCACCTCCTTGATTTTTGTGGGACAATGTAACTTAATCTCCCAAACAACTACTCTATTAGTTTGTAATTGAATTATGATCTCTTATGTTACGTTAATTTGAAGTTTAATTAAGTTTATCCTTTTATAATTAAATGACTTATTTTCTTATAAATGATTTAGCAATGCTCCTGAAAATTGGAGCGTTACAGTAAGCTAGATTTATTATTTTGGCGTAAGAAAGTAAAGTCCAAATAAACCTAATTGACAAAGCCTAAAGACTAGAAATAAGGAGATATAAATATCTAGTTCCTAGAAATTCCAGAATTTATAGAATATCATTATATGATAATATCTTTGGACCAGAGCTTTCTATATCTTTGGACTAGAGTTTCTATCGGATAGCATAAATAGGGATGGGTTACAACCATTTCGTGCAAGCCAAATAAAAGTTCAAGTTGTAATACAAATACTCTCCTTCTCTCTTGTCTTAATATTTCTTCTTCTTCCAAAATCTTGCCCAACTAAACATTAGAAACTTATTGTTCCAACAAATGTATGTCAAGATACGCTATACGCATCCCAATACGGTTTACATAACGAAAAAAATGATACGTGATACGAATCCCAACTTGATAACAAAAAAGGAGGAGAAAGAAGGAAGTGTAGAAAGATAAGAAGAAAGAAAAAGATGAAGAATGTCTGACTCGTAAAAAGGTATATATTCCGTCTTGCTAGATCTCTTGCTTCGATCGACGATATCAGTTGCATTTAGGATTTCATTTATGTGCGTTAATTTGTTGCTTTCAAGCAAGTTTCATGAGTTTTTGAGCATATTAATCAATGACTCCTGTTATTTGTGAGAAGTGTTAAGCGTGTAAGATGCGTATATACACATGGAACTTGTTTTATCATTTTTAATTTGCCATTTAGATGTGCAAATTTTTTTCTATCATTTTTCTCATATTCATTAGCAACCTTGAATACTTTTGTTTGTTGTGAGCATTTGAATATATGAGCATGCAACATATATACTCTTGCAACATTTTTAACATATTTATTGTAATTGTGTTTTTATTAATTTTTTAATATTTCAAGTATAGCTTCGGATGTTATGTTGGGGCAAGCTTCAAATTAGTGGTCGCTATGCATTAAGAGTCCCCTTTCCACCCGATTAGCACCTAATGATTTTTAGAACAAATTGCCCCACCTTAGATTTGTCTGAACAATCCTACACCCTTCCTCAACCAAGAGTTTTGACATAGATATTATAATTTTGAGCAATATTCTCAACAACATAAATGTCTTTTTATAGTGTGATTAAAGAAAAATGACTAACCAAAAATCATTATCCCTTAAGAAAATTCAATACTAAGAAAATTACTATAGAAGACCAGAAAAGGTCAAGAGCTCAATAGTCATCTGATATAAGAATGAAAGAGTGATATGCCAAAGTAAACTTTTGGAACATAATTCTTCTCCAGCCTCGAATTGCAACAAAAAATATAGGCCATGTTTTATACCGAGGCTAGCACAGGGCCAACACTTAGATAAAGGGACTGATTAGCTGATAATATGTAAAGCTAATGTAGTGCAACAAATTAAAACAAATATGCTTCCAAAAGTATGCTTCATAAACTTTTTCTTCTTCTTCATACTGCCATGATGTAAGACAACTACAATAAAACCAGAATATTTTCCTACTGTCATAATGTAAAGCAACAAACCACAATCAAAAGATATCCTCAAAGGAACCGGAAGGGGGACCCGCAGGAGTGGGGTCACTAGCAGCGGTAGGTTGCTCCATAGGTTATGCAGGCGTCGGCCTTGGAATTCTTTGGAGCTTTTTAAGGCAGCAGTAGATCAAGCTTTCAATTCGCCTCATCGATTTTGCTGTCAACTTCTGCCACTTCCCCTATGAGGAGTACTCCGATGGTGGCCACCAAGTCCCTAGTCTTAGAACTGTCCTCTTGCAAGTCCGGTCCAATGGTGGACTTGCCCAAGTTGATGTTGCCGTCGTTGAGCCTTTTCGGCCTATCCAAGCAGTCGCGTCGATGACCTTCATGGCTGAATCAAGCGTAGTAGTGGCAATCATGAAATTTGAAGCGGCTTTCAATATCGCTACAACTTTTGAAGAATCAAGTTAACAAAATTACATGTAATTATGAGCAAAACGAAATGACGAAACAAATACTCTGTGATAAGCTCAAATTATTGACAAATAGAATCCTCATTTCATATCTTGTTAGTTTTAAAATGCGCATGATTGATAAATATTATTATATTTTCAGTTACATCCACTTAATTATTTATTTTGCAGGAAAAAGACGATAACAGCTTATGCTTCAGCCGTTGGGTTCGCTAATATTTGACTTCAATTAAAAGAGGCGGGTCCGGCTAGCGAATGTATTCGGAGGATCAATATTATTTCACTTGGCGTGGAAGCAAAATCTGAAGTCAATCTTGGAGGTGCAATCGGAGCTAACACGGAGAATCAGTACTCAATGTTATTCACATCCATAAATAAGCTATGCAAGTACTGTTGCTGCCCTTTCCTGGACATCCTCTTGTGAACTCTGCAATAAATTAAGCAGAAGAGCTACACCTTGGCTGAGCCAAAAATTATTGAAACTCAGTGGACGTGCATCAGCAATGCATAAAAGTGAATAGGAGAGGATCCATTCAACCCAAGTCATAATTTCATCCACATTCTTATCCTCCTCCTTCATATTTCTCCAATCAGAGAACACATTGCTCTCTTTTGTTGTAATCAGCTCAATTAGAGAAGCTAACGTTTTGAAAATCTCAGTAAAAAAAGCAATTATCAACTTTCCACTAGCGTAATACTCAGTGGAACCCCTATCACCTTCCTCGAGAGCTGGGCAATCCAATGCACACAAAACTTTCAAGCTCTCTGAGGATGATAACATAGTCGAAACAACAGATCTAGTGATGTTAGTTCTTGAAACATCTAATCCTTTCAAGTTGGGAAGTTTAGTCCAATGCTGTGAAACTAAACCCCAGTTCATTCTTGTCGTTCCCGCAACCGAGAGGAACCGAAGCGATACTATGTTACCTACTGCCACCTCATCAATGGTACGACAGTCTATGAACCCAATTTCCATCAAACTCGGACAATGCTTTGCCAGAGCGTTGATGGCATCCCCATCAATGTCATGAATGCCCGAAAGTCTAAGCTTTCTAAGATTCGGACAGCAAATAGTTATTGCTTTTATTGCATTGCTGCTAATCCTAACACAAAAAGGCCCAAGTTGAAGGATCTCAAGTGCCTCATGCCGAGCGGCAATCATAGTAAGGGTAGTATCAGTAATTTTCCTACAGAGGTCCCCCCTGATTTCACGCAAACCCCTTGCTTTAAGATTTATTATTGCTTCAGCAGTTTCGTGTCCACGAAACCTGAGCTTCTGTAGGTTTTCGCAACGGGAGGCAAGTGAAGATGTTGTGGTTGCATCGCATTTGTAAGCCCGAAGATCCAAAGATTGCCACAAACAAGAGGACATACCTATATTCCTCCAGGTTTGGCAGGTTGATGCCAAGTTTGCTTGATCACAGCGATTGAGAGTTGAAAACAGCTTAATCACTATGTCAGTTGGCAATCTACTCCAATCTATTAGCCCTTTGTGGTCCAAACTTAAACCTTCCTCTCTTTCTGGGTGACTAGGTAAAACAACCTTATCATTTCCTGTCTTTGCCACCTTCCTACAGACCCTTCGATCCATATCTTTTTCAATTCAACACACACCCAAACTAAACCTCAGCCCTCAATTTAATCAGATAACACAAAAAAAACCTAGAACCTCAATCTGAAAATGGTCAAAACAACAGAAAGAAAACTAGAAAGCACAACCCTTTCACCTAAAAAACCCAAATCTTCAAACCAGCAAGGGATATCACTACAACAAAATCTAATACCAATAAACCACAAAAAGCCCAAATTCTCATTAAAAGTATTGAAACACCACCACCAGACACGAGATGAAGGGGGAAAATCCACCCAAAAACTAAAATCTGGAATCCAGTAAATGACCCATCAAACCCAGAAACAATTGGCTTTTAACCTCTAAACCTCTAATTCTCAACCCGCTAGTGATTTTGTTGAAACAAGAAACCAGGCTATATATATAATGAGGACATAGTATTTGAAAACTCTTATCATGGAAGAAAATCCAAAGCCAGCAATGTCATAACAATTAATCATAAATGCATTACAATAAATGAGTTACCATTAAAATGCAAACCTGTGTGCTTGGGAGTTGTTGATTCTCAACCCGGAAGAAAATCCAAAGCCAGCGATGTCATAACCATTAATCATAAATGTGTTACAATAAATGAGTTAAAATTAAAATGCGAACCTGTGTGCTTGGGAGTTGTTGCCTTGTTGGCTTGTGGATGATACCCTTATTAATTCTTCTAACAAACCCATTGTGTAGAAGACTACATGGACAAAGCTCCAATGGAAACCTGTGTGCTTGGGAGTTGTTGCCTTGTTGGCTTGTGGATGATACCCAAACCCATTTTGTAGAAGACTGCATGAACAAAGCTCCAATGGAAACCTATGTGCTTGCGAGTTGTTGCCTTGTTGGCTTGTGGATGATACCCTTATTAATTCTTCCAACAAACCCATTGTGTAGAAGACTGCATGGACAAAGCTCCAATGGAAACTTGTGTGCTTGAGAGTTGTTGCCTTGTTGGCTTGTGGATGATACCCTTATTAATTCTTCTAACAAACCCATTGTGTAGAAGACTGCATGGACAAAGCTCCAGTGGAGCTTTAATGGCGTGGCGTCATAGAAATTGAGATAGAGATAGTAATACCGATGGAGAAGGGTGAGAAACAAAAGCAAAGCCAAACCCACAAAGAAGTCCACACCTCTCTGTCCTCCCCTAAATTTCCCTGTTTTGTGTTGCAACTTATGAATTCTAACAGTCACACACACACACTCTGATTTGTTGGTTGGGGCTGAATGTATCAAAAAAATTATAGCTTTAGAGGGAGAGAAGCAAGCAATGGTGTGTAACCGCCAAAAACTTGTGAAAGTTGGGACATTTATTTTAAGTTCTACTGTAAAGTTGATGCCAATGTAGGTTTGTTTTCCGTACTTTTTTTGGGGCGAGTTTCTACCAGAAACACCTCTTCCCATTGGAGTCAATTGTAGTCGAGAGGGAGTGTAGTTTTCACTCAATGAGATTTTTATGATGTATTAAAGGGAATAACCTCTGAAAAAACATCAAGAATACCGAAAAACACCGGGAATGTCATAGTGAAAACTCAGGCTTATAATTTAAGCTTTGAGGACAACCTATTATCTAAATGGTATTTCATAAAAGTGTATTTTGACTGTCTAAGATAAAAAGTAATAACTTAGAGGACAAACCTTTTTACCGGAAACAAAGCGTATTTTGACTAGCCCTTGCAACAAAATCAAGTTGATACAAGACAAGTGTTGTTAATAGGACCCAAAAGAACCGAATCGAGTGGAGATGGGTAATATATAATGTTCGAGCTTGATTTCTTCTAGTAATTGAGCGATGTGCTAATTGCCTGTTAAAAAAAAAAAAGAAACTAAGCTAATCGCAGGCAAAATCAGAGTACAATACTAATGTCTTGTGTCAAACGTACATTTGATCAAAATCCAACGGTAGCAAGATCATACAGAAAATAGGACAATTGTGTCAAGATTATCAAAGTTACCCCTTTGTTGGTAGATTTCGCACAGATGACCCACAACAAAAAATATTATACGGGAAAAGTTTTTCCGAAAATGTCCAAGAAAGATAAATGAATGGTTAATTTATAATAATTTAAATCTGAACGATTCATTTATCTTTTCCTTGACACTTTCGGGAAAGCTTTTTCTATACCCTATCATCTCTCCAACTATAAACATCTTACCAACTTTTTTGTTATTGCTATTCCAGCTACAATTTCTGCATTATGCTATTGTTTTATTTTTTTTAGATTTACATACCAGCAAAAAAAGAATCTTAGATCAATGTAGTTTCGTATTTACATAGTGAGATAGTTATTTTTTTAATGAGAATTATAGCTATAAACTCGAAATAGTATTCAGTAATATACCAGTACCAATACGTACCGTACCAATAAAAAAAACTAGTAAGCTACTTGTACGAGATTAAAAACTTTAAGTCATCGAATTTTTTTTATTATTTTATTTTTATTTATTATTATTTTATTTATTTATTTATTTATTTTTATTTTTATTTTTATCTAAGAGTATATTCTATCCCAACTCTAACTTACCACTCGGGCAATATCTACTAGTACCGTATAAGAATTGTACTGGCAATCTCATGCAATTACACAATCATTAACTTACCACTAGGGCAATATCTAGTATATGCTCATGGGTGTAATTATCAACTGTGTCTTTAAAATGCTAATGTGGAAAGAACATAAAAACATTTAATAGATTTATTAAAATGTTCAAAAGTAATGCTCTTTATTTCTATAGGAACTGGCTTATGCATGAAATCTTATCATGTATTATGTAGATATTTCATTCTTATTCTGACAAAGAATATTAATTAGTCAAAGAGATTTGTGGCCTCAATCAATTCATTCTAATCCAAATTATTTGCATATTTTATCATCGAGCCTTACATATGCGAGTTTTTCTTTATTAGTTGCAATGGCCACGTTACTTACCTCTTTGCCAATAAAAATACTCCATTATTAATTTATTACTAGTAAAATCTTATGTATCTATCTTTATTACTCGAATCCAATATTGTTGTAATTTGGTTTAACGAGCGTAATTGTATTTAATGCACTAAATATGATAATGAGAAAGAAAAAACATACATTAAAGCTTTTTTCACACTATTCAATATTATTCATTTTTTATTAAATTCACGAGGTAGCAAATTCGTATAATCTTGCCAAGATTAATTAGATAGATGAACATGTTAAAACATGGATAAAATATTCGATTATTTTGGTGGGCTAAATATTAATAAAATCCATTTAAAGGATGAATGAGAATTGTCCCATTAGGAGAATTGGAAAAATCAAGTTTATTAAAGGAATGACACGCGCGCGCTCGCCGTCATTGAACACTCAGACAAAGGCTAGGGCCGGGACTCGGGATTCGTGGGCCCACGACCTGTGGTCTGTGGTCTGTAGCCTGATCTGAGTTAGTTCGGAACTATTGTGGGCTACAGGCTCAAGATTCCTAAATAATAAACTTGTATCTTCATTGGGCTTAGGCCCGTTGGGCCTAAATTTAGAAGCACAATTGATTTTTAAGTCTTCCATGTTTAAGTTTGTTAAGCCCAGAAACCTTGAACTCAATTATATGTATGAATTGAATTCCCACCAGCAGAACATTGGATGATTGCTTTGAATTGGCTGGTAAAATGTGGATAGGTCCTCCTCCAATTCAATTTTGTCTCCTATATGTTTTGAACTTTATCTTCAGAGTTACCCTATTAAAGGGAGCTGCTTCTTCCTTTTTCTAAATACACCAGAAAGAGTTTAAGCCATTGTTCTTTTGAGTTCTTTTGATTCATTCTGTGGGAGAGAGTACAAACACTTCTTCAGTTTGACGAGCAGCCACAAACGATGCTATTGTGACTGAGTTTGACTGAGTTTGACCGAGTTACCCTGGAAGACAAACACCAATACAACCTCAAGCACCTCCGGTGAGGCAGCGAATTTGTCTTAAGGGCACCATGTGATACACGGGCCTCGGTTTGCGATTCTGTTTCCTAAATAATTTTTTATTATTGTTTAGGGCAATGAGTCATGACCGCAACACGATTCTGCTTTAGTCAGCCAAGTTTGAGTCAATCCCAGGCTCGTCGATAAATTTGCCAAATTTGGCAATTTTCAATTATGATAGAGCTCATTATGTTAATAAAAACAAACAGTGAATGAATTAACTAATACATAAGAGGCTTTTTACAATTAACAAGTTTTTTCACCCATACCACCCATCCAAAGGCTGCCTAATTGATACATAGTATGCAAATACGTACAATATATGGCTAGTTCATAATACATTGTTCACTACACATGATCCAATCAATCCCTATTTCATAGAAGATGGTAGCACCCAAAACATTGCTGATGTCCATGCAAGTTGGTTCAAAAATCACCTAAATATTACTTTGACTAACCAAATTGAATAGAAGAAATTCTGCCAGCTCACTAATTTCCCATCAAAACTAAAAGATGAGAAAAAGATGCATAGGCAATAAATATTATTGAAGTCCCACTACCATGCAATGTCACAAAATGATAGTTGAAGTTTTAACTAAGTTTAAACTCATTTCTCAAATTAACCTTCAAGGATTGGGGCTGTAGATGTCTGACTAGTATCTACTCTTGTTCATATGATACATATGAAATTGGCAACGACGAGTTTTGCATTTCCTGCTCCAAACCACTCATTCTTCTTATTGATGTGCTCGATAGATGATACACAAATAGACATGCCAACAGAATGTAGCGATTAGGGCAGCCACAGTAGGCTCTTAAAATGACTTCTAGGTGAGGCTCCTGAAATTTAGCAAGCCATTTGATCAATTATGATCTTCAATGGGCTCCCAATACAAGTTCCTAAGGGTGACTCCTAAACCATTAGCTAAATCTATGTAGCTTTGTAGCTAGCTCTAAATGGGACCCAACCATTTTAATCTTTTTTAACATAAATTTTTTCAAAAGATAAATAATTTTACTTGAAAATAAAGAATGCTCTTGCTAGCCCATTGAGTGTATATATGCTCTCTAAATGTAACAAGCTCTAGGAGTGAAAAATGGACTCCAATTAGGCTTATGTGTACACCTTTTAGGAGTCAACTTAGGAGTTATTTTTAGGGAACCCACTGTGGATGACATTGCTATTCTCCGTAGGACATAGTCTAGGAGTTAATTTTAGAGAGTACATTGGAGTAGTCTCACACTCCTAAATTAACAAATCCCTAACACACAAAATTGGACCCCACTTTTGCTTATGTGTTTTACTAGAGGTGACAATTTGCAACCCAACCCATGAACCCAACCCAACTTGCCCACATATAACCCAATCCAACCCACCCATTTTGTAATATGGGTTGAACCCACATTAACCTATATTTACACGGATTTGGTTGGGTTGAAAATAGGTTCAAAATGGGTGGGTCCTGGGTGAGTAAATAGATCACTTGCACATTATAATTACCATTCTCTTCCCAATTTCCTCCCAGTTGGCCCGTTCTACCCCTCTCTCTCATCCAAAAACTCTACCAAAACCCGAACTCCATATCTCTGTTCTTCAATCCACACACACGACATAAACAGTTGTACAATTTGGCATTTCATTCCAATTAATGCACCTTAATTCCTCCAATCTCCAACGTCATTATTCACGATAAATGATTTGAAAGCAAATTACATTGGTTTCACTAAACACTATGAAAGAAAAAAAATTTAAAAAAAAAAGCAGCAGCTTTACTCTGTCCTCCATTTTACTCCTCTATACCTCTTCTACACCTGAAAATATTCCTACACAAACTTTTTCGAGGTAATTGAAATTCCATTAATTTTTAGAATTCAATTTTCTTTTTCTTTTTCTCTGTCTACGAGTTTGGGAATTCAATTTCTGAATAGTAATGGACTAGTTACAAAAATAAAAAAAAGTAATGGACTGGTATTGGGACACTTCGAGAAAAGAAAAAAAAAAGTTTTCGGGTTGGGTTGGGTTGGGTTGGGGTTGGCTTGACCCATATTCAACCCACCCATATTCAACCCATTCATTTTCAACCCATATTCAACCCATAACCCACACCAACCCACCCATTTGTCACCCCTATGTTTTACTTTAGGAGTCATTTTGAAGCTAAATTTACAGAGTGCACTGTGGATGCCGGTGCCCTAAGTCAATAAATAAATAAAACAGGAGCACAATGGAAGTTTCCTGGGGGACTTGTATTCATTGCAGTCCCCTTGGGATACTGCACCCTCAGGTTGGGCCCATTTGCAGCCTCTTCTCGAGCATGCAAAGTTGTTTATTTTTCAAATTTTGTCGAGAACATTAGTTGTACACAAAATCATGTTAATCATATCTCGATCTTCGACACACCAAAGCAAAACTCATTTTTTAGTACACCAAAATCATGAATGTAAAAAAAGGGGGAGAAAACTCATCCGCACTAAAGTCAACTTCGCAGTCATGGATCAAATATCGGTTGCATATGGTACTAAGGAAGGACATCAAACAAACGCCTTCAGCAATAGGATCTTCCCCTGCCTCAGTTTCAAAGAAGCATAACAGAGGTATTTTTGCTCAGAGATCACTTGATGCTGTCAACCTTGACAAGGGCACCTGCATAGACTAAAATCCAGATTATAAAAATATAAAGAAGGCATAAAAGATAGAATGAAACTATAATGCCAAATGCAAAAAAAATTGTCGGGAAGGGTTTGCATGTTCCCGTAGTCCTCCTACGATAATTTAGATGAAAGTTCTAAGTATACGTAGAGAGGATTGAGACTAGTTAACCTTGAATGTATGCATGATTCAGCTTCCCTTCAAATGGATAACAGGCAAAAGAAATAGAAGATTCTAAGGCCTTATGGTCCTGATGTGCCACTCACCATTAAGGCATTAACTCATAAAACAAGAGGGAAGCTTATATCTAGACTGTCAAAAATAAAAACCAAGGCAGTAACGATTTTGAACACCTAATTCAGCTTTTGAAGTTAAGTAGCGGTACCTAGAACATGCACTGCCCTAATTTTCGGAATTGCCAAATTACCTCCACAATAATAAAAAGACGTTTTTTGCTGAACACGAATGAAATAAAATGACTGGGAAAAGGGGCTGCTTGAGTTTCAGTTGGATCAAACAATAAACGTAACTCATGCAAAGAGCCAAGTAAATCAGTCTTGTTTGATTAACCACCACCAAATTCAAGAGTGGAAGGTGAATCTCGTTTTTCTTTTAGGCTAAAGGATGTAGAGTTGAAAAGGCTTGGAACCCCTTTTTTTCAATTTTGTCCACGAAGAACAGCAGCTTCATAACTCCAAACACACTACAAAGAGCCCGAAAGCTAACAAGACTACGAATTTTTCTATAAGACTTCAACATATGTACGAAAATATACCTTGCCCAAAAAAACAAGTACATACCAAATCTGATTTCTACTTATAATAGTTTAAACCAATGATTGACCCGCTACTATTAGCTCTACATACAATGAGATGAACTAACACTCCTTACCCCATAAGAGGGCAATTGAAGAATTTCATAAATGACAATAGTTCATTCTGCTATGTAGCACCGACACGGACACGCGACACGACACGACACGAATAGGACACCAACACTTCGACACGCAAATTTTAACAAATTGGAGGACAACACGTTGGGGATACATTTAGAATAATCTTAATTTAATCAATTAAAAGAGTACAAAAGGCTCTAATTCAAAATACGTAAACACCATATATACCTTAATCTTATTTATCTTGACATCATTTACAAAAGTATTCCTACAAAAAGCGTTCCATTATCTATGTGTTTTTATAATCAATAGTCACACAAAGGGGAGGAAAAACCTTTTCTAAGCTTTAACAAGAGTCTTAACTAACATCCTTTAACACCCTTGATGAGTCTTGCGAATGTGCTAAGAGTGTCTTGAGAGTATGCGGAGCATGTATTTAGAGTGTCCCCAGAGTGTCCACCCCGAAAATGTGGAGAAAAAATAGGACATTTCAGATTTGAATGTCGGACACACGTCCGGAAAGTAGCAAGGAGCTCCTAAAGTGGTGTCGCTCCCACCTTAGGAGTGTGCTCTTGTGCTACCAACTGAGGAGCTTGACAGGAGGTCGCTCCAATTGAGATGGGAGCACGCTCCTTACGAAGATGAGAGCTTTAGTACGATCTTGGTATAGAAAAACAATGATTTATCACTTGGTTTTATTAAGTGGTCATTGATGAACTCATATTATGTATCCCACGTCATGACATATATCTAACCCAAGTCATGATATCTTGAAAAGAAAACCATTTATTGTAACACTAGCCTATTTTCTTACACTTATGGTGGACTAGGCCAATATTTTCTCCCTAAAATGATTACATTCTTAAAGTGTATACTCTTTGCCACATTATTGCTTTGATATATGTACGTGTTCCTTTCACGCTCCCAACCTTGGGAGCTTCTATATTCCCCTGCTCCCCCACTCCCGCTTCTGCAGCTGCTCCTGCTTCCACTCTTTGCAACTATTGTCCGGAGAGTGTCGGACTCTGAAAAGCGTCTGACACCAGTACATGGACTCCAACAAAGTGTCTGTGCTACATAGTTGTTATGTGTACAAGTTCTAAATATAGCAGTTGTGTTGATAACCAGAGTATATTTGATTATCTTTCTCCGGATTAGGAAAAGTTACCAAGGAGGGGAAGATTTGAGACCTAATTTTGATCTTTAATCATAATAATATATTATAGTATTCTCTTTGTTTTGATATGGAAAAGGTCCTCAGTAGAGGAAGATTTTTTATAAGAAAAATAATCAGATGAAAAAAATTGCAGCCGGAATGCAATATGGCTTAAGCTAGGTGACCAAAGTACAAAAATTTTGATAGAAAGACGGCAGGATGGCAGGCAAATAGACAATAAAAGGAGGAATAAAGTTATCGCAATCAATGATGGCCAAACACAAAGAATAGAGAATCGAATTGGCATTGAAGATGTTATCATTTCATATTGCAAAAAGTTGTTACTCAGTTTGCACGTAGAAGAACGACTGGGACAACACAAGGGATTTTACGAGTCCTAAAGTGACCGAGGATATGAAGAACAGGCTGATAAATCTGGTATCGGCTGAAGAGTAAAAAAGAGCTATCTGGTCCAATGTCTATCAATGATAAAGCCCCGCAATGCTTCTTTCTTCCATAGAAACTGGGAGGTGGTGACTAATTAAATGCTATCCTCCTTCATCCTTGCAACGTCCTCGCGCCATACAGCCTTTACCCTAATTCCTAAAACAAAATGATGCTCTACAACCACGAAATAATACACGCCAATAGCTTGTTATAATGCGTTGTAAAAATCAATAACGAAGGGTAGATCAATTAACTACATCCATGTTAGTCACCTCATGGGCCAAGCTCAGTTGCCTTAGTAAAGGGTAGATCAATAGTTGATAAAAATATTGCTTGCTCAAGAGCTGATTAGAAACACTCACAAGAATCAAGCTCCTCCTAAATGTGCTATACAGATAGATTTGGCGAAAGCACATGATTCAGCATATTGGGCTTTTTTGGTTGAAGTGATGGACAGCGTGGATTTTCACCCATTGTCTGCTCAATGTATCAATAACTGCGTGACTATCCCAATGTTGTCCGCGAGGTTCATTGGAATTTTGAAGAGAAACGTTCCCGACTCCCAAGGGTAATTTCAGTTATCACCCCAACTGTAGCAAGTTGTAATAAATACACTTAGCCTTCGTAGATGACCTTTTTGTTATGTGTGGTGTTGATGTAGACTCTTTTCGACTAGAGAAAAGAGCAGTCTTTTTCTCTGGAGAGGACATGAAGTTGAAGTCTGTGATCAGAGATATCTTGTCTATACCTGAAGGGTCCCTCCCTGTCATGCATTTGGGTGTGCTCCCTATATCCACAAGGTTATCCAGTAAAGACTACACCAGCTTAAAGCACAGCTGCACAGGTGCTGCTCTGATAAGCTTCTTTCTTAAGGGGGTAGAGTTTAATTATTACATTTTGCTATGAAGACCGTGTGAGTAATTGGTGTTCTCTTTTTATTTTTCCTCAAAAGATCCTCAAAGACATTGAAGCAGTGCACAGGGCTTCCCCATGGTCAAGGGCTTCTCTCAAGCACAGAAGAGCAAAAGTGACCTGGGATACGGTTTGTGAATCAAGAATGCAGGGGGTTTGGGTCTTAACCCACTGAAAGGCTGGAATAATGCAACAATGCTAAGACACATTTGGGCAATCAGTGGAAGGAGGAAGCATTAGGGGTAATATAGGTACATACCTGTATTATCAAAGAGAAGAGCTTGTGGATTGGTCAGAACTTTGGGGGCACCAATGAGAAAGAACGTTCGATGGATGAGGATGTCTGCCTAACATGGTGGATATATGTTAAACCTTTTGAAAGACCTGGTGAGAAATGTAAGGAGATCCTTGTTCACTAATGTGTCCCCATCATTTCAAATGGAGCTGGGGTCTAGCCTAGAACAAGGAACAATGCAATCCAATACAGAATGTAACATACCCCGCTACCATGGTTCCTAATACTATAAAATATCAATGATGATAGAGTTACATGGCAGCTGTCACCAAATGGGGTTTTCTCACTCGAATCTGCATGGAATGCCATCAGAGTTCCTAATCCTAAAGTTACATGGTATCCTATTAGTTTGGTACATACAAAATGTGCCTCAGTGATCATTTCACCCATTAAGCTGCCTAAGGAGATTAACTACAATGGATAGACTGAGGCTCTAGGGTTTGAATGTGGATGACTTGTGTACTCTGTACGCAACAGGCATAGAACCATGACCACCTGCTCTTCAGATATACTTACTCAAACGGTATTTGGGCAAAGGTTTTGGACAGGTTCGTATAGGAAGAATTCTTATGTGGTAAAGTGGGGGAGCTGAGTGGGGCTATGTAGCATACAGCTAAGTGTCGCTTTGGGGTGCTTTCTATAACCTTACCCTTGCTGCTGTGATTTATCATAATTGGTGGGAGAGAAATGCCTGAATTTTCAGACATCAAACTAGAGATCAATCCTCCCTTTTTCAAGACTATAGAACAAGATCTGAGTAATAGATTGTTTTCTTGGAAAGAGGTTAAAGATAATCAAAGCTATTAGCGTAACCTAGGGTATCCATCCTAGGATTCTAGCCCAAGTTTTTGTTTTGGCCAGTGAGCTTTTTTTTATTCATCTTGGCCTTTATCTTTCTGCTGTGTAGTGGTGGTTTTTGTTCTTGATTCCAGGGATGATGCACCAGTAGATTCCTTGTGTTAAGTCTGTTTTTGAAATAAATCGTATCTTACCATATAAACAAATATGAAGCTTCAACTCTAGAGGTCAACAAAAAGTAAAACTCCAAGCAGAACCCATGTCCGCAACACAGTTCACTTCTAGTCGTCCCCATTACTCTACTAACTAAACCAAAAAAAAAAAAACCACCAATCTCTTCTTTCATTTTCTTCTTTTTCCGATTTGGTAAGTAAATATTATTTCACACCAAAAGAGTAAAAGACTAGTAAACAAGGAAGACAACCTCAGAGAATATTCAATCTTTACTCTACCGGAATGGTTGAGTGAGATGGGGTGCCTAATACGTACTCATCTTGTACTTTAGCTCACAAACCAAATATGATGGAATTGAGCCTTGAACCATGAATGTTATCTTTTATGTGTTTGACCTTAACCAAGTGACGACTACTTTGATGCAAAGCTTTACGGTCATTTGCTGGATGTCATTGGAGCTCAGCAGAAGATTGATATGTCTACTGCACAACAATGGTTAGTAACAGTCATAAGGAGCGTATTGAGTTAAAACCCTGAGGTCACGCACTCATAAGGATTTAGAGAGAGATTCTCTACGATGTTCATGCACCATTTTAGGAATTCATATCCTATAACTCTCAGCAATAAAGGACCCTATATATATTATCAACTCCCTTGGTAAACAGTGCACGCTCTTTTAAACCCTACAACAAAGCATTCATACCAAAGCATTCATACACATTCTATTACTCTCCTGACTAACTTGATGTTGAGGGTTTTGTGAGTCCAACATTGAACTTGTTTTGCAGGAGCACTCGAAACAGCCAACCAAAATTGGCATGATCAAATGTTATTTTTCGATTAGGTCTTCAACTGTTCAAAGTAAGAAGATTCAGTAAACAAGGTAGACTGAACCTCAAATGGTACTTGCTTGCACGACCCACTTTGAAAAGCAAAACATACAAGTCATACCACATAGTAACAATGTCAAGCTACCATTATAATGAACTTTGATTTACAGGAATACTGAAACACTGAACATTTATATGCCTACAGAGTGAATGAGAAAGGGAGAACTTACACAAATTCAGGTATGCGGAGGAGAGCTTTGATCGGAATTTCCCCGTCGAAGATTGTCGATCAAGCCGCCGAGCTCCTTGCGAGAAGATTCTCTGCCGAACATGAAGCCGTACCTAGATAGAAAAAGGACGAATTTCAGGATCCCATTCAGCAAAACAAAACCCTAGAGAGAGAGAGAGAGGGAGGGATAGTGAACCAGAAAGAAACAGCGGAGAAGACGCCTGCTGTGGCGATTGTTTGTATGAGAGTGAAGCTTTTCTCCATTACTACTTCTGACCAAAATCTTAGAGTAAAAACTTGTTAAATGACTCAAATTAGAGTTTTTGATCCGAGTAGCACAATTTTTGAAACTTTTCTCAGGGTAGCTATCTTTTCAAACATATTCTGAAACTAGCACTTCAAGCATTTTGCTAATGCCTTATAATCATTAATTGCCAACTCGGCATGCCAAGTCGGCTCAAGGGGTTCATTGTGAACTGTAACTACGCATAACCAAAATGCGTTGTTTTTAAGGTATCATAGCGCATATCTGAAGTGCGCTAGGGTTTTGAAATTTAGGGTATCATAGCTCATATCTGAAGTGCGCTAGGGCTAAGTAGGGTTTGATCACTTACCCCTTTTTATGACTATTTTCCTCCGATTTAGAGTAGGTTTTGGCCCTGGTCCCTTAATGAAAGTTTTAAAGGATGTCAAGTATTTTAATTTTGACGCAAGAATCACCCAAAACTGAAAAGTATTGATTGCGCGTTATCATCATCTAAAGTTTAATAAAATTCTCAAATTTTAACATCAAAACATAGGCTCCAGTGAAATTACGTATAACGCATATGGAGAATGCGTTACCATTAGTGTTACTATTAGTAATATTGATTCCCTGGTTGGTAAAGCTGCAAAAAATGTACAAGTATAGATTTTGTAATAGCACACTTTCGTTATGCGTTGTCATTCACATCCAATCCCCGGTGAAATGCTAGGCTTATTTTGGCCTAAAATGTTAAGCATATTTTTTACTTTTTGAGTTTTAAAAAGTCATTTGTTTTGGGAAAGTCCAAAAATACAACAAAACAGAGGGCCAAAAGAGTATGCAAAATAAGGTCTAATTTGTACCGGTACAAATTAGATCTACAAACTTCAAATGTCGTGATCAAATGTCATTTTAAAATAGATTCGAAGTATGCGTTAGTAGGACAAAATAACACATTCTTACCGCAAGTAGGAATGAAAGGAGAGAGATAATGAGGACAGCCAAATCGCAGGGAGAGAAAAAGAGGTGCACACATAAAATAAAAAAAACCTAGTGCATTTTTATCCATGTGGCGAGTCAGGGAGAGAGAACGTGATGGGCACTTTATAGCGCATTCTCCTATGTGAACGTGATGGGCACTTTATAGCGCATTCTCCTATGTGTTGTACGTAATTTCAATGGAACCTATGTTTCGATGTTAAAATTTCAGGATTTTATTGAACTTTAGATGATGATAAAGCAATCAATATTTTTAAGTTTTTGGCGATGTTAAAATTTCAGGATTTTATTGAACTTTAGATGATGATAAAGCAATCAATATTTTTAAGTTTTTGGTGATTCTTGCATCAAAATTAAAGTAATAGACATCCTTTAAAAGTTTCATCAAGGGAGCAGGACCAAAAGCTGCTCTACATTGGAGGAAAATGGTCATAAAAAGGGGTAAGTGATCAAACCCTACTTAGCCCTAGCGCACTTCAGATATGCGCTATGAAACCCTAACGCATTTGTAAAATGCGTTATTATTTAAAAACAACGCATTTTGGTTACGCGCGATTACAGCTGAACAGTGAACCCCCTGAGCATAGCGCACTTCAGAGATGGACGCATGGTAGGTTTATTACGTTAGGTTTTTATAAAATAGGAACAAGTTCTGACATAGCAAAGAGTTCTTAGAGCATCTCTAGCCCTAACTCTTTTTTTTCCTCAAATTTGAGGGAAAATCTCAGTAAAAGCTTCATTTGATATCATCTCCTCCAGTCCTTGACCCAAATTTCTAACCCTAGCCACCGTCTGCCGCCGCCCTCCACCGCTTTCCGCCGTCGGCACTGCAAAAATGTCTCCCCGTCTCTCCTTCTTCCCCTCCTCTCTCTCTCAAGCAACGACCTATAACCATCTCCTCCAATCCGCCATTCTTAATTTTTTCCGTTGATCTGGTCGTTTTTCCATCTCTGTGTTGATGCCCCACCACCCAACCACCACAACCAGCGACCTATGTAGGCTCTGGATCTGACTTCTCTATCCTCGCCGGAGTTGACAACGGCGACGTTGAAGTTCTTCCGGCGAGTACAACACCGCAATATAGCCGTTTGAAATCTAAGTAAGAGATTTGGGTCTCCTTTGATTTGAGGAAAAATCTGAGTAAAACTCAATTTGATATGGGTATGGTTCAAAGACTGGAGGAGGTTTTTGGGTGTTTTTACTCAGATTTCAAATTTGGTTCTGAGTTTGAGTGAGGGCTGCACCTGCTCTTTTTAGGTTTTTATGTTAGGTTTTTGAACTGCGGTGGAATGTAGTATTAGATAAAGAAATTAATTGACTACAGCATAGCCTATCCTTATTGGAATTCTTATTAGGTGTATTTAAATCATACATATACTTATATACACGGTTCATATCAGAATGAAACATGAACCCTTAACATAAATCCGCAGATCACCATTGAACAGTGTTCCATTTTTTAAAATTAAAGACCAAACCACACTAATATAACCCGAACAAAACCATTCAGTTTGGTTTGAATTAGTTTGGACTGAATTCCGATTTGACCAAATATTTTTTGTTGTTTTGTTTCATCAGTACGATTTCTCATTTCAAAATAACAAAAAAGTGTACAGCCTCTTATAAGGAGAGAGCTTTGCCCCAGCCCCTTCAAAAGAGCCAGTGGGATTTCCACCAGGTTGAGTCTCTCTCTTTCTTCCGGTCAATCAAGTTGCTTTGCCATTTAGGGTAGGCAAAATTGCCTCTCCCTCCGCGTCTGATTGCGATTTTTTTTTTTTTTTTTTGCTGTTTTGTTTCTGTTTTTTTTGTATTCCGGATCTTTAAAGTCCGCTGTAATTGTTTATTTGATTGAATGAAGTTTAAGATTTCTCACCATTCAGATTCCCATATTTTTTTATCTCGCACCTAGGTCATTAAAATTTTCTTTAGGCGACTTGTTTGGGTCTTATAAAAGGTATGTTGAATGACTAAAAAGCAAGTGATGATTTAAAAATAGGAAAAAATATGATACAATAACCAGGCAAGATTATGGAGTAGAATTTACTCATTTAGCAAAAAAACTAGTAAAATTTCCTATACTAATGCCATTTTTAAAAAATCGTTGCAATGGCGGCCGCCGCCACTAGCCAACCCTAGCTCTTCCAATCCCCATGCTTTCATTCCACTGCTTGTCGAAAAGTTTGTCTGTGTGGGTGTGGGGGGAGGGGAACAAGTCTAAATTGGCAAACTGAATAAGCTGTTGAGAAAACATGAAGAAATTCACACTATACAATATCAAAATCAACCACTCTATGGCTTACAATAGATTTGTACACAAAACCTTCTAGTAGGGTAAAAGTATTTTCAACCACTCTATTAAGTACAATATTCTATTGCTTTCATACACCCCTCTTCCAGATAAACATAAAACCTCTTAATAAAGGAGTAACAAAATATAAAAGAATACAACTGTTGCATGAACTGCATGTTTAAGCCCAACACAAAATGGGTCTTTGAAATGCATGCATGGTTAGGAGACTCGAACCTCATTATTCAAGAGAAACAGAAGGTCCGCGCCACAGATAATGCTCAAGGCATTTATACCTGTCAAAAATGACAAGAAAACTGCGTCAAAAAGAGTCAATTTTTCTTTCTCCACTTTACGTCGTGTTTAGATCTTGAATTCGTGGAGGGAGGGGAGTCAATGAAGGAATATGAAAGACAAAGGGAAAAGAGGAAACAAATTAGGTTCACAAATCTCTTTCAGTTTTCCTTCCCCTCCACAAATTAAACCCGAGATCCAAACACGGCGATAAGGTCATAAATCCTTCTTTGACTCACCCTAACTGAAGCATCTCTTGGCCTAGGTAACTGTGTCGCCCTCCTTGCATTATCTGGAATTCCCGCTCGATGTGGGAGTTTACTTGAGGCGACAAGCATAGATGTAGATGTGTCGGAACTCATATTTCCAGAAGAACTTCCTTCCTCCGACTCTTTTAGTACTTGTTTCAAGATTTCCACCACACGGCCCATTGTGGGCCGATCTTTTGCATTCTTTACTAGGCAGCTATCTGCTAACTTGGCAATATTCCGAGCTGCCCTAATGGGATACTGGTTTCTGAGTCTCGAGTCGATTATCATGCTAAACCTATTGCTGTCTACTGGGTACTCTTTCACCCATTCTAGAAGCTTCTGTTCCGGAGTTGGGCGGCTTCTTTCCAAAGTCCGCCTGCCCGATAGAATCTCGTAAAGCACTACACCAAAACTATATATGTCACTCTTGACAGTAAGATGGCCAGTGTCAACGTATTCTGGGGCAGCATATCCATATGTCCCAACCACCTGACATAAAAGGAAAATAAAAAAAGCTCTTTTAAATACCAGAATAAGATGAGTGTGACGAAATCAAAACATGGAAGGTACCAATAGAACTTCAAGAAGCTAGGGAATGGAAAAAACCATAGCCTAACCAGCTTGTTAGGACATTGGTCCAAACTAAATGCACTCATAAGGTAGACTGGGATGAGGGAACGGAAATCATCAAGGAAGGAAATATGTTTTACAGGCAAAAAGCAAAGACACATTAGCATGTCGCAAAATTTTGTTCAGAATAAGAAAAAGAAGGCTGAAAATTTTTGTTCTGCTGTTTTGTTTCGTTTAGCTAGGAAAAAGAAAAGTCTCATGAAATTCTCAAAAAATATCAGAAACAAGTCGAAAATGTAGCTAGAACATAACAGAGATGTCAAAAGAATTTGGAAAAGTATGAAACAAGAATGTGTCGGTGTAAAAATTAGCATGTCACAATTCTACTAATGTTTCATTTGGCTCCTAAAAAACAAAAAGCTTTAGCCATTTCAATGGTAGTGGAACGAAATTTTGTTTCTTTGATTGAAGGGATCTTTACTGGTGCGGTCAAATGATCAGCTGGTTCATAAGCATATTGAGAATTAGAGAGAAATTCTTCGTAGAAGCGCCAGAGTTAACAAATTAGTTTACGCTTTACAGCCATGCCACCCTATGGTCTTAGTTACAAAATATCCACTTACCGCCGTGGATACATGAGTATGGTCGCCGACTGGGCCTTCCCTAGCTAGCCCGAAGTCCGAAAGCTTTGGGTTGAAGTCTTCATCCAACAGAACATTAGAAGATTTGAAATCTCTATATATAACCTTCCAGAAGAACACAAAAGTAGAAACAGTTCAACACCTCAAACAGCATACTGTTCCAAGCAAAAGAAATTATAAAACATGAACCCAATAAGGACGTAGTCAGTGCATGCGCATCTGTGGTACTAACAGAACGTCTAACTGGCATTTTCTTCTGCACAGGTTGTAATGTGATTAAATGTCGACATTCTTAAAAGAAATTGTACCTGGATTTCCAGTCCTTCATGCAGATAAGCCAATCCCTGAGCTGCACCAATTATAATTTCCAATCTTTTTTTCCATGGGAGAACTGCTGAAGTCCTGTGGAAAAGATGTTCTTCTAAGCTCCTGTTGGGCATGTACTCATATACCAATAGGCGTTGTATCCCTCTTTCACTTTCTGCAGAACAGTATCCTAGAAGTTTTACAAGGTTTGGGTGATCGACAATACCAAGAAATTGGACTTCAGCAAGCCACTGTTTATGACCCTGCATGGAAAAATGAAATACATGTAAGCAAAAAAACAAAAAGAGCTGACAGAGTACAGAGGTGACAATAATTTTCAGGAGATAAAAAACAGAAAGGAGAGATTGAGTGAGTAAGTTGTGCCATCAAGCATGATTAAAGCACATTCCCCCTGAAAAGTGCGTAGTTGGCGTCATGGATCATTGGATTTACACAATGAGATCAAAAGACCACAAAATTGTTGACATCGGAACAATGAGTACATATTGTACGCAAAATGAGTACTCACACAAATAGCACAAGCAAAGCGAGGCTATTGGCGAAAATCACCACATAAAATATTTTTGGGCAGCCCATGCAACTGGCATAATCCTCTTCCTATAAGACCTTATAGAGCTTTCACATGTAATGGATTGATTAGATTTCCCCAGTTAATAAACCCCGCAATGAATACCATACCCAATTTCATTAATTGAGTAACAATTCCATTATAGAGGACCCTGCTTTGCATAAGTCATTCTTGAGCACAATTAAATGCAGTGCAAACCAAATATATCATTGAGTTGAACTTTTTTTTCCACCATTACATAGAAGTAGCCGGCCCCTTTCTTACTGAAATGGCATATAGCATCACCAGCTTCTTTGTGAGGTCAACGAAAATAACTCTCTGTACCACTATTTAATATCTACACTACTATTTAATACTCTCCACTAGTGATGAAGCTTTGTTTGGTTGAGAGTTTGAGAAGAATATTTTGAGAAATATTTTTGAGATAGTATTTGGATGCGTTTTTGGGAAGAGACTAATAATTAGAGAGAAGAGTAATGATTGGAAAGAGATAGAGAGAGAGAAATGAGAATAATGGGGTAATGAATAAAATGTGAGTAATGATTGCAAGGAGGAGAGACGGGGGAGGAATCTTTTTGGAACATTTTTTTGAAAATGGGAAGTGAACTTAACCACAAAACCCGGAAATATACCACAAATATCTTCCACTTACAGTAGATAATTTGAAACCCATTCAGTAGCCTCCAGATATGTTGCACTCTATCATAATCACTAATTTCTCACTGTCTAAAATGAAATCCATTAGACCCAAAGAATGTAAAATATAGAGATTCCATGGCCAAAAGAAAGTGATATCTCCATCTGTCTCTCCAAAGCACCATCTTTTTTTAACGTATTGCCACGCGCTAAAAAGATTCTGATAAAAATAGCGAGATTCATTTATTTACGTGAAGACAATGCAGCGGGCACTCTGAAATGCAGGAATTGGTCTAGTACATCAGTCATTTCTAGTTTGCCAGGAGGTGATCAAACACTAAATATTAGCTATTAGCTATTGCATTTGGAGGCAGTCACAAATCCTTCAAATTCATCATGGAACCCGGCACAAAGAATAAATTAACTACAGAAAAACAATATTGACTAGTTAAATTGTGACGACTTCGAAGAGCTCCTGGCCTCTTAATGGATCAGATAGAAACAATTCAAAAGTGCACAAGACACATGAAAACACTTGAAGGAGGTGGTTTGATTCCTCCATAAGCAAGCACATTGGTCTCCAAAAGGATAAACTACATAGGTGGACTACAATTCACCCAGCTAAGTTTATGTTCGAACCAAAATTAGGTCCAAAACAATCAGTCGTCGCAACTTAATAATTCCTGATTCATTCTGCACAATTTCCAAATGATAAATATCCTACATTAATCCGGAATTCATTGTTAAATAACAAAATAACCGTAGTCTCCCTATGTTATCAGGCCCAGATAAATCCTGAGCCAGTCAGTTTCCAAACCCATATGCTGTTTTTCTGCTCAAGAATAAAAGTCATTTGTATCCCTTAATGTGGCTTTCAGAATACATTTCTTTTGCAATACAATAACTAAGGCTCCGTTTGGATCATAGATTCCTGGGGGGATTTAGCAAGGGAAAGGAAATGAAACAAAACTAAATAAATCTTCTTCTCTCTTCATGTACCCCGCAGTAAGCTTCCGCTAATCCATGATCCAAACACAACCTAAAGGTCTTACTATGCAAACCACCATTAAAATACAAGATTAAAACTAGACAAGCAGCAATTCAAGTAATTCATTCATTCATAAACCAAAGCAGGTAAAGCTAATCTTCAAAAGAGTTTGTTGAAGCATAGTACTCCGTATTAAATTGTGCAAACAGAAACAAATTAAAGGCGATATACCTGCAATCCATGTTTGTTAAGCTTTTTAATGGCAACCACAGTAGGATCACCTCGCCCATTTGGAGGCTTAATTGTGCCCTTATAAACACTCCCAAACCCACCTTCCCCAATCTTCAACAACCTGTTGAAATCATTAGTTGCATTTCTAAGCTCTGAGAAAGAAAATACTCTCAAATTGTGCTGCTTCTCTCTGTACATTTCCGGTACGCTCCGGCTCCGCGACGAAGATGCCGAACCAGCCGACCTCGTGCCTCGGTTGGCTGATGAATTATCGGAATTACTGCTTTGATTTTTCAACTCAGGCGCTGATTTCCCTTGTTGGGACTTGGATTTGTCCTTGAATGGGAAGAAACACTTCATTCCTGAAGCAACTTCAAAGTTTCTTTACTGATTGTATTGGTGGTTCACAATTCACGAGCTATATGCAGAGAGAGAGGGAGAGGGGCAAATTTTGGTTTGAGAAGAGGGAAACCCAGATGGGGAATTACAAATCAAGAAGAGCAAAACGAGGAAATTGGAGAAAAGCCAGATGGGAAATTTGGAAATCAAGAAGTGGAAAACAAGAAAATTCTGAGATAATAAATTATGGAACGTAAAAGGGAAGAAACCCAGGTGGGAAATGAAGAAAAAGAACTGGTTTTGTTGAAAAGTAAGCAAAAACAAGCACACCATTAAAAAAAAAAAACAGACACAGGTGGAAACCCAATGTGACAAGGGAACATGGAAAGCAGAGGAAAAATGGAAAACCAGAAAGACCAGATGGGAATTGAACTAAAAATCAAAAGCAGAAAATTCAAAGAGAAAACAAATTGTGTGGTGTCTAGAACTAGGATTTTAAAAATAAAAAAAAAACCCAGATAGGAAATTAACTCAGATTACGAACAAAATGTGAAGAAAAAAAAATCAAAAATATGATACTGTAAATGGGAAATCCGTGAAGGAAAACAAGGCCATGATGTGTCAAATGGGGAAAAAACGCAAAACCCAGATGGGGAAGGGATAAATGGGGAATTTATAGCGTGATTCTATCCGCAGTCCTACATTTACTCCATGTAACCCACAAAAAACTCTTCCATTTCCATTAATGTGCAAAGACGAAAATGACCCTACATAACCCCTTGTCGACAAGACAATGTTGAAATTATTTTCTTATTTCGACATTTAGATTCTGAAAGTTGTACTTGTAAATTTTCGAAACGCCGTAGTACAATACCTTTCGACAAGATAATGTTGAAATTATTATCTTATTTCGACATTTGGATGCCGATGTTTGTACTTGCAAAATTTCTTTTTCTGGTAGTATAATACCTTTCGATAAGATAATGTTGAAATTATTATCTTATTTCGACACTTGGATGCCGATGTTTGTACTTGCATAATCATTATTTTTGTCATGTTGATGTTGAAAATGGTACAATTTTTCGTTAAGGGTATTTTGGGTAGTTTAGGTTCATTTTGTGGGTTGTATGGAATAAATTGGTTTGGGGGTTTTTTGAGTGTGAGTTACATGGAAAAAATAAGTTACATGGAGTAAATGTAGGGCCGCGGATAGAATCACCTTTTATTAAAGTCACAAGTCGAAAAATAAAAAATATAGTACGAGAGAGAGAGAGAGAGAGAGGTGTCGTGCATGCAACGAAAAAAGAAGATAACATTGGATGACTTACGGTAAAGACCAAAAAAGGAGACGACCTTATTCAACAAAGGAGACCTTGGATTGCTCAGTCGTTGACTGTTAGGAAAAAATTTACTAATTTACCCATACAACACTCCGCGTCACAGGGTGACGAGAATAATACTCTCTCCTCCCCAATGCTTATTCTTTATTCCATTTTGAATCAAAATAGAGGAAAATCAACTGGAAGCCCCATTTTTTACTTTTTGCATTTTTTGCCTTTTGGATTATAGGATATATGTTAAATCTACAGTGTTTGGAAGATATATACATAACATATTTTGAAATAGGAGTAGTGTTTGGGAGTATAATCATCAAAAATTAAAATAGACTATGCATTGGTTTCTTTACCATGTTACCTTTTATTATTTTTTCTTGTATCATAAAGTGTGTGAATAATCATTTTAGATTTTTTTTTTTAATTAAAACATCGTTTGATCTTTGCAATTCACAAAAATACATGTTATTGTTCCTTATTTGAAATTCTCCAATATTTTTTTCCCAAGAAAAAATTATCAAATATTACTTTAACAAAATATTATCATCATTATCTCATTGTGGGAATTGAAAATAAAATCAGGACTGGTATTTAAATTGTTACATAAACTCACATGAGAACCAACCATAATACAAAGTACAAAAAATTAGGTGAAGGGCAGGGAGGGAAGTTAACGTGCCAGTGAGGGGGTTGGATGTAATTTCCAAAATACATCAAGGGCAATTTTGTCTTATTTGTCTCCAACCAAAAAGATACTCCTATGTGAAAAGAAGAATCCAAAAATCTTCCTTTTAAACAGAAAAAACCAAAAGCTTATTTGCTCATCAACTCATTATTGGTACCTTCACCCTCACCCAAAGTTAAAAAATATAAGAAGAAAAAATGCAAAAACAGTCGTCCAAACAACCTCTAAGACCTAAGTGCATGATTGATTTCTGAAGATCTGAACTTATTTATATTTGAATTTTTACACAAATATATGTATGGAGAAAGCTAAGCGCTACGTGCACAGATAGCGTTGTGGGTTCCACTTCGGTGCCCCACACAAATAATCCAAAATCGTCCATTAATTTGAACATATTTTTTCAGGTGACCTGTAAAAAATCAACTTAAGTGGATAAAGTATTTGATCAAGTATTTAGATTTTTTACGACTCTAGACACTTTATATGAACTTGGAAGATTGAGGGGGTGTTCCACTAACTTGGTTTTTTGGTTTTTTTGGATGTTTTAGTTTTGCAAAAAAACTAACTTGTTTCACTAACTAGTTTTTTGGTTTTTTGGTTTTCAGTTTTGCAAAAAAACTAACTTGTTCCATTAAACTAGTTTTTTGTATGTTTAATTTTGTAAAAAAACTAACTTGTTTTACTAACTAATTTTTTTTGGGCTTTTTTGGTTTTTAGTTTTGCAAAAAAACGAAGTGGTTTTTTTTTTTTTTTTTTTTTTGGGTATGTAAAATTTATATCACCAAAAAGCAGAAAAGCTACAAAAAAACACCGGGGCATACCCTTGAACAACACTATACAACCAAAGAAAAAGATCTCAACAAGGCAAACACAAAAAACAAAACCCTAACACTAAGTGTTAACTCGAAAAATTCTAGAGTCTAAAAGCCAATCATAACAAATTCTGCTATTAACAGCGGTGAACTTAACAGCCGTCCAAGAGCTCAGTTTTTTGTATGTTTAGTTTTGTAAAAAAACTAACTTGTTCCACTAACTAGTATTTTTTGGGCTTTTTTGGTTTTTAGTTTTGCAAAAAAACTAAGTGATTTTTTGTTAATGAAATGAGATTGTTTTTTAGTTAAAACAAAACTTTTTTTTTTTTAACAGAACGGAGCCTGAGTCTAAAACATCCCATTAGAGTTATTCGATTTAATTATTTTTAAAATGAATGAACAATTCGAATTATTGAGATCCACCATAGCGAGCCCTTCCACAATGCGATCTGTTTGGCTTATTATTAGGAAAACTTTGCTCCTTTTCATATTCGGTGGAGGTACAAACCGTACAATGCTAGCTGTGATTTTTGTCACTTTCCCATGAAAATTTACTACTCCGTACTACGATGGTATGGTCTAGTAGATAGACCAATAAGCTGGCAAAGACTTGACCGAATTGAAACGAAGATCCTCGCCAGTCTCATCCCATTGAATCATGATACATACACACCCCCACATACACTCCCAACCACACCCTCTCTCCATGGGGTGTGGGGCTCACATGAGGCCCCACATGTGAGCCCCACACCCCATGTGAGGAGAGGGTGTGGTTGGGAGTGTATGTGAGGGAGTGTATGTATCATTTTTGCATCCGATTATTCGTTTTCTAAAGTCGTTTCTTACGTGAGACTGTAGGAGTAGTAAAAAGAGATACTAATAAATTTCTTTACGGAGTCGGTGCAAATTGGGACCAGTGAGATCTGAGCTGTACATTTTAATTTTTTGACGACTCGGGTTGATTCTTTCTCTCTCCTCGTTAAATACTGTTCAGAATAAAAATAAAAAAGTCGAGCCGTTGAATTTTGAAATAAACGGCCTAGATTATTCGGGTGCAAACACCTTTTTTGCATGCCCTCTGTAAATAAGTTTTTTCTCTAGTAAAAAACTAGATCTATCACGTTTTCATTGGATGATTTGAGTCGTATATAACTTAATTCACGTGCAATACAAAAAAAAAACTAGGTCGATTGGCATCAGTAGACAGTAGCTGTTCATTTTTCTTCAGATAAATATAATTCGATCAATTCTTTTTCGATATCTAATGGACCTGATTTATATCACGAGCAATAACACATCGAAATTTACAAAATGACAAACGGGAGTGTTTCACTAACAAAAAAATAATTTTTTCCAAAAATTAAGACGCGTCATTCTTTCACTAACATTACATAAAAAACCGTTTTATTCATTCTAAAAACACTCTTAGCGGAACACCCCGAGCATGTAATGAAATTAGGGCGACTCCCATTTTACATCAAATGAGAAACACTCTCAGCCGAACACCTCGATTTTCTATGTTCGCGTGTTCTATTTCTAGTCCTCGATTTTACGTGGGAATTGCAAAACACAAAAATCTCGAGACATGTACCGAAGATTCGGACTCCACAGTACATGTGCAGAGTGCAGTCCCACCCACCGTCTTCAATGCATGGTTTAGCACGTCCCATATCCCCTATGCTCAAAATCTCCGTGAGGGTTTTGGGACCGTTAGATTGTAATTTTTTTTCTTATATTTTAATATTTCTGGGTAGTCCAACGGCTGCAAAACCCATCGGCACAGAGACACAAGAGTTTTTCGGCATAGAGAATGTGGGCTCGGTTTAGCATGGGATTCGCATCGTAGACTTAATAGGAAGCTATTTTATTTGTTTTTGTCACATTAAACTTCAAATGAAAAATGTTAAACTCCTTGTCAGTTGTCACACCAAACATTGAAAACCTGAAAATTGAAATATATCCAGAATAGCACTACTACATACACAGAAAACACACCCAGAATTTACCCAAAATTCAAAAATTAATGGGCCGTTGATTTACACTTTCGGAGTCAATTCTGGGTCCCCTTTCGGGACACCCAGATTTACTGTATCCAGAATGGGTTGGTGGTGGAAGTCGCTATTTCAAGCTTTCACATTTTCAAACATCAATAAAGCTACGAGCACAACCAATTTACACTACCAATGCACAACCACTACTAAAACGACGTCGTTTTTCCTTAAAAAAAAAAAAAAAAAAAAAAACTCTCAAAAACTCAAAACCTGCGTTGGCTCCCTCAAAACTCTCAAAAACTCAAAACACGCGGGCTTTCTGCAAAACTTCACAGTAGATCGATACAGAGACGAAAGCGACCACCACCTTGATTTCCTCCTCCACCAACGCCAACCGGAGCCAACCTCAGCGGCTTTCCACCTCCGGCGACTGCCACCATTTTTGGGCTTTGTTTACAGAACGCTTCGAACAGAGACACCGCGAAGGTCGGTCTCTCTCTATCTCTCTCTCTCTCTCTCTCTCTCTCTGTTGTATGAGGCCTAAATGGAGTTCCTGTGTTACCAAAAAAAAAATCCTAATTCGAAACTAACCCGTAATTGAAAAATCCCTAATTTTTTAAACCCTAAATTGGAGTGCTTGACTGTTGTTGTTTGATTTCTGTCTTGTGCTTTAGACTGTGTTCTTGACTTTTGCCTTGTGTTTTGGGCTCTATTGTCACTTGATTTCTTACATACATACAATTTTAGGGTTATTTTTAATGTTGGGTAGGACTTGTTGTCTGGGTCTGTTGTTCATTCTGAGAATTGAGGCATGTTTACTAGGTTTAATTTGACGTTTCTAGAACAATGTTGTTCATGCCACGTACACATTACGTTGATTATTTTTTGGCCTCAACTAATTAATTTCCTTTGTTTTCTGAACCAGTAGATGATGTCGCCGGAGTCCGTTCCGTCGGCAATGCCTCCAAACAAAGAGTGTGGAGAAGAAGAAGAGGTATGGAGTGGAGACTCAGAAAATGAAGACGAAAATGAGGTAGATACTACTCAAGATAGGAAGGAGGTGACAGAAAGTTGTGAAGATAGACTTGAAGAACCAAAGGAAGGAATGGCATTCGAGACATCGGAGGATGCTTATCAGTATTACTTGAGATATGCTAGAGAAAGTGGGTTTGCTGTGGCAAAAAGAACATCGAGAAAGGGAAAAGATGAAAATTTGAAGGATGTTACACTTTCATGCAGTCGCGCAGGAAAGCCAAGGGTAAAATCAAGCAACCCGGTCAAACCACGGCCACAATCAAAAATTAACTATCCAACTCATGTTACTGTTCGTATACAACCAGATGGAAAGTGGAGGTTCAACCGAGTTGATTTGGAGCACAATCATGAACAGAGCCCGGGAAAGGTAAGGTATTTCAAGAGCAGTAGGGTACTGGATAAAAATGTAAAAAGAAAGCTTGAATTGCATGCTAAAGCCGGGATCAAATTGCACCAGAGTTATGATTCACTACAGAGGGAGGCTGGAGGACCTGGTGAGGCTCCATATCTTCAGAAGGATTGTCGAAATTATATGGACAAGGTTCGACGTTTGCGACTTGTGGAAGGAGATGCTGAAGCGATGCATCGTTATTTCACGAGAATGCAAGCCAACAATTCTGACTTCTTTTTTGCAATGGATTTGAATGAAAAGGGTCGACTGCGAAATGTATTCTGGGCTGATGCGAGAAGTAGGGCAGCTTGTAAGGAGTTCGGTGATGTCGTGACCTTTGACACGACGTACTTGCTAAACAAGTATGACATGCCCTTTGCTCCATTTGTAGGCGTCAATCATCATGGTCATTCGGTTTTATTAGGATGTGGCCTTATCTCGCATGAAGACACAGAGTCATTTGCATGGTTATTTCAGACTTGGATGACATGCATGCATGGTTGTGCTCCGAAAGCAATAATTACCGATCAATGTATGGCGATAAAGAATGCTATAGAAATTGTGTTCCCTAACACTCGACATCGGTGGTGCATATGGCACATTATGAAAAAGGTGGCAGAAAAGTTGAATGGGTACGATGCCTATGAGAAAATTAGTTGGAGTATGCGTACAGCAGTTTACGATTCACTGACAGTAGAGCAATTTGAGAATGCTTGGGGTGGGTTCATCAAAAAGTACGAGCTTCAAAGTAATGCATGGTTAGAGGGGTTGTACTTGGAGAGGAAACGGTGGGTGCCTGCTTATGTGAAAGATGTATTTTGGGCGAGAATGTCATCCACACAAAGAAGCGAGAGTATGAATGCATATTTTGATGGTTACGTTCACTCCAAGACGACTTTGAAAGAATTTGTAGACCAATATGCAAATGCTTTGGCAAATAAGGTGGAAATTGAAAAACAAGAAGATTGGAAAAGTTGGAACACGTACATCCCCCTAATAACTGAAAGCGAGTTGGAGAAGCAATTTCAAAGTGCTTACACGAATGATAAGGTTAGAGAGTTTCATAAACAATTATGATCAAGCAGAAATGAGGTTACCTACACAACCAAAACAAGCAGAAAACAGCTTCCAAAATGCATTAGAATGAAACGTCTCTGTTGGCTATTCCTTTACGGTTTACATTTTATCTATACAGAATCACTCTCATAAAACAGGTACTGCAGAGAAAACCATACCAATGATGGCCTTGCAAAAACATAAGGACAATTGATCTATCAAAGGCCCCAATCTGCCTGTGGTCACTAGCAAACACATAGCATAGCAGAAAGTAGCAACATCTACCAACTTGGTACTATATAGTGCTAAGCTCTACGGTTGCTTCCACAACTAGAAAAAAAAAAAGATTTCAAACATACCCAGAGCCAAAATTTGACACATAAGCTCGGATCTCAGAAAAGTTAGTTTTCCATTGGCAAAATTACAGTACCCCAAACCGTTGCTATGGAATATGAGAATTTCCATCCAAAACAAACAAGTATCCTAAAGAAAAAGAACTATGATCACTAAAATGACTATCCATCACTTCCACGTACAACTATGAACAACTCTGCAAACTTTGCATTCTTTGTTTGTCCAAAGAAACAAGCACAAGATGGACATCTAAATCAGAGACTTGAGGCCACATAAAGAAACAACAAATTCAGCAAAATTTGGGTGGCTAATTGAGCACAATTATGGCAGAATCCTGAAATTGCAATAACAATGATCAGTAAATAATCAAAGGAAAAAGTAACAACACAAAAATACATGTTCCCCGTCTACACATACAGATGCACAACTAAGCATGACTGCCTAGTTAGAAAGTAGCATGAGCACTTGAACACCCAGAAGCCACATACTCTCCATTGACATCGGCAAAAAGAAAGAAAAAACAACTGTGATAACCAGCACAAAAATGCTACTTTTCGCCATTTTTAGGGTTTCCCAAATTGGGGATTTTTTTATTACGGGGTTATTTTAATTTTCAAAATTAGGGTTTTTTTTCCTCCAAAACGGCAATGTGTTCGATCAATCAGTGAGAGAGAGAGAGAGAGAGAGAGAGAGCAGTGATCGATCGAGAGAAGTTCGATCGATCGATCGACATAGAGAAGTTCGATCGATTGAGAGATAGAGAGAGAGAGAGACCTTCGTGGTGGGATATGGCGTCACCGAGGAGGTTCTCGCCGATGGTGGTGGTGGTCGCCGGTGGCGGTGACGTCTAGTGGTGGTGGGCTTTGCTGGTCGCTGCCCTCTTTCCCTTTGCCCCTCTCTCTCTATCGAGTAATGAAAGGAAGGGGAAGCGTTTTTAGTTTTTATTTTTCCTAAATGCAAAACGACGCCATTTTGCACTTGGTTGTGCATTGGTAGTGTAAATTGGTTGTGTCCGTAGCTTTATTGTTTCAAACATCAATGCAAGCTTTTCGATTTTGACTTGACTTGCTCTTTCCACTGTGAGTGATAAGAATGGATAAGAATCTCATAAAATTTACGGAGGGGGGAGGGAGGGCGGGAGGGTTGGCTATATTTCCAGGGGTAGACCCCGAGCGAATATGAAGCGCATAAATACATGTTCTGTCACGATATGAAGGACAATTACTAGTCTGATTTTTTTTTTTTGATCACTTTTACTAGTCTGATTTGATACGGCAATAAAGTTACTGTGGTTGTGTTCGTTTGGTAGTTTAATTTAGTTTTGATGATGTCAAAAGGTGTAATGAGTGGAGAGAGATAGAGAGAGAAATGAGGGTAATGATGATGTCATCAAAACTAAAACTTTGGCTCAGGGTGAATGCTCACGGCATCTTTAACACACTAGTGGTACTTTGGGCAGGCCAGTTACGGAGCTCAAATTTTTTACAGCAATTCGATTTCGGGAGAAAAACTTGTATGCCGAACAGGTGTTGTCACGTGGTACCCGTCAGTGCATCTAAGTCGTCCAAACATGTTTTGTAAATTTTGGGAGCAAATTTATCCCAACAAATTTGAGCTGTCCAAAACATATTTGGATAGCTCGAATGCGCTGATGGATACCACGTCGCGGTACCCTAGTCGCATACAAGTTTTTCTCCGATTTCGGGGATTGTTTTTTGAGAGTTGACCAGTGATGTGGTTTAGCCAAGAGTCAATATGAAGGATAAAGACATATGACCAATATCTCGATGAACATAAACAAAAAGAAAGAGAGCAGTGTATCAATATCTCGAAATGGGATCGGCTATCTTTCTTCAATTCTTCACAAACAAAGCATTAAATTTAGGAGTAAGTAACAACTCGCAGGGTGGGGAATGAACAAATACAATGGCAAGTGTAGTGAACATATTACATGTATCCCTCACTCAAATGAGGGGGATGATTCAAGGGGGAAAATGTTGTAAACACAGAAACACAAATATGAATTCTAGAATACTCAGCTCAATACAACAACGCGTTTGGGAAACCAGCACAGCAAACTCAGCCAAACCAGACAAAATACGCTTCTTTTGGTTATATTTCTATCCATCAAATGGTTGTTTCGAAGTGTCACGAGCCCAGATAGGATCCATCTGATTAACTTATAGACCGTCCAAACACCTTGTACAATGCTCCACACTCTCGCACTCTTTAAATGGGATGCCAAAGTAACTTTCGACTTGGAGCAGGAGGGGCTAATCCTGGAATATCCGGAATGTCTTTGTTGTGCGGATTCACAAGCTGGAATTTCAAATATTCAAGACAACTCAGCATGCGTATGACATTTATTAGCCAAATGGTATCCACATAGTATTGCCACATGTTCTGAAATTATTTGGATCGGTACGATCCTCCTAGATTTGGCAATGCAACTTAAATAGCGAAAACGGAAAACAGTTGCTACGCATATTGATAAACATCGCTGTGAAATCTGATGTCCAGATAAGTAGATAGGAAGTTCTCATCCACAGAGTGAAAATCGAGGTTCATCAAAGGAGTTTTCCCCTCTGTTTCTATCTACCATACATGGTTTTGGAGAGAGAACTATGAAGGGAAAAGGTGAAGAGAAGAATAAGATGATAACAAAGCAAAGAAACCAAAAGTTGTTGCTTCTTCTACCGCTAGACCGCATGACATCTAGTCATCCACTAACTAGTAAATTACACATCCACTGTCAACATTTACTCTCCGGAATGACTAAGAAAACACCCCGTTTGTTATTCTTAGCACATGGTGCTAAAAGGTAAGTGCAGGAACTAGAAGATGCCAATACTAATGAAGGACCACACAATAATGTATACATAGCAGATGTATGACAAAGAAGAAGGGAAAGCTAATGCAATGTGTGCTGAAAGCAGAAGTGATACTCCCACCTAATGTGCACTTGACTAATATGTAGATTCCTCACATAAAAAGCACAGTGCAAGTTCTTTAAGAATATGAGCGAATCATAAGTAATGACAAAGCTGGACACGAGCACTTATCTCTATAATCCAGAGTGAAATTTAGCACCGATAATCCTAGTCCAGGGTTATCTAGCATTACTTGGTCTGGCCTTGGGTCATGATTGCGAATGCTGATAGAGTGTCCAGGGCTGTGTTACCAAAAGTTCTAATGCTCTAGGCAAATGGTGTTGGCATGCACATTTCTAAGTATAGAAACCTAAATCCGAGAGGGATCCAAAGTTTTCCTTAATCTTGCCCCTAGGAGAGAAAATAACATGTACAGAATTAAATGTAGAGAGTTCAGAGCTTTTAGTGGGAAAATGCAAATAGACTTTCAGTCACAAAGCTCCTAGATTTTCTTTCATAAAGCTCCTAGAAATGTGTTTTACATGAATGATTATAGAGATAGATGTTTATATCTTAAGGAAAATGCTACACTCCACCCAATAGGTAGAGGATATTAAGTAGAAAGTGCATAGATATCAGAGAAAAGTATATTAATATCTGTGAAAGTAAGCATTGATATCCGAACTAGTTTGTCATTATATGCATATTATCCTCCACCTATTGGGTGGAGGTTACCAATACCCATATCTTAAACTAAATTCCTTTAGTATTTCAATATCTCTAAAGATCCATGCACCACCCTACAACAATTTAGGACATATGGCATACCACATTCCTGTTCCGTTCCTTGTACAAGAATGGTCCACACTCCAGTAACGTATGTCCAGGGAATATTGTAAGTTACAATGGGAAAGTTTGAAGATAAACTGGCTAAGGATATTTTATTAGGAAGAAGGTCTAAAGATAAACTGGGTAATATGTAGCAATGGACGAAAGGAAGACTGGACTTGATGCTGCAAAACAAACCATAATGGGTACATGCCTCGGCTAAGGTAAATTATGGCTGCAAGCTTCACTATGACGCAATCTCTCCCAGCCCTTACATAGCTATCTAAACCCCTACTATCCCTGTAGCCCTGTTATTTTCATTTTCTGCTATTGTCTGAGCTGGGATTCCTGCGAAGTCTTTCAAATTTTGTTGAATTACCTACTGAAAATGAGATACCGGAGAAGACTCACTGACACTTTGTTGTGCTAACGTGTGACCATAACAACCATTGGTGAAGAAAGAAACAAGAATAAATCCTAGAATTTAAAGACCACCTTCAGAATTTGAAATCGCTTAGATGCACCAATAATAATTCTACGTCAATGGAACAGGAGAATACTCGTGAAGCTTCATTCATGTAGAGGAATATTATGAAAGTAGATAAATCGACAAAACAACAGCTGCATCTTACTTCTGACATAGCAAATAATTAAGCAAAATGAAAAGGAATCCAATGTCTGACCTTCACAATAATGACGGCTACAACTCCAATTACAATAAGGAAGAGCAAAGCCATAATACACCGATCAGTTGCAACCTAGTAAAGCAGTTCATGTGAGTACCACAAAATAACAATATAAATCCAGCACATCAGAGATAAGGAATAAGATAATTTTAGAGATTGACCTGCCTACCAATTTCCTTCACAAGCTGAGAAGCCTTCTTGATTGAGAAATGGATAGAATCCAGCTCATTGACAATCCTACTCATTTGTTCAGTCTGAAGTAAAAAGAATGGCGTATTTCAGCTCTCAAATCTAAATTTTAATAACTGTCTTTGTCTTTGCAGTTGAACAACGCACCTGTGCCTTCAGAGCTGCTGCAGTCTCCATTCCTACATTAACTGTGTCATTTACGACCTGATATGAAAATACAGAAAGTCAAAAAATAAGCTTTCAAGGCATTAAAATCAGTTTTCCCTCCTCTCTTGATGAGCCACAATTGTCAATGGAAGATACTTCGTTATAACAAACGAAAAGTGTATTCTTTGGCGCAGTGGCTTCTCATTAGTAGCAGTATGGAAAGTTTTTTCGGCTTCTAGTAATTGGATAAGGAAAAACAATGGCATTTATTGCTATTTTTGTTAATAATTGCTACAACGGAAAGAAATGAAGTGACAACAGATGCTGTTAGCATTACCCAACGCCAGGTCCAAACAAACCTTGAAATTGGATCTAATTAGCACGTAGCATGGATAATGTGGCAAACAAAGAATTTCAACTAAGTATTTGAAGAGTGCAATATGTCCATAAAGGATTCATGATGAATGCAATGTCCTGGCTTACAGTTGGATATATTCCCCGTGCCCACATTTTTCATGGGGCATCAACTTAACCCTGCAGTTCAATTGTATAACCTTGCAAACAAATGCTGCACAAGGTCAGAGGAAGTAACAACGAAACAAGCAACATAACACTCAATTTCTTTTCATTAGCTTTTGCAGAGGATGCTCTCTAAACTAACATTCAAGCAAAGTTAATGACGTGTTCAACTACCCATAAAAAGATGCAAAAAGGTGCAGCATCTTTCCTGAAACTTCATGAGCCTCCTCATTTACCCAATTGACAATCCCAATATCGTTTCACCGTAGAAGTGATATACTTTAATTTGATGTTTTCCAATTGTAAAGATCAATTAAGATATCAAGCAGAGGATGCTCTCTAACATGGCCGCGTCTTTCAACAAAATTAGTCAAGGGTAGTCCCAAAGTGAAGGCATTACCAAATAACCTATCTAAAGCATGGCCGCGTGCAATAGCCATTTAAAACATCCTTTGCTCACACAAAACAGGTGTAGCTTCTTTCCTGGGCCTTCATGGCCCTCCTTGGAGACTCAATCTACAATCCACTTATTGTATCTGGAACGGTATAAGAGAATCACATCACTTATAATTGTGAATTAAGATACTGAGACAGAGGATAGATGTGTTCCCTTTGCTAAGTGATGTTTTTTTAGGGCAAAATCACGCCATCTGTCAGTGTTTCAGCATTACGATCAAGACGCAATAGTTAATAGACTCTGGTCAGCCTTCCAACCAAGAGGACAATGGCTAATAACACGTGACAATTGGAAACAGATAATCCAAAGCCTCCTCTCACCTTTATCAGACGCATGAGTGTAGGGTAGGGACAAAAAATGTGGTCTTTTTTTTTTTTTGGCTGCACAGTATCAACCCCCTATCTAAACGAAAAGATAAAATCTTAAGAGCCCAATGTTTTTCCTACAGTGATGAGCCTTGTCTGTTAAGTTATGTTGAGTTAAGGTGTCATCTGTTTTTCCTACAGTGATGAGCCTCCTACCACTGCTTCTACCACTTTCTTTGCTCACAAAGAGATACATGCTAATGCTTCTACTTCCACTTCCACTGCCTCTCTTCCGTGGATCATAGATTCCGGTGCTACGGACCATATGACAAGTTGTTCGTCCTTTTTTGATTCCTACTCTACTTGTTCTGGTAAGGATAAGGTTAGAGTAGCTGATGGTTCTTTATCTGCTATTTCCGGGAAAGGTTCTATTCATTGTTCTCCAACCATTTCTCTTTCCTCAGTTCTTCATGTTCTCAATTTTTCTACTAACCTTTTATCTGTTAGTAGTCTTACCCAATCCTTAAATTGCTCCGTAACCTTTTTTCCTACACATTGTGTCTTTCAGGAACTGGATACGGGGAGGATGATTGGCAGTGGTAAAGCTCATGAGGGCCTTTATTTTTTGGAGTCTGCACCTAATCCGGTTTGTCCACCTTTGTCATGTGGTCAAGCTCTTACTGCAGATACGGGTTCAGCTCTTCCCTTGTTACATTAGTGGCATCGTAGATTGGGCCATCCATCCTTTGGAACTCTAGAAAAATTGTTCCCTAGTTTGGCTAAGCATTGTTCTCGGAGTCAGTTTCTTTGTGAAGCTTGTGAGCTTGCGAAACATAAGCGCTCATTTTATGCTCCGGTCAATCAAAGAAGTGATTCGCCATTTATGGTCATTCATTCTGATGTTTGGGGTCCTTCTCCTGTCACATCTCTGTCTGGTTATCGCTGGTTTGTCACCTTCATTGATTGTTATTCTCGTGTCACCTGGGTGTATTTGTTAAAGGCAAAAAATGAGGTATTTTCGTGCTTTAAATCTTTTCATCAAATGGTGCGTACTCAGTTTGATGCTAACGTTAAAGTCCTCCGTAGTGATAATGGGACTGAGTATATTGATGGGGCTTTTCGGGCATACCTTAATGACTCTGGCATCCTTTTTCAGACTTCTTGTGTTGGCACTCCACAACAAAATGGAGTTGCAGAGCGCAAGAATCGCCATCTTGCCGAGGTAGCCCACTCTCTATTGTTCACAATGAAAGTCCCTAAACATTTTTGGGGCGAAGCTGTTCTTACTGCGGCTTTTCTTATCAACCGCATGCCATCCAGTGTTCTTCAGTTCCAAACTCCTATTAAGTTCCTCCCTGGCTGTTCTCGGGTCTCATCTCTTCCACCTAAGGTCTTTGGTTGTGTGTGTTTTGTCCATGCTCCTAAGCACCCGGGTGGTAAACTAGATCCCAAAGCCCGTAAATGCATTTTTCTTGGCTATTCTCCTACTCAGAAGGGTTATAAATGCTATGACCCACACTCTCGCAAAACATATGTTTCCATGGATGTCACATTTTGGGAAACAGAATCCCTTTATCCTCTGTCCACTTCATCTCTTCAGGGGGAGAATGATAGACAGGAAGAGATGTTGACATTTCATACTCCTGAGTCGTGGTCTTATCCTTTACCTTGTCATGGTGAGGGGGAGAAAGAACCTTTACCTGCAGAAGGAGCAAAGCATGACGTTCGGGAAAGACTGGATAGGTCAAATTTGCAGACCTTTTCTCGAAGGAATAAAGGCAAGTCTACATGTGCAGTGCCACTTTGCCAATCTCCATTACCTACTCCAGTTTCGGACTCTCCCGCTGATTCATCTGGTAATGATTCTCTTCCTACTGTTGTTGATGATCATAATGCTCCTATTGCTCTTAGAAAGGGAGTTAGATCATGCACTCAACATCCCATTTCCCAGTTTGTTTCTTATGACCGTTTATCTCCTTTGCATCGTGCTTTTGTTTCGTCTCTTTCTTCTATATCTATTCCACAGAATTGGCAGGATGCATTCATGATACCTAAGTGGAAAGGAGCTATGGTAGAGGAGATGACGGCTTTAAAAAGGAATGGCACTTGGGAGCTAGTATCTCTTCCAAGAGGGAAGAAACCTGTGGGGTGCAAATGGGTGTTCACTGTGAAACACAAAGCTGATGGGACAGTTGAGAGATACAAGGCCAAACTGGTTGCCAAGGGTTTCACACAAACCTATGGTATTGACTACGAGGAGACGTTTGCCTCTGTAGCGAAGATGAACTCTGTGCGAGTTCTACTTTCTTGTGCTGCCAATTTGAATTGGCCTCTTCACCAGTTTGATGTGAAGAATGCATTCCTCCATGGCGAATTAGAGGAGGAAGTGTACATGGCTATTCCACCGGGTTTTTCCTCATCTCAGACCGAGGGAAAAGTGTGTAGATTGAAGAAGGCACTCTATGGCTTGAAGCAATCTCCTAGAGCATGGTTTGACAGGTTTCTCAAAGCCATGCTGAGATTTGGATACAAACAGAGTCATGCTGACCATACTATGTTCATCAAGAGAAGTAATGGTAAGATTGCCATTCTTATTGTTTATGTGGATGACATAATCATGACAGGTGATGATGTGGATGAGATTGGTAGCCTTAAAGCTCTCCTTTCTCAAGAGTTTGAGATTAAGGATTTGGGGTCTATGAAGTACTTTCTTGGAATGGAGGTGGCTAGATCTGACAAAGGAATTTTTATCTCTCAAAGGAAGTACATCCTTGATCTCTTGGAAGAAACTAGTATGTTGGGATGTAAGCCAGCTGATTCTCCCATTGAGGCCAACCATCATCTTTGTAGCAATGTGGGGGAGCTTACAGAAAAGGAGAGATATCAGAGACTTGTGGGTCGCCTGATATACTTATCTCACACTAGACCAGATATTTCCTATGCTGTGGGGGTCATGAGCCAGTTCATGCATGAACCTCGTACTAGTCATCTTGATGCAATTTATCATATCTTGAGGTATCTTAAATCTGCCCCAGGTAAAGGAGTTTTGTTCTCTAATCATGGTCACTTGAGATTAGAAGCTTTCACTGATGCAGACTGGGCTGGTTCTATTGATGATCGGCGATCTACTTCTGGGCCTTCTGGCTATTGCACCTTCCTTGGAGGGAATTTGATTACATGGAGGAGTAAGAAGCAGTCTGTGGTGGCTAGATCTAGTGCAGAGGCTGAGTACAGAGCCATGGCTCATGGTGTTTGTGAGCTTTTATGGCTCCAAACCTTCTTACGTGATTTGGGATTTCCTGAACGTGGTCCTATGAAGCTCTACTGTGATAACAAAGCAGCCATAAACATTGCTCATAATCCTGTTCAACATGATCGAACAAAGCATATTGAGATTGATAGGCATTTCATCAAGGAGAAGCTGAGCAACGGTTTGATATGCATGCCTTTTGTGAGGTCCGAAGGGCAATTGGCCGATGTATTTACTAAGGGTCTTAGTAGTAAAAGTTTTCACCCCATTGTATTCAAATTGGGCTTGATAGATATCTTTGCACCAACTTGAGGGGGAGTGTTAAGTTATGTTGAGTTAAGGTGTCATTTGTTATGTATTATATTCATAGGGGTAGTTTAGTCATGTATATGTGAGCCCTGTATATCTCTGTGTAAAAGACCCAATTTCAGATATATGAGAAAAACCTTTGATCTCTCTTTCTCTCTCTACATTCTAACATTGTCAGATAAACATAGTTTATGCATCCTGAAGGTAAATGTACGCGAATTTCTTTCATGGCAAACCATGTCATGTCAAGAGGAGTGGCTCAAATCCCTAGCAACATTGGATGACTTAAATTGCACAATATCTCACAGCTTGGCTTGTGGAGAATGGTTACCTAATGCTATCATGCCATCGAGGATGGTGCCTCTCCGATGGGAAGCCAAGTTGACCCACGACCTTGCGCAGGGTAACTAAGGCCTTATATATTGGCGCCAAAGCTAGTGAATTGTCAAAATTGATTGGCTCACCCTTGACGTTAACCATGTTAGACCAGACACAGTACTCCACAACGACTTGAGTATGTCCAAGTCACCTAAAATTTCATGATATATGAGATGTATCCTACCTACCCTCTAACCTCCTTGACACGACCCTGACGTTTGAGGTGCAGTTGGTCTAAAGGGAATTGCACTTGTACTTGAGCATAGGAATCACGGAAGGATAAGCCCCAATTGGCCAAACCCTTCTCTGTGAAAGGAGGCCTTGACCTGCACAAGGACATGCACCAACAACCATGAGGTTTTCACCGCTTTTTCCCTCTCCATTTCTCAGGTACCTAGTATGGTACTGATTGTAGGTCCATCCCATGACCAAGGCAATAACTAATTAACTACTTTCTTGGCCTTGCACGACCTAGGCAGAGGCTAGCACCGAATTACCTTTATCGTTGGTACATGACAAGTCCGACAGCATCACGGTATGTATTTGGAAACAATAGGCATGGATTTAAGCAAGACAGAGCAATGGCAACTCATAGGCATTAACCAGCAAGGTGGTGGGGTGGAGGGAATGTGCATGCTTAGGCAGAGCAAGGCCACGCTTAGGTAGAGCTAGGTCACGACGCAGAGTTCAAATCATGTATTGCTATGAGAAGGGTACATGGTTTGAGCTGACCCATTCCACTCTGTGTCCGCACGCGCGTGTTTGAGGGGGTAATGGGTCATTTAGGTTACATGACCTTATCGCACAAAGCAATAGTAGCAGAAGGTACCAATAGTAATACAAGAGGATTGGTCCAAATTGCTGATAAAAAAAAAAGAAAGAAAGAAAGAAAGAAAGGATTGGTCTAAATCCAAGAGAGAGGAAGAAGATTGTGGCAAATAGATAGCAAACAAAATTGCATAATCATAGTTTATGGTGAAAGAGACAACTATTCATATCAATGGGCATGGAATAATTAGGGGAAGGCATAATCAAGCTGATCGAAAAAAAGAATTAGCAGAAGGCCAAAAAGACTCGGAAGCACGAGCTGCAAGACCAGTTTGGACTTCAGTCGATGTAAAGCTTTACATAGAGTAATCTCAAGAAGATGTATAGATGCAGCAACCTAAGCAGCTGCCATAAATTTCATTGAGTTAAGGAGAATAGATACACTAACCTTTTTTGACCTCTCAATCGCTTGATCTGTCTCATCCATCATCCGATTCCCATTATCCATTAACTGTTGATTCGTCATGGCTGCAATATAAAAACTCCATTTTCAGTTGTAATGAATTTAAAATTAGGATATGAAATCTAGAACCAACATTTTAAACGTCAGATGAACACTGGAATAAGCTCCCAAATCATTCCATAAATACGAAAAACAAACAAATGGAAAATTACTCTTTTACCATGTAATGGAAGACAGATAGTGGGGTTTCGGGTTTCAAAGGGGACAAAAGGTTAAGGGTTTGCGAAAGAAAATCCAGGATTTTGGGACTGTTCTGGCGCTGTGAACAGGAGCCCATGGACATTTACTATACTGTTTATAATCAGGAAACTTTAAAAAACAAATAATCAACACTCCTAGAAACCTTAGGCACAACACTTGGGATTTGAATCATTTGATTGCGACATTGCATCACACAATTAAAAAAAAAAAAAAAGAGGCTTCAAAAGCTCTGAAATTTCTCAAAAAGAACTACTGATTAGCACTTAAACCCATTCTAGTGAAAGTGAACCGTTCTAGCAGCTAATTGAATTACAAAACTACCCCTTGCGACTAAGAATATTAAAAACTAATATAAAACTGAACCCAAAAAGATACATATATCTAAAAGTGTCACCACATCATATTATGCAAGGTCCCATGAGATTTTAGTAGTAATTGCAGGCAATTTTCATAACCCCTCATATGTATAAATTTACTTCTCTTCGAGCATCTTATGGATTGCATCACTGTGAAGAGGATCTTACATTTTTCCACTCAAGAGAATTTGATTCGTATAACTTTTCTGCAAAACAAAAAGGATCATTTTCTATTTCTGGCCCATGTTGACCGATTAAGCAGCAATCTCATCAAATCATTTCGTTGTTGCTCACTCCTTTTAGGCCATAGTGTTTGGCCTTTGAAAAGGTGAACGTTTATACACCTGACCAATAACGGCAAACTTAGCCAGATTAAGTTCAACAATGAAGGTAGCATAGTTGATCGTAAGAAGCCAAAATGTGGTTTTTGCACGAGCACAACTGGAAGCGAACTTTCAAGTGTGGTGGTCCCAATTGACACTTCATCTGCAATAGCTTCTACTCCTATTTCCTCTTCCAAGTTTGCTCACACGTTTACCCGTGCAAGTATGTTTAATGCCGCTTCTTTCTAGCTTTTATGTCTCTGGATAATAGATTCTATAGTTACCGAACAAATGACACGCTATTCCGGTTTCTTCTGTCATTACTCTACTTGCTCTATCAAGGATGAATAAATGTAGCTAATGGTTCTTCTTCTTTTGTATTTTAGCACTCACCCCCCCCCCCCCCCCCCCCCCCGTATATATCCTCTTTGTTTTGCACATTCCAAAATTTCTACTAACCTACTTTCTCTTAGTGATCTTACCAGTTCCTCGACTTTCTTAGTAATGCTATTTCCTGCATATAATACCTTCGAAGAATCCAAAAGTGGGAGAAAGAATGCAATGTACAGCACATTGTGGTCACTGACTCAAGATTACTATTTGGATGCAGTTTCTCCTTCTCTCGTCCAGGATTGTTATCTGGTCAGGCACTTAAGACAGCATTTTGCTTTAGAAAAGCTTTTCATAGTTCAGTTCAACAATGTCATTTCGTTCTCTGATGCTAGTTAACCTTTTTTTTTGGGTAAATAATGCTAGTTAACTTGACAAACCCAAGTACTCATTTTATCCGCCAGTCAATGAAAGTAGCAGTATTCCTTCAGCTTATTCATTCCAATGTGAGATCAACCCTTACTTCTTATGCAAGCTACAGTCCAGTTAGTATACCCATTGTGAGATCAAAGGATCAGTTAGCAGACATATTCAGCAACGGTCACAGAAGCAAATGTCTTTCACCCCATAGTATGGGAGAAGGGAGGGGTACCAACTGAAAAGGGAATGTATTTTATGCAGTCAGTAGCAGCCAACAGGAAACTCCAACTAGGAGGGACATCCTGATTTTGTAGTTGTTGGTGCCACGAGATGAAGCTCAGTAGCTTATGAACAAATGTTTATCAACTGCGAAAATAGTACGTACAACTCATAGAGCAGGTTGTATGTCGGAAAAAAATGCATGTTGTTAAGTAGGTCCTATGCTTACATGAAGCTAGCAAGCCGTTGTCCTCCGCTAACCCTTCGCCAGGCCCTTCAAATAGATCAACTCGCTTGTTGTCAAGATTGCTTGCATATCTATACCGTCATCCACAAAAAGTGAAAAAACAACCACACGAGCATAAAAAATAGGACAAGAATAACAGCATAAGCTCCAAAAATATTGGAGAGAAAACATTGTAAAAGATACGTTATTTAACATTCACAATAGTGAACAAAAAGTACACAAGTTCATTAACTTCGGAAAGATGTATTTGGATTGACAGGATTCAATGACTTGAGCATAGATTATGTCACTCACTGCTTTTTGAGAGCAACATATGAATTCAACTCTTTGACCTGGAAAGAATCAAACACAACAACCATTACTGCACCGAGAAGGCTATACATACAAGCATGCAGCACAAGTATCAAAATCCAAATAGAATTTCAAAAATGACCCCAACCATTGATTGTTTTTTTTCATTCAGCATCTTGCTCGTGTCTGGATCATTTTTATACTCCAAATCCTTCATCTCTCTATCAAACTCTTTAATAAGCCTGGAGAAACAACCATCATTGTGTCTATTAAACGAAGATAAAGAGGAAATAATAATCAAGCAACATGAGATAATCCATCTAGGATGGTTGGTCCATCATGTTCAGCTGAAACCGTCAGGCACCAAAAGGTCCAAATTGTTGTGGCAAGAGTAGAAGAAATATCTTCCAGTTTCCACTTCCCACTATATATTTTTGACAAAAGACAACTTGTTTCCAATAAATATACCATGTAGTCCATTTAGTTAGGAAAAATGACTTGTCTTCAATAGTGGGAAAGCAAGTGCTGAATACCGAAAATACCATTTAGTCAATAGAGAAAACTCAGCCTAAATCTGTTGGTGGTTTTAGAGCTAAATATTTAACAGAGTCTCTGTCAAAGAGAGAGAAAAAACAAAAAACTATAGCTATAGACATTTTATCAATGAGTCACGGGATACAAACTGGAAATCCAAAAACTCTGAATTTATGAGAACCCTGATTCTTAAGAGTTGCTCTTCTGTTATCCAATCTGGTCATATGGTCACATCATATTTCAGGAAGAATAAAACAAAATAAGCAAACCTCAAACTCTCTGTGCATAATTTGAATTTTCAAATATTCTTATCTTCTCTTCAATGCCAATGCACCATTCCAACAAAAAAAATAATGTTGACTAGTGGCACAATCTATCAATAATTGTCCATGCAATATGCAAGTGGAGGTGATTGGTAGTAGGAATGGTGGTTGTCATCGAAAGATCAAGTACCTCTTACACTCCCGCATCTTCCCTGTGAGCTCTTCTAACTGCCTACTCTGTCTGTTCGAGTCCTTAATCTTCTCCAATTTCTGAAATCCATTTCTGCAGGCAAACAAATAACCTTGTTCAGCACACATACCCCATAAGTCACACAAGGTACATAAAAACTCTGACAAGCACCCGCGCACTCATTCAATCCTAAATTCTACTAAGCTAACCAAATGCCAATATCAAAACCGACACAATACTTGAGCTCCGCTTTGGATAGATGTGGATATCAAATCAAGCATTTGATGTTCAATTTGAACACAAATGTAGAGGTTTAGCTATAGGTTGATTGAGAACTAGATAGAATTGGAAGTATAACATGGAAGATATATTTAATTATGTTCTTTTTTCTTCATTCTGGGCCAACTTACGTGCACCCTTGACGCCCGATTTCACATCTATTAGCGGGAGTCTGATTAAAGCCGGATTGACCCCATAAGAGTTAATAGCACTTGAGAGGTATCAAACCAGAAACCTTAGGAGGTGCAAACTCCAATGTCCCAAGTTTTGACCAATAGTCAAGTACAATATCAAATCACTCCTGGAAAATAGTAATTCCAAATCCACAACTATAAAGCCCCCCTGACAGCAATGTCGAATCCATCTTATTACTACTCTCATTAAGTAACAATGTCAAATCTCTTAATCCGAAATCTACATCTATCCAAATGGATCCTTATTTTCCTTTCTTCCATTGATTGAACAAACCAACAAACCTCTCATATAGCCACCAAATTACCATCCAAACTTAAAAACATAGCATTTACATAAGATAACAGCTGAAACGAAAATGCTTACGACAGAGCTCGGAAAATATCTGCGATCTGTCCATCGATCTCCGCCAGCTCCTCGCTCATCCCAGATAACGACGCCATCCCTTCAAAACTCGACCAAATCGAGAATCGGAGGTCGAGTAATTCAAATTTCAATCAACCAGCAACCAAATTCCACATTCAAATCTGCAATGCACCACAAGAGGAAGCTGAAAACAGATCGAAACGAATCGAAATTAGAGTTTTCCGATCGGATCGGAGCAATGCAGGTTAGGTGTGTATTGGATCTGATCGAAGGTGAGGGTTTTTTGGCCGTAAATTTAGGGGCCTGGATACGGCCTGCTGAAGAAGAAGAAGAATTGCCCGTGATTTACAGAGACATTGCTTGAATTTTGTATGCTTTAAAAATAAAAAAAAATAAAAAAAAGTTTGATATATATTTTTGTGGGAGGGTATTTGTCTATGTGGGATCTGGGATGTTTAAATAATTACCGATATTTCGGCCGTTTAAACCGCAAGCTGTGAAGGGAGCGAGAAGCTTGCAGCGAATAGAAAACGGTGCGACGTCGTTTTGGGCCAAATCAAGGATTATGCTTTAAATTGGTATCTGGGATCCATTTAGGATTCTATACAAATGATTCAACCCGTTTAATAATTTCGAAATAATTCTTCGAGTGATTTTGGAAAAAGTTAGCCCAATCAAGTATTTGTAAGTCATCGATCCAATTCGTTCAGTTTTTCATTCAGAATTCAAGCCCTAGAATCTAAAAGAATTTTTTTTTTTAAATTAGAGAATTATGTGTTGAGTATCCCCTTAATCTAAACCATAGATATCATAGGGCTTTTTTAGAAGAGCAGTTTTTAAAAAAAAATTGTCTTGATCGGACATTGATAGGTGTCAAGACGATCATATCTACAAATTAAGGAAATACCAAGCACAAAATTCTCTAACTTTTCGTCAAGATTCCTTCAGATTTTAAAACTTAAATTCTGAATAAAAAAAATTTAACGAATTGGATTAATCACTTACAAATATTCGATTCGATTGGGCTAATTTTTTCGAACATCACTCGAATAAATATTTTAAAATTATTAAACGAATTAGATCGCTTGTGTGAAACCCCGAAGGGAGCCCCACATAGCGATGTAAAGCATAGTTTTGGTCCCAAAACGACGTCGTTTTGGGGGAGCTGCATGGTGCAGTGTTTCTTATTAACTGCAGGCTCCCCGGTCACCGAATGGGGTGGTCAACAGTGTTTCATTCGTTGGAGTTGACATTTTGCTGTAGCCAGGTTGTGATTTAACGGCCAAAAAATATATGCGGATCCCACACATGCAATAGTTAACATAGGATTTGCCCACAACAGCTCCGAACCGAATGTATTTTTACATTGATAAAAAATACATATATAAGTTTTTATATTCCACAAGTATATGTTGTTATTTGTTGTATTAGAGGAAACGACTAGATTGTGTGTGTATGTATAGAACGTAAATTTTTCCGTTCACCCACAGAAAATTGCAAAGGCTAATCTCATGAATTTTTTCCCTAAGTTGAGCTATAAAATAGGTACAATATGTAATATGTAAGAATATTTGGAGTAATGTAAGGGTCCGGGCACCTCAGCACCTCCTATCTAGGGGATGAACAACACATCAACATACACAAACACAAGTAAATCGAAATACAATCACATAAGCAAACACAAAGAGATTTACGTAGTTCAACCTCGATACATACTTCCGCTAGAGAGCTTTTCACTAAAATGAACAAGAGATTTACAACGAGGACTAACACTCTTAACACATACACTTAACTCTCTCTAGTTCACTCACCTTTTTTCTCTCACTCTCTAGATGTTTCTTTTCTTGATCACAACCCACACAAATTACATATACCTGTTTACATTTTATATCCCTCAAAGCACCTTCTAGAATATGTAATATACAACACAACACATGGACCCACTTTGACACACATGGGGACCTACCTAACAATCGCCCCCTCCACCACCATGTGGGTCTACACCGCTCACTCGGAGTCTCGCACCCCTTATTCGGATGCTTCGCACCCCCTCATTTAGGTGCTTATTCGAAAAATACTCTTTTCCTAGTGAACAATTTTTCTTCATCAACCGGAGTTTCTTCAAGATTGTCGCCTGGTGATCTTCTTTCTTGATGATGCCATCTTCTTGCGCCTTTACACGCCGCACTTGTGTAACCCAACACACATTTACTTTTTTCTTCTTTTGTATATTGTTTGCCTGATGCCGACCCGCATTCCATACTTCAATCATCTTGCCACACGAAATTGTACAATTCCTATTCCAATAACCTTATTCACCATGTAGTTTGCCATCCTAACATTACTTCCATAACAAGCCACATAAAAAACAAAATATTTTCTATTTGAACACATATGAAATGAACAACCGGAATCAATAATCCAATCATAAATGAAATGAACAACCGAAATCCATGATCCAAGCACAACTTTCCATACCTAAAGTGACTGTGAGCACGTAATCTTCATTGCCGATGGAGCTCTCACGACCTTAGATGATTTATTTCTCTCCTTATTTTTCTTTGCCTTTAGCTTTAATTGAACAAAACTTGAGACACTACAACAATTTTCCCCATTGCCGACTAAAATTTTAGTCGGAAAATGTCGTAAGTTAGTCGGCAATAGTAATTTTCGACCAAAAATTTAGTCGGCCCGTTTGGTCGACGGAATGAGGTCGGAGAATACTAAATTTTTCCGACTAAACAATTTTGGTCGGCGATTTTGTATAATTTCCGACTAAAACAAATTTAGTCGGTGATTGAGATAACATGCACCGACTAAAATTATTTTAGTCGGCCAAACCTTTGAATTTTTTCCGACCAACAAAAATTTAGTCGGTGATTGGTGGTAATTTCCGACTAAAACTATTTAGTCGGAAATTGAGGTGATATTTTCCAACCAAAATTTATTTAGTCGGAAATTGAACAATAATTTCCGACTAAACATTATTTAGTCGTGATTTTAGTCGGGAACGGTGTAAATTGTTGTAGTGAGAATATACCCCTCTTAACCACAAACGTAACACTTCCTTGTATCACATCTTGATTTGGAACGTCCCTCTTGTTTGCCCTTCCGTCACTCCATTGACCTCCCTCTACCTTTACTGTCGTCAGACGTAACCAAAGCAATATCCTCAGATACCGAAGATTCGTTAATTGCGAGATGAACTCATAAACTATTAATATGAAAAATTACCAAGATCAATCTAATGGATCTATCTGAATTTATGTTCATGCTATCATTTATTCCATCGTTTCTAATACCATGAAATCATTGGATTGCTAGGTTAGATGATTAGGTTCTTGGATCAGTGCACGTACGTAGAGATCACATAGACATTTATAAATGGGATGTTTTAGGCCATATTATGTCTTGGTCCATACTCTCTCTTGGGTCATGTCACATCATAAAGTTAGGCATAAGGGATGGAAATAGAGTGGATGAGAACATAGGCGAATAGACATGATGAGAATGTAAGGGGATGCCTTGGGCCGTGCTATATTTTGGGTCACGTCACGTCCTAAAATTAGGCGTGATGGATGGGAACAGAGCGGATGAGAATAGAGTGAATGGGTTCATAGTGGACATGAGCACCAAAACTGTTGATTTAGAGCTTATCAGACTTTAGAATAACATTGAGCATTTCATACAATACTTACGAGTATAATACCACACTTATTTGAATATTATGAATTTTTTATTGCTTGTATAGTAAGGGACTAAGGGTTAGTGGGTAAGAGTTATATATTGATTGATTTATTGTTCACGGTACTATTGTTGGCCCTGTCATATCACGCGACTGAAGATGAAGAAGAGGAGTCGTGCTACCGGACAAAAGAACTTGTTGCCGACTAGGTGCCAAAGGAAGACTTGAATCTGAACTTAAACCTATAGAATGCATTGTCCCTTCCTTTTATATGTTTGATGATTGGAATCATAACATTGCTAGGAAGTATTCTCTAATGATGTAATCAAATTAAGTGATTTGGATGTTGAAATAGTATTCCGCTGCATTCGACTGTAATAAAATTTAAATAATTAATTTTTTTATTAAATAACGATTCTGAAAATCAGGGCTTTACAAAATCACACTATATAAAAAGATTAATCTAAATCGTCTAGATTGGACTAGTTCAAGCTAAATTTACGATTGGACCTTTTTTTTATCCTCACTCCTAAAAGTTTATTCAAGAACGAACACTACATGCAAGTGGGATAAGTAGACATACTGAATCAGATTTTGTGTGACAGTGAAATCATTTCTCAATTGTCTATTATGAACTGGGAAGGACTACAAACTTAATTAGTTGTAGTAGAGTGGATTAGTCCAGTTGATTGGTGAGTTTGTTCTGACACAATTGACTAGTAGGGATGGATCAAGAAATTTAATCTAGTGGGGACACCTTATTAATCCATATTTAATCAAAATCATGAAAATTATTTTTCCCTGTCAAGCACAATAAGATTATGCTATATTAGGATATCAGTAGTTATTAGCTATATATAACATTTATAATGCATAATTTTTGTAACAAGATTAAAAAATTGGCACACAATCTTGGTCAAAACTTGTAGATATGTTTTACATTAATATTGACAAATCTTTAAAATGATAGAGATGGTTTTGTTACTGACTTTCTTCTAAGATATTTCTCTAAAACTGTTAAAAATGAAGAGAATCAAGAGATAAACTCCAAATATACAAACAATTTATGAATAATTACAAATGAACTGCTGAACGAAAGTTGAAGTGTAGAGTTCGTTCTACATTTTTATGCTAATTGAGTGATACTAGTAATTATTTATTTTTAGTTTCAAGTGGGACACGTGACTCTACATGCACCCTTTTGAATTTGTCCCTGTTGACTTTGATTTTTGGAGTCAGGCCGTAAAGAAAAAAAATTCTAATCCTAGTGCGATGACCTGCCTTTATCGGGACTGGAAAATAACTAATCAAGGTTCACGTAAACGTAAATTGATCCTAATACCTTGGAGCGTCGAATTGATCCTAATACCTTGGAGCGTCGAAAAAATTAAAAAGAGTGCGTTGACTTGGAGCCGGTGTCTCTGTGTCCCCTTCCTTAATTTTTTATGATAGTCAAAAGTACGTGTCAAACCAAGAGGCATTATCACGATCCTGGACCATGCATGAGAAAGCGGATCAAATGTTTGAGCTTCGGGAAATCTACTTTTAGATGTGGACAGGGCCTTAAAAAGTACAGTACTGTATAATTGTTTCAGGACAGTGCTGGGCGTACAGAGGCCATGGTACAGAAAACGTACCGATCGTGTTCGGGGACCCATTTTTGGGTCCCATACGAGTGATCCGAACCGTTCATTGTTCTTAAAATATTTTTACGAGGGGCCCCACAAAATTTTAGCTCAATCGGACGGTTGGAAGTTCTCCAACCAAAGTCCCACCGTTCCAACTAAATTTTTTTTGGTTGGAACGGTGGGACTTTGGTTGAAGCACTTCCAACCGTCCGATTGAACTGAAATTTTGTGGGCCCCCTCGGAAAAATGTTTTAAGAACAATTAACGGTTCGGATCACTCGTGTGGGACCCAAAAGTGGGTTCCAAAACGCGATCAGTACATTTTCTGTACCATGGCCTCTGTACCCGTATCTTTATCCATTGTTTCAAGACTTCGCCCTGTCTTTATGTTCTGAGCCCAAAGACAAATTGCCTCACATGGACTGCAATTTTGAAGGACAACAAACAAGTTGTTCATGAGCTAGGCTTGTGTGTGTTTATGGACTCGAGAGCCTGCTGTGCAGCCTGTGAAAAGTGAGTGTTATACTGAATCATAGTCGTTTACAAGTAGTTTTTACGGTTCGGATTGGAAACAAATTGTTTGCGCAAACAGTTCTTTTTTTTTATTTGAAATCTAGGCCGTCTATCCAAATAACAAACCGCTCAGATTCTGCGCAACACCTGTTGTGCACGGATTGAACAACAGCAACCCGAGTCCGTCTTTTCTTTGGAATTAACAAGTGAAGGTGATGGCCTGTCATTGTCAATTCTTTCATTACTCTAGCCGCCCTTTTGTTAGTCAAGTTAGTTTTGGAAAATTAATTAAAAAGAGGGATACGAAGAAAAAATGGTACAAAGGGGGGAATGGGTGATCAAATTTAATTAGTATTTACAACGCGATAACGAATTGGCTTAATTGAGGGAATGTTTGGGAGCAATATATATTATATAGGCTGCCATTTTTTTTCTCATGGATTTGTGCCGGAGGACCACAAATTGAAATTTCATGAATTTTCGAAATCTAAGAACGAGATTCTACAACTGAATTTTCAGTATTTTTGAAGTATAAGTTATCAATTCATTTGACGTTTGTGAAGGAAAAGAGCTTGAAATTTAATAACTCGTAGTTTAAACCAAAAAAATACCGTAATAGAAACTTAGCCTAGTACCGTTAGAGGTCGCTTGGGCCATGCTCCACCAACTTTAGTTTTTTGGATCTTTAGCCTTACAAAAAAACTAACTTGACTAACAAGTTTTTTGGTTTTTTTGAGTTGTGTTACCAAATTACCAATCTACCCTTGTACCAAAACAACTATTGGCCTGATGGGGTTTGAAGGGAGGGCAAATTCGTAATTTTACATGATTATGGTGCATTTGTTTGATGGTATTCTGGGTTTTTTTTTAGGTTAGTGGAATTAAATTTTTTTTTTTTAAATTTTTTGTTGGCGAAATGAGATAAATTTTTAGTTAAAACTAAACTAATTTTTCTTTTGGGTGGAACGCCCCTTAAATTAAGGACAAGAATCCTTGTGGTCACACATTACACTCGAAAAGAACTTTCGCTTCCGAAGAAGGATTGAGAGAGAAAGTCAATGGTATTTTAATTTTAATATTGGTTTCCACGTGACAGTTTTGAGAAGACAATTGATAAGCTTTCGTCCTATTGTGCTTCTTCTATCATCTTCTCTGCGGCCTCTTTTATTATTTCTGTGTCTTCTAAAGTTCTGTCGGCGTCCACCCCGATACACTGTTTCAACAGATATGTGTAGAGAAAAAAGAAGAATAGAATTTGGCTCTGTCGGTACATGTGTGTAAAAAATGGAGTCTCACATAGATAAATGAAAAATATAATTGGGCTTTGTTCTCCAATACATTTTATGCCATCAAACAGGAATTCTCATTTTAGTTGGGGTTTTATGGAGTTGTGATAAAATGACATTGTTTTCCCAATAAATTTTATGTAGTTGTCATAAAATCTCCACAAATGCCATATTTAACCAAAATACCCTCATTTTTGGTAAAGGCAGGAACAAATAAAGGGTAAAATTGTATTTTTACATGCCATAGTGGGTGGGGCCAAACTTTGACAGCTCTGCGTTTGAAATTTTTTGAAAAAAAGGCAGACATGTGATTCCTTCATTTTATGTATTCAGAAAGCAATGTAATAAAATCTCCCATTTTATGCCATAAAATGGGTTGGAGAACCAAGCATTGGAACATTAACATACAATTGGGTGGTATTTGGAATATACTGATCGAATGCCCGTTGACTAATTTTGCATTGAAGAGAGAGAGAGAGAGAGTGGGCTGGGTGGGTTCCCCCCCCCTTTCTTCACCGCCTCTTGATTCGCCCCTCAAATCTTTTCCTTCTTCTTTACCTCTCCGTCCTCACACCCGATCTAGCTCTCTCATCTCCTCTCCTCTTGTCTCTCTTTCTACTCAACGGTTGCAAGATGTTGAGACTCCCTCCTCGCGGAGGGGAGATCTCCCCCTTGCCCATCATTTTTGGGACTTTAGGAGGATCCGATCCGAGCCTAGGTGCCGGATTTTGGGCTTTTTCCAGCAGCGGAGGTGGTGGCGTCTGGCATTTGCGACTGCGGTGGGACGAAGCGATGCGGGGCTCTGGACGCTGACATCATTCTGTCGTCTTCCTCCAGCCACATCCGAGCGGATTGGTGGTTCCATCGTCACTGTTGTACAATTTTGCGATTTTTGTTTGTTATGTTTTGTTTGTGTTGTTGTTTCTTTTTTGTTGTTATACTCTCTTCTCCCTTTAGGCCTATGAGTCGTGTAACTTGTACTTGATTTATATCAATATAAGTTGCTCAAATTTTTTTTTTTTGCATTCTATAAACAACCACGTAAAATCTGTACGTCTCTCTTTCACGTGAGCAAATTTGCACTCGTATTGTCATGGCACAAGATCCCGTATTACTGACCGCTCATTGGGCTGTCTATGGAATTCTCTCGAAAGAAATTTCAACTTCCATGAGAATTCAAAATGTGTAGTCTATTTCAATATTTCGACCTATCGATATTATGGATAAGTTTCTATCATGGTGTTTCTTGTAATTTTGATGTTCTTGGATTACAAGTTGTCAAAATTGGACCTGGGGGAATTTGGGGGAGGCGTTGTGCGGTAGGTGTTGTGCGGCAAAACTACGTCATTTTGCTTGATTTTTGTGCACACCCAAGGGCCCTGTTTGGAGAGTTAATTTTGGAGTTTAATCTTGGGGTTCAGTTTTAGGGGATTTAGGCTCTTTGGAGTAGGGTATAGTAGATTTAGGCACTTCGGGTTTAGGCACTTTAGGTTTAGGGTTTAGGCACTTTGGGTTTGTTTTTTCTCCCTTAGAAGCTTTGGAGGTGTGCACAAAAATCAAGCAAAACGACGTAGTTTTGCCGCACAACACGGTGCACAACACCTACGGCATAGCACCCACCCCCGACCAACCTGGGGTTGCTGTTGTAGAGCCCTGTGCAAAGCACGGTGTTGTGCACATTTGGGCCGTCCATCGCTCGGATAAACCCAGATTTCACATCGGCATGTTTGCATCTGAACCGTTCGTTGTCGTGAGTGCAAGATGAAATCTGGGCCGTTCATCCGAGAAATGAACGGCCCGGATGTGCATAGCAGCATCCCCATTCCGTCAAAATCAATAAGTCATTTTCCTCACATACATCAACTGATTTGACAATTTGTAGTTCAATAATACCGAAAATACCGTAATAAAAACTCAGCCTATACAGTTCAAAAAAAAAAAACCTCAGCCCATAGAAATGGTTTCATCGTCATCGGAAACGCCAAATTCAAGAATTCCACCAAATTATTAATGGATTTGTAATGCTGTGTTCCATGCATGAAAGTTTAAACTAATTAAGTGACAACTTGCCTGCATATTTTGGCCACCGTAATCATGGTATCACTAAATAATTGTTAAAACTAGTATATTTCAACAGAGGCTAGTACTATAAAATTGTGAGTAGAATTCCAAGAAAAAAAATAAAAATTCTAATACAAACTAATAAATCTTCGATATTTTTTTTTTTTTTTGAGGAAAGACAAGAAATCATACAATATAGGTTAGAAGGTTAGTAAATTAGTAGATGCCAAGCCTCGAACTCGAGACCTTGGTGAATATGGAACAAACACCCAATCAACCAGGCCAGCTTGCAAGTTCTTGAATTTCTTTTGATATCGGATATTTTTTTGTCTCTGTGTACTTTAAATTGCGGAGTTCAATTTTAAATACAATACATTACATTAAAACCCCTTACACTATTGCTCGTTTCCGAGTTGCTCAGGAACACCTTACAACTTGTTAAGTTGTTGGGTTTGAACTTGCTTACGGTAGAAAGAGACTCGCAACAATTAATTAAGATTTTGGGTCTTGCCCTACAACAATTAATTAAGATTTTGGGTCTTGCCCTACGGAAGTAGAAGTTGTCATCGAAGATATTCGATTTAGAATTTGTGATTTTTATTTTGTCTGTAGATCGATAAATGTAGTTACACATACGTTGACAGCGTCAAGTTTATGAGGTTCTAGTATGAATTATTGAAAAGCCAGACCTCCTAATTGATGATTAAATATTTTGTGGAACGATAGTCCTTTTTTTAGCACAACGCCACAACCTAAGGAGAAGGTTACTGCTATCTCCCAGTAGGAAATTCCACGACACAGACTAGCTCTTGATTGTCTAGCTTGAATTATTGCTTTGGCTAAAAATAAATCATCTTTATTGATTTTTTTTTTAATATTTGTTAGTTTTGCATCGATTTTTTTTGTGGATTATTGGATTATTTTTGTCTTTATTCAATTTTGTTAATTTAGTTAATAATTTTTTACTCTTTAGATTCCTCTCGTTGAGACAAACCAATAATCCACAAAAAAAAAAACTACGCTAAATTAACAAATGCAAATTTTCTTGAATAAAGACAAAAAAAAAAAACATTTTTCCCAAAGCATAAAAGCATAAATTGGTTTACTATTGTCTTTGACGATGAAAAAAATCGTAAAGGCAAAAACTAAGTTCAAAAAAATTCTAACTTGCTTTTAACTTCTTAAATATTTTATAAGTTAGTTCCATATTTGTTTTATCCTTTTGATTTATCTCATCTCAGAACAAATTAAAAAAATCAAATATTTTAGCTAAAATTTGTAAAAGTAACTAACAACAAAAATAAACTAATTGCAAATAAATAAGTTAGCTTACCCTTGTACCCAAAGGTTCCAAAGTCGCATATAATTGCTAGTGCAATCTTCGTGACAGTTAAAATCATTACATCCCATGAAACGACATATATACCCCCACTTTCTCGATCGAATTTTCGTGATATGAAACGCCAATGTGTTTAAAACGTGTTTTTAAGGGGTCCCGTGAGAAATCAGCAAAAACAAATATCGGGAAGAGCCTGATTTGAGTAGTTTTGTGAAAAAACTGCTAGGATTAGGCCCTTCCTTTTTATGAAAAACTGCGAGGATCAGGCCCTTCCCGGAATTTGTTTTTGCTGATTTCTCGCAGGGCCCCCTTAAAAACACGTTTTAAACACATTGAGCGGTTTTTGAATCATTGAAATTTGGTCCGGAACTATGAAGTGTGGACGAAGTCCACTTTTTAGAGTTTGGATAGGAAGGGGACTGAATAGTTCCATTTGTTATTATTTAAAAGATAGATTTCTAAAATTTTATTATTTTTATTCGTAACTTAAAAATAAAAAATAAGTTGGAAAAGATGTTTGGTGCAGTTTTTATAAGTTAAAAAAAATAATTCAAACTGTTTGTTAAATAAATTTTATAATTGCTTATTATCAACAAAATGTCTAGCTAATCTTAATTGTCCATAGAGGCACACTTGAATTACGAGAATATTTTGGAAAAACATTTTTTCATAGCTTCAAATAAACCCAAAAAACGAAATTAAATATTAAAAATAATCTCTCTCTCTCTCTCTCTCTCTCTCTCTCTCTCTCTCTCTCTCTCTCTCTCTCTCTCTCTCTCTCTCTCTCTCTCTCTCTCTCTCTCTCTCTCTCTCTCTCTCTCCAAACAAACAAACCAAGAAAATGAAATAACTGATCATTCATAATTGATACTTATCAAACACCACTCATCGACATTTTTATGACAATAAGCTAGATAAATTAACTCTAAGGATTAATAAACGAGGCCAAAACCAATTAAAAATCCCTAATTATTATGAATTACCTCGACGCGCCAGAGTAAATTTAATTTACAAAAGGCCTTTGCGCACAAATGCGTTTGAACATACTCCTATTTTTGTGGGCCCACAAAATTGTCTATGCATAATGTTTGCAAACCATCTTTACGCATTGCACGTCTCGTTAATTTATTGAGCCCCATAACAAAATGGTCTGTCCGCGATCGATACAAACCATTAGCGCACATAAATTATTATTTTTTTTTAAAAGGACTTCAATTTAAGTTTGAAAACCATGGATGCAATATCACAAGATTCACGAATCCAAATAGGTCCTTTGGCAAAAATAATCCAAATTATTCAAAAAAATTGCATTTTGTTAGTTTTGCGTTGATTTTTTTTTTTGTGGATTAAGGTTTGTCTCGATGAGAGGAATCCAAAGAGTACAAATTTAATAATCAAACTAATATTTTTGTGAATGAAGACAAAAATAATCCAATAATCCCCAAAAAAAATTGAATTATTTTTGTCTTCAGTGAACTTTTTAAAAACTTTGATAATAGTTTTTGACTTTGTAGATTTCTCTCCTCAAGATGAATCAATTATCCAAAAAAAAAAAAGCAACGCAAAATTAAATGCAATTTTTTTTAATATATACAAACTTGGGGTGATTTTTGGAATCCAAAAAAAATACTACCTAACAATTTGTTGTCATGCAAAGAATCTGAAAGGCCCATAGTAACGAGCATTTATGCACAACAAAACAATGATTACTTCTAATTTTTTCTCATAAACCCTTTCAATTGGACCACCATCTGTCCTCTATACCAGTTTGTTACAACTTTTGTAAATGCTATTAAACTCTATTAATTGAAGAACCAACGGCCATTTTTCAAGTTTTCTGGCAAATTTCTAGCTGAAGTTAAAAAGCCGTAAGAAGGAATAAGAGTTTTTAATCTTTCAAAGGTTACCCTATTAATTATTATCAAGGTTTCCTCAATGTTAATGTAAAAGTTGTCTAAGAAAGTATAGAAGTATTTTGAAAGTAGAGCCGAACAAGTGAATTGTGGATAGTAGATTTATTTTTACTGTGCATACTATACGATACGATACGAGGGTGTTAAGATTTTACGCTGACTAGTTTTCATAATTATCGGTCCACATTTTTGGGTGATGACTTCGAAGGAATGGCTTTGATATTACGTAAACAAACTAAAATATTTAATGAAATTTTTGAAACGGAACTCTAGATTGCAATCACATGATTTAACCCAAACGCTGAATTAAAATCTTTATTATTTTAGCCTAATTAGAGGAATGCCCATTTTCAATCCAGGCAACAAGGAATGGCTTTGATATTACGTAATTTTTTTTGTTGAATCATTTGGTTAATTAAGAGTATCTCCAATAGATTTTCCAAATATCCAATTTTGGTAAATATTAAAGAACTCTTTAATTTTTTTTTGCCAATAGTAACAATAGACTCCTTAAAATAGTGCCAATTCCTTTTCCTTTTCCAACTGAGACAAGGATCCCATAGTGCGCCATTGCATAACGGGGTGTAGTGCCTCTCTGTGCGTTCAAATAAAATTTTGTTATTGTGATTTAAATTGTTTAGTTTGTACAACAAGTTAGGTAGATTATTGAGGAATTCAATAAACGGATTAGAGTTATTGAAGATAGCAGCGGTGACCCTTTTATTTTTTGTGCCTGTCAACGTTGCACCTTATCTTGATATGTTTTTCTCTTAGCTCCTAGCATTGTCTTGCACGTTTTCATGTTTTGTGTGCGTAGCGTTGAGGGTATTGCGTAGGCATTGGAGGCTACCCGTCGTGCTTCGCGAGATCTTAAGCACAACTTTTGGTATTTTTAGAGTCCGAAAGAGGGGTTTGTTTGGTCTTAGGCTGATCGTTTGCTTGGGTATTGGTTATGCCTTTTCTATGTTTTTGTTGTTGTTGGGCTATTTGGATGTTTGTGTTGTTGTACTTTATTGAATATCAATAATATATCTGATATGTTTTGGTTGCTCAAAAAAAAAAAAGCAATTAAAAAATAGATAATTAGTATAATTTGAAACATATACTGTGAAATAATTCCATGTCGATTATGTAGATGTTAATTTTCCATTAGCTTGATTTTTGGTGTACAGGTGTTTACCATTTTCTATAAATAAAAAAAACAAAGCATCTTTTTGAACTCTTTTGCCTATAATAAAATTCCCATTGCATTATAAAAATAACGAAATATTATTTGATTTTTCATAGGTGACCCAATTAGTATTGTTGATATAAATTTGAAGAATTCACATAATTGCACGGATAAATTGTTTTAAGTTCCCAAGATTTAATCTATGCGAAGTTTCAAAAAAGTTGTTAAATGACAATGACAACAAACGACAACAAATTTTTTATTTTTTTTGGGTAAACACGACAACAAAATTAATAAGAATTTACGCAGAGTTCAAAGTAAATTAAGTGTTTTGTAATTAGATCTCATTTGCATTATTAATTTTTTTTAGTGTTCATTAAAAGAGGAGCATGCCGATCAACGAAAAAAAAAGGAAGAAAAAGAAGTATAACCTTTTCAATTAGTCTCGATGAAAAGATAAAAAATTAAAACAAAAAATTCATATTAAAATATTTTAAACTTTTTTTTAATAATACGTCTTATCTGCGATCGCAATTTTTATTGTTTTGAATTTGTCTCATTAATACGAATGAAAAAACAAAAGAAATGCCCCAAAATTAACAGTAATGTTGAAAACATAATACTTAATAAAAACGAATCCATCAGAAAAAAGAAAAAAAAAAAAAAAAAGGAAAGAAGTTATTGTTCTATAAAAACGAATCCATAAAAAAAAAAAGAAAAAAAAAGGAAAGAAGCTTATTGCTTAATTGTAACGCCCCGATTTTCGGAAGCATTATTTAAAATAATAAAAAGATTTATTCAAAAGAGTTTCATTTATAAAGCAACGGAAAATAACATAAGTATCTTAAGTCGATTACAAACAGAAATAGTGCTTTGTTGGGAAATTAAATTACATTGTTCCAACACAAAAATAAGAAGACTTGAGGCTTCTAGAGGTTCAGATTCAGATTCTCCTCCTCAAATTGCTCAGCAGCAAACTCCTCCGTCTGGTAATACGGCTCCTCTTCTGTACCTTCAACACCTGGCGTAATATGCCAGGGCCATAACAGCACCATGAGCGAATAATCACTCAATAGTAAACCCTACCCGAACCCATAACTTACAGATAACAAGATATAGCATGCAATCAAAGTAAAGAACAATTCAATTTAATTACTAGCCTTTACTTAGTGAATTCTAGAATCTCATCCGTTGAGAAACATCCTCCCGTATTAACCACTAAGTCTAGGCCATTCGTGATTCAACTCCCCCCTTGCTTGCCCTGACTGGGAGCCCAGATGAATGGTCTAAGTTATCTACTTAGTCGGATTCATCAAACGCCTCACAAGGATGAATTCCCCAGGGACTGACTGTACCACTGGGCCCACGAGGAACTGACTGTAACCTCGGGAGTATATAGTCGTGACTCGACTATAATACAAACCACCCTTATATCACCAAAAATTCAATACGGAGTAATCACGCAATGCCATAACTTAGGGTTCCGAAACCCAATTAATCCACCAATCCGAATATCTCCTTTTTCCAAAAAAAATCAACCGGCTGCCTGCCGTTCATAAACCAAAATTCCTGAGATTCATCAACATCATCCAAAACCATCATTTCATTTATCCATTAACTTAACCGTCTAGGTGATTTCTAAATACGAGCACCAACCCGGGAACCTAGTTGTCCATTCTAAGATTCTCGTACACAGTAACATAGAAAGACATTAACAACAATGCAAATTAGGAACAATAAAATGCTGTCAAATAGATAACACTTGAATCACAGACATTATGAAGAAAAGAACACAGTACACATTCGCATGGATAAGTTGTAATAAATATATAAAAAAAATGATTAACTTGTAATTACCAATTCGAAGAATTTCGTTATTATGAATTAAACGTTTTAACTACAATCACTGCTAAGTGAGGCACCCTCAGTTCATAACAAGAAAAGAAAAGAAATTACATTTTGCAGTATACATTTAAGTTTTAAAAAGACCAATTAAAAAGACCAATTAACATTTAAAAGAAACTACCAATTACTATCTCATAAGTGAATGGTAAACTATCCAACTATCGACATGTTAGCTAGGCATGGGTCTTTGATCAAAAAAATTTGTGAACACCAGTGGCCAAAAAGCACGTTAATATTAGGCTAGTTATAGAAAGGGGTAAATGCATCTTAAGTTAGGCTTAGTACTAATAGTTTACATAAATAATGAAATTTTAAGTTTCACACCTTAAAGAAGGACATTACAAACCTATGTAATTAAGATCATATTTCGTGAGATACATAGTTTACGTGGGTCGGCTATTCATACCCAACCCAGTTCTCTTGGTTTTTCATTTTACAAGTATACCATAGAACATATATGCAAAATGTTCCGTAAAAACGTAAAAGCGAAGCATCCGAAACTCTACATTATCAAGTCAAGTACACATATAGACAAATATATTTAGGGAGGTGGGTTTAACTACCTCTCCTCCGAAGACAAAGCGGTGGGCTACGGTTTAAATGGGAGAGTTGTGGGTTTGAACGGGCGATCGACACAGCGCTAAGGTAGCTGTTTTAGTTTGTTTCGGAGTGGAATGCACTGCTTTTCGGACTGAAATTTGGGGCTGCCTATGGAGCTGAAAGGTAATGGCAAGATGGACAAATATGGAGTATATTTGAGTATCCCATCAGTCTCTCCTCTGTCGTGTACTACTCCCTCTCTGTTTGTTCTTTACCGAAAAAATGAGAATAAAACAAAGACAAAGCTTTGTCTTTTAAGGTGTACCTTGGGTTGGTAGGATAAATGGGGTGGGGTGAGGCCACGTACTGGAGAAAAAAGGGAAAGGCTGGAGGGGTTTACAAGTCATAGGGTCAGCTAGGCATTAGGTTTAGTTCCTAGGAGATCATTTTGATTTTCCTAGGTTGTACTTTCAAGAGTAATTTGTATAGGATGGGGTAGTTGGCTGGGGTAGTTGGCTAGTGGGTAGTTGCACACATAAATAAGAAACGTACATGGGTACATTGGTAAGTGTAATGTGCATATAAGACCCACTCATGCACTCACACATATAGACGCGTAAAATTTGAAGAGAAGTTATAAAATAAATTAATAAATAAAAATGTTTTAACTATTGAAATGGACAATCTAAAATAAAATGTTATTATAATAAAAGAAAATTTTCGGACCATTACATTAATAATGTGGGCCCACAAAGTTGTCTATGCATGATATGTGCGAACCATCTCTACGCATTGCACATCTCTTTAATTTATCGAGCCCATAAAAAAATGGTATGTGTGTGATCGATACAAACCATTTGTGCGCATAATTTATTTTTTCTGAAAAGGACTTTAATTTAAGTTTGAAAACCATGGATGTGATATCACAAGATTCACGAAACCAATTATCCTGGTCCTTTGGCAAACATAATCCAAATTCAAAACAAATGCATTTGTTAGTTTTGCATTTTTTTTTATTCGTCTCGACTAGAGGAATTTGGGGTGTTCCACTAACAAAAAATATATTTTTTCCAAAAACCAAGATAGATCATTCTCTCAAAATACATCACATAAAAAACCGTGAAAAGATAGTTTATTCTAAAAACTTCCTTAGTGGAACACCCCCTAAATAGTACAAAGTTAATAATCAAACTAAATTTTTTGTGAATAAAGACAAAAATAATCCAATAATTCACAAAAAATAATTGGATTATTTTTTATTTTTAGTGAACTTCTTAAAATTTTTGAAAATAATTTTTAGATTTCTCTCATCAAGATGAACAACTAATTATCCCAAAAAAAAATTGATGCAAAATTATAAACATGTAGTAATTTCTTTTGAATAAAGACAAATTTGGGTTGTTTTTGGTTTCCAGAGTGCTACCTAAGATTTTGTTGTCATGCAAAGAATCTGAACGGCCTCATTAATTTCCTGACCCATTTATGCACAAAAAAACAAATGATTACTTACTACAATTTTTTTTTTGTCATAAACCCTCTAAAGAACCAACGCCATTTTTCAAGTTTTCTGGCAGAGATTTCTAGCTAAAGTTAACGACTAAGAGTTTTTAATCTTTCAAAGGTTACCCCTATTATCAAGTCGATTTCCTCCTCGTCATAATCATCCTCATCTTCATCACTTTTGTGCTAAGCTAGAGAGAGAGAGAAAGAGAGACAGAAAGAGAGAGTGAAGATCGTCGCTTTGGCTTCCCCTCATCTTTTTCTGTTTATCAGGTACTTTTTAATTACCTCATAATTGTGCTATCATTTTTGATGATCATAGAGTTTCCCCCCCCCCCCCCCCCCCCCCCAATTTTAGTCGCAATTCAGTTGTTAAATTTGGAATTTCTTGTCTGGTTCTTACATAGCCGCATTCGTTTGATCTTGATTTTAGTTTTACTCAGTGAAGTCGACTATTTTCCTTGTACTAGATTTTGAATTGGGTTTTTTTCTTTAATTGGGCTAAAATAATAAAGATTTTAATTCAACGTTTGGGTTAAATCATGTGATTATAATCTAAAGTACAGTTTCAAAAACAGAACTCCACACACCATTAGATCTCATTTGCATTATAAGTTTTTTACGTAATAATAAGTAAATTAAGTGTTTTGTAATTAGATCTCATTTGCATTGTTAGTTTTTTTACTGTTCATTAAAAGAGGAGTATGCCATCAACGAAAAAAAAAAAAGAAGAAAAAGAGGAGTATACATTTTGAATTAAACTCAAATAATCTCAATTAATACTAATTAATTAAGACCCATAATTCTAAAATTTAAATAAGCTTATTGCTTGCTTCATAACAACGAATCCATAAAAAAAAAGGAAAGAAGTTTATTGCTCAATAAAAACGAACTAGCATAAAACCCGTGCTATGCACGGAGAGATTAATAATTTTGATGATTCAATTAAATGACTGTGATGAACTTAATTCAAATTAAATTACATAAACGTATGTAACTTAATGAAATAAAGTAATGGACGGTAATGCATAATCCTAAAAAATTCAGTCCAAAAACTTTAAATTAATATTATAAATATATCTTCCAATAGTAGCACCTTGGAAAGCTTAACCCCTCAACTACGACCAACCTCTTTCTACTGTTACTGTTGGATTAAGTAAAAGGAGGTCGATATTATGAATAAAGATAGACAATACCTATTGCTTAGTC